>OW971942.1:22037500-22355000 GCA_943193695.1 Acrobasis suavella
AAACACGTTTCAATGAGATGTGTACACTGTATACAACGAGTAAAGAAGTATTCAACAAAACTTAGTGTTCATGCAATTCTGCTGTTCTTGGCAACAACCGCACAACCATTCACAAAGTTTCGTATATTAATTAGTGACGATTCGAAATTGGGAAACCGAATCGAGTCGGAAAGAGTGGAGTTGTATCGAGTATCATTGGCCGCTCTCGAACCTCAAAGTTTTAACGAAGCCCGCCGGAGCGGAAAAATCTCAAATTACAAGAAATTTTAATAAAAACTGAAAATTGTAATGAGCCGAAGAAATACGAGTCTCTTTGTTTGGGCTAATCCTTATTTAATTAATTCTTCTGGGAGTAAAAAGTTTGTACTGTGACCGCGGTGCCTGGGGGGAGGCGGTCGGGAGGGGGGCGCATCCGCGGGGTAATTAAAAAGAAAGAATAAATACTTCTAAGATGTAACATCAAAATCATATTAAGTATTGTACTTAGAGACACGCAATAGCTGAATAAAGAAACGGATCTAAGTTATTGTTTTTTTCTTTTTTTGTAAAAATAGGATGTGGTACCCGGAAATACCTTAAGTTTTTTTCTTTAATTAATAAGTTGATGGTTTAAGTGGGTGCTGCAGTAATGTAAGTTGAATGGCTTTTAATGTAAAACTCTATTAATTTATGTAACCCTTATAATACAAAATTATATATGCTGAGCAAAATAAGCGACTTAATGCTTAAAGCATTATCTGTCAGCAAACCTTTGTGTTGTTAGGAAACTTGAAGTGGGTGCAATATAAGCGCTTTTACAGAAAAGCGATAGTATACCCGCGGCACCTGTCGCTCGTCTGTAATAGCCCTAAAGAGAGAGACTCTATGTTATAATGTACTTAAAAGTCATTAAGGTAATTAAGAATAAGCTATCCTATCAAGGTGCTATTCTTCTATAAAGTTGTGTACAGCAGGTTGAGATTTGTTGGTCCTTCGTCCGCATAATTTTCCGTAAAGTGCCGTCTTTTCAATTCGAAACAGCGGCGCAAACAGAAGTTCTTTGCAAACACTGACCAATTTAAAGAGGCGCCAATTCACTACGGCTCTAATCCATTTAAGCACCAACATAAATATTAATAAGGTTCAATTTGCCGAAACAATGTTTTTATCGCTGTTCGCTGTTCAGGAGTTTGTTCCGAGATCTGTCGATACAGGTTTGTTCCAAAGAATCCTATTTACCGAATGGCAAAGTTACTTCAGTAAATGTTGCTTCAGTCTACGAGGTCATATCAATCATAGCGTAAGCCGAAAGTTCCAAAGTAACGCACAAAAATACAAGCGAGAGTACTTACAGATATTTAATTCCTTCGGATCAATTCACAAATGTCACGAGTCACTTCACTGAAGTTCTAGATATGAACTTTAGCACTTATTATTTTGTTAAACACTCGTTTGTTTTCGTCTTATCAATGAATGAAAGAAAGTGTCCGGCTCAGAATCACCGATATTTAGAAAAATCGCCTCGGTGTAAACACAAACACTCAACTGATGCGTATCTGAGATCCCTCACATCACACTTACCGCTCACCGTGCGCGCGTACGGGAAGCATTAGTACTCACGTGAAGATAACATGCCGATATCGCGGTCAAATGGTTGGCGCCCAACGTGGTGTGGCGGACGGGCGCGGCGCGGAGCTCCGACGTCTGCACGCGCCAGCGAGATACTGCCGGCTGCGCAAGCCTGGACCCGGCCGGCCCCTCCCCGCGCGCCCACCCCGAACACCCCCGCTGCAATTCGGCACACAAAAAAAATCACATCAGAAAGAAAACCTTTCCCTGTCACTGAGCTTCAATGGACGTCCTCTCACCCCCTTAGGACTTAAGTGCTAGTCTTTCGGTTATTAGCGATCGGCGCCATTGTAGCCTTAATGACGCTGTTCCGTTGAGTTACGCGCGGGCCGTGTGGAGGCTGGAGGTTCCGTTAATTTATAATGTTTCTGAATCAAATGCTAATGTAAATTTGAGTTCGTCAAAGTTGCGGCAGAAGTTAGGCGGCTGAAATTTTTCCACGTCCGTATTCACCCGAACATCAAACGAGCCGAGTTCAAAGCGTTTTTGCTTATATTCATATATTATTTCTCTCCTCGTGCCGTTTACGTAACTTATTACCATGTATTCTTTTATTTACTCGGCAACTTGTGATCGTTATAAGGGCTTTACATTTTGTAAACATTGCGCTACTTACGCGCGGAGGCAGCTTTCAGATAGTTCCATGCATTCCTTTGATCTGAACCTCGCCATATATCACTATTTTTGTAAGTACTTAATCACATTAAAAGACGTTTAATACTATGAATATATACTAATAAAATAAGTACTTATAAATAATGTATTTGAATGCCTCCGTGGTCCAGTAGTCAAGGCGCTTGCCACGTGATCGGAGGTCGTGGGTTCGAATCCTACTGGGAAGCGTACTTTGTGAACAATTGTTACCAGTCTGGTAAGGATATTGCGGGCTTGAATCACTGATATTCCGAAAAAAATTATGATTCCGTGTTTCGGTAGACACGTATAAACTGTGGCCCCCGTACGCTATCTTAAAACCTATCCAAGGACTGGTTCTGGTCTACCCTTTGGGTTGTAAATGTCAGACGGCAGTCGCTCTGTGTGAAACCAGTAACCTCGTCTAAGCACCGAGGTTAGATACCTTGGGTTCTGTAGCGTTACCTGCTAAGAAAGCAACAGTGTATACGCTCGAATGATGATAATAAATAATTTATTTGAATAAGCAACTTGCGCAATGTCGTCGAACCACCCAGCCGCCAGACGTCTGACACAACGTTTTCCATTTTTTAAGGTACGACGCATAAGATTAAACTCCGCCTACCATATTTCCTTCAAGCCTAGGGAGCACGTCATACACATCATTTTTAGGGTTCCGTATCCAAAGGGTAAAAACCTATTAATTAGACTTCACTGTCCGCCCGTCTGTCTGTCTTTCACCAGGTTGTATCTCATGGACCGTGATAGCTAGACAGTTGAAATTTTCACAGATGATACATTTCTGTTGCCGCTATAACAACAAATACAAGAAACAGAATAAAAGAAATATTTAAATATACGGAATCCTTCATGTGCGAGCCCAACTCACCCTTGGCCGGTCTTTATACACTAGCTCTAACATTAACTTTTTCTAGGTTTATTGGAAGTGCCAGTCATATTTTCTCTCTGTAATTATTTTAATGTTATGGTTGATTCTTATAATTTATTTACACACAGGTTACTTACGAAGAGAGTGCGAGAGTTTAACCATTGCTTAACAGTGTCTGTGTTTCGCGTTAGTTTTAATCAAATAAGGTATTTTTTTTGGACAAATAATACAGATTGAGCGAGCCCCAAATTAAGTTCGAGACTTGTGTTATGGGATACTATCTTAACGATACTTTATTTTATAACAATAAATAAACATCTACGGCTAAAGACAAATTGAAAAAAGCCTTTTTCTAACTTGCCCTGATCGGGGATCAAACTCGGAACCTCTGGATGGCGGACTAGCATGCTGACTACTACGCCAAGGGTTTCTTATTCTAATCATAACTACTATTATTTAATCTAATCAGACACATTCATCATCATCATCATCATCAGGTCTTTTTGTCTCCACTGCAGGAGCACGTCCCTCTCTGTATTACCAGAGCCATACTTGGCCAGAGCAGCCAGAGGACTTGGCCTACACTCTCCCCGCTGGCCAGACGGGTCGGAGAGGTCTCATTGATATCTATAAGCTTTGTTTAGTTTGTATTCCCTAAGTCGCCTTCTACGACATCCACAGGAGGACTTGGCGTGGCCCTATTCTACTCTGCCGGCAACCACACGGCCTAATAATCAGACACATTGTCACGTCTTTATTCTCGACGAGGTAGACAGAGCTCAGGTCCGTCAGATCTAAAGACCACGCTTAGCGTGACAGTGGGCGAGAACGTTGACGCTTACTTTATCTTTTAATTACTGTTTAATTTGTCTAAGTCTTTTTACGTATTTTTGTATTTATTATAATTGTTTTATTAAATAAGGAAATTATTAGGTATTTTAACAAAGTAGCTTTTTTTACCGCCTTTGTTTTTCGTGTATGTAAGTGGCCAACACTGCTGCCAGATTTTTTAGGCTGCCTAAAGGCATCTGACATAGCTTGACGACTGCCTTACAATGATAACAGTCGGGACTGACGGCTTATACGTTCCTTCCAAAGCACGGAGGAGCTCGAAAAATTTTTATGCCACTTGTGGTCACCCATCCAAGTGCGGACCACGCCCGGTGTCGCTTAACTTGCAAAAGCGCTAGTAATGCGCACTCCCGCCGGGCCACCGAGCTCCTCAAAGTTTATCACGAAATGTTATAACATTACCTCACGACTAAGTTTTTAACACACGAACTAACATGCGAACGTCATATCGAGGCCAAAGATGGATCTCCGGCATCAGAACAGGATGTCGGTGTTGGGAGGCGGCGGATGAGTAATTCATATACCAACGGCGGCGCCCATGGGTTGTCAGACAGCTCACTGTTCACTCTTCAACCCGCAGTAGACAAGCGTAGTGAGTTAAAAGTCTAATCCCCTTCTTTCACTATGACTCTATAAGTGCCCGGCGTCTTCAGGGGAAACGTCCCTGATGACAGCAGGGTGTCGAACCCTGGAGCACGGGGCGTATACAACTCCTACTGCAGGGATTGGCCCTCAAATGCCCTCGACCGAGATAGTTGGAAAGCTGGAAGGGAGGCCTTTGCCCTGCAGTGGGACAGTATAAGCTAAAAATAGAAAAATAGATAACCTACACAAATTGAAGTAAGGTAAAAATGTATTTTATGTCTCCAAATCAGTTTATGACAATATAACTTACATAACAATATGTGATGATAAAAAATACAAAAGTTGGACATTTACCAAGGCTGTGAGGAGACTGGAGCCTGAATTAGGAAAATAGGTAACCAGAGACCCCGGGAGATGACCTAAATAAACTGCATTTCACTCGTACCTACATTAATTATACTATACCCACCTCAACAAACTCTCAAAGAAAACATAACAAATTCGTTTCTACACTTTGAAAGACAAAGAGACGTGCAAAATAACTCACCTCTATGCAATACATAGGAAAACTTCCCGGAAAACTTCCCGGTAAATTGAGATATGAAATACTGATATAAATGTAGAATCGGAGCCACAAAGAGTTCGCTGCACCGACAGTCCGCGCCGAACACCGACACACCAACAGAATTTCACAACACTAATATTTCACGTGAACCTAGCCACCACACTTATCTCCGACTTCGCGATCCATTCAAACGTGCACTTTATTGCCACATCATAAAGGTTAATTCTCTTTAATGTGATAATCATTTCATTTCCAGCTACCCGCGATTGTTGAAAACACAACTCTGTGGTGTTTATTTTAGAGTAGACAATTGTTTGGGTGGTGAATGTTATCAATTCGCACCTAGAATTCGGTATCGACTCTTTTCGCACGCCTTTGTTCCTAATGTTCATTACGTATTCTCTCTAGTGATATTGGTAGATATAAATTTTATAGGTTTTATTGTGAGGTCGCGGTCGGCGGCATTGTGCGCGGGATTTGTTGGGCCACCGCGGGGGCCGCGGGCCACCAAATAAAGCTTGTACAGAAGAGACTTAGCCCTTAGCTCCTTAACTGAGAACTGAACCTCTTTTTTATACTAGTGGCTCAGTGAGCTATAGACCTCGCGAGTCAAAGCAAGCTAGCAAGTTTATCGGATGAAAAAGTTGTACAGACAAAAAAGTTGCCTCTTAATAAGGGTAACATAAAAGATTGATTACATGTTTGAAAATTTTTCGAAAAAGTTGAAATATGATACTTTAAAAATTTTCAACCCCCATGTTTCCGCCCTTTAGGCCCGCCGCATATTATCAGAATTTTTCTGTCCGAAAATTTCTGATGGCTACTGCTACCACCCCGCACACCTATCAGAAATTTCGATCCGGCAATTTCGAATTTAGTACGCGGTTGGCCGTCAGTGTAGACGGAACTGAGTTCATCTATTCAATAGGCATGATGACAGAAAAATAAAAATGGACAATCATTAAATTATTAGAGAATACACGTGGCGGACGGGCAGCAGCATACAACAGCATCTGTGCAAAGTCTCTTTATATTATCTAGTACAATTACAAACCCATTTGCTCAGTGAGTATGGGCAAATCCTGCCTTGCCTGCATTGCCAGATTGATGCATTGCACTAATGTAATATTGATGAGTAATTCTTGCAAGCATTATTTTTTTATTTTATATAAAATTATCCTAGAGTCTCGATAAATCAAACAGCGAATTTTTGTATAATAAATATGGTATTTATCTCTGCAGCGTTACCTCATAGCAATATTCCATAGGAAATAACACTATGGAAGTAACTAAAATATACCAAATGCACTGTAGATATCTGTTTAATTCTCCTAATCTTTCCAAAATTTTTTTTTTTCTTTTGGCACCCCTTTGCAGCTCGAAATCAAGCGTTAGTCCCAGGAACGTTGCATTACCTACTATATCTACTGCTTCCTTATTAATAAATAAATATTTGTGTTGCAACTTTTGTAACACTCGGTACATAATCAGACGTTGTGAGGTCACCGCTATCTAAAAATCGTACTTTACCGTGACTCTAAATTTTAATGCGGTGTTTCTTCGTCTTTTAGTGTTGTTGAAATTCTTTGAAATCTGTTCTGTATTATACTTGACTATTTACATGGGTATGATGTGAGGTGATATTTTTGAAAGTAGTGTCATTAATACCATCATTCTGGTGACAGCATGATGGTATTAGTGACACTACTTTCAAAAATATCACTGTGATAATGTATACCTACAAAATGTTGTAGATCATCTACGGAGTTTCGTAGCACTTGCTACGAAAATTCTACGCCACTACGACAGTGCTCACTATTTAGCTGCCGCTAATGTGGTTTGTGAATGGAAGGAAATAGGAACGTCTCGTAGGTACAATCCTCGAGGCATAAGCTCAGCTTTGCATTTGCGTGAGTGAGAGCCAAAAGTAGAGTCAGTCAAAAAATTACATAAAAATAAAATCAATGTAGAAAGAAATTAACCATTTTGATTATAAAATAATTTAATTATTTAATGTTAGTTTAATAAAATAGTAAAATTAATAAATTAAACAACACCCGACCGTCAAGCTGCTAGCGGTACCAAAGGCAGAAAGTGCGTGGCAAAGAAATGACGCACGAGGGTCGTGCTGCGACTCAGGCCGAGTTTCAAAAACCAATACAAACCGGTGCGGGCCTTGCCGTGCCTCAAGTCAATGTCTCATCTACACTATTTTTATTTAATTAAATAAATAACATTAAATGTTTCTGTTTTCCAACAGGTTGACTGGTAGGGAATGCATTAGCATTAAGCTCACCTTGTGTACAATTCTGGTCAGTAAAGATGTTACTAAATAATACGCCATCCCATCTTACAATATAGGTATATTTTGAGATAATAATAGTTTTAGAATTGCTGTTAGGCTATGGCTGGGAACACCCGCTTGTACGCCTCATCGTTACCCATGCGGCGGCGACGTGGATGAGTTTGGGCTCCACGGTCTCTACTGTCATCTCAGTGCTGGTAGATTTTCGCGCCACGGCTCTCTTAATGACATTATCCGAAGGGCTCTGGCCACCATTCACTTACCTTGTACCCTCGAACTGCGGGGTGTAATACGTGATGATGGCAAGAGACCTGATGGAATGTCACTGATCCCCTCGGAACGCGGCAGGGCGTTAGTGTGGGACGCTGAGATCGCCAAACAGCGCCAATATAGTTTGTTAAAGGATGACTATGTTTTTGTGCCGTTTGGCGTGGAGACTTTCGGACTATGGGGACTTAAAGAGATCTCCCCAAGACTGATCTCCATCGCTGGTGACAAGAAAGCTGGCTGCTTTTACGCTCAACGCATCAGCATTGCGATCCAAAAGGAAAATGCGACCAGCGTTTTTGGCACTATGCGAACTGTGCACGATTTTTTAGATTAAATTTATGGTAGTTATTTCACTTTTTCTTTTTATTTGTAAATATGTAAATTATCCTTTCCTAGTATTAATATAAATAAATCTGCTTAACGCTAAACCCTAAAAAAAATTAACTAATATTTTGTTTGTTTGTTTGTTTGTAATAACTTTATTGTACAAAAAAAAATAATACATTAAAAAGACAACATACGAAAGAGCAAATATACAAAGGCGGACTTATCCCATGTAGGGATCTCTTCCAGTCAACCTGCGATAGATTGAGAGGATATTTACTCAATTAAAAGGTAGAAGCAAGTACGTACTTTAACTATGATCATACTTACATCATACTTACATCACTACGCACATACATAAATATATCTGTGTATATATATATATATATATATATATATATATATATATATATATATATACACATATAAACATACATACATAATAAATACATAAAACAGATTTACAGATAGGTACCTATTCATTCCAAGTGTGACGCAACCAGAGAGGACTTTAATAGCCTAATTTTAAAAGTATCCAGTGAAGGTGACATCTTTACTTCATCAGAAAGCGAGTTCCAAAGCCTTGCCGCCAAGACTGTGAAAGATTTGGAGTACGACTGAGACGAAAACCGTGGAATGTAGGCTGCCGGCTGAGCGCAAACGACTATCCACATTCCGAAAGTTAAATTTGCAGTGCAGGTAATCAGGGGCAGAAGGATTAAAAAGGGCGTTGAAAAGGAGAGAAAGAATATGGATATTACGACGTATCCTAACGGGTAACCAATTTAGCTTTTTGCGAAACTCGGTGATGTGGTCGAATTTCCGTATGTTGAAGATATACCTAATACAGATATTTTGGAGGCGTTCTAATTTGTCAAGAAGTTCCTCTGTTGGATCTAAATACGCCACGTCAGCATAATCAAGAATAGGAATAATTAAAGAACGTGACAGCAGTACTTTCGTGCTTATTGGGAGAAAATTTTGCAATCGCCTCAAGGAATGCAAACCCACAAACATTCTGCGACTCACCTCATTGATTTGAGCAGACCAAGACAACGTTTCATCAAGAATTATTCCCAAGTTTTTAACTGTTGGGGTGAAAGGAATAATAGTACCATTCAATATAACATTGGGAACAACAGCAGAATGAAACTTTGCTATGAAATGTGGACTACCAATCACTATTGCTTGGGATTTATCTGCATTGACCATAAGCCCGAAGTTATGGGACCAAGTCGCAATAGCAGCAAGGTCGGAATTGATAGTGCTCACAGCATGACTGAAATTATCGAGAGGGGCGGCCGTATAAATCTGCAGGTCATCTGCGTACAAGTGAAAAGAAGATTTAAGAGAGGACGTGACACCGTCAATGAAAATTGAGAATAATATTGGGGAAAGTACTCCACCTTGGGGAACACCGGCAGCTAGGTCACACCAATCAGATTGACTCTGATCAATTTTTACCAACTGTCGACGCCTATGTAGATAAGAGTGAAACAACGTAAGAGAAGATGCAGAGAAGTTAAGGGAATTTAGAACGCCGAGAAGTATGTCAAAATCTACAGCATTAAATGCATTAGAGTAATCTAATAGAACCAGAATAGTAAGCTCCTTATTATCTATGTTTATTCTGATGTCATCCGTAATCTTGACGAGGGCAGTAGTAGTGCTGTGTCCGACACGAACCCCCGATTGAAGTTCATTTAGTAATTTGTACGAAGATAGATAATTCGTTAATTATTTTTGTGCATTAACACAAATACAAAGCTGAGCTTATGTCTCGAGTGCTCTACGTCAGGTCTACATCTGTACTGCCCGTACTGTGTGTACGGCAGTGCCCCGCACCGGCACTGAATACTTGATGCCGCTCTTAACCGACTGATTTCGGAGGTTCCCGCGTAATGACATTTAGTACGTGCTAAATGGATTTATAGGCTCGCTGTCTTTTTACACGATAGCTTTTGATTTGGGGGAAAACGGGGAGAGAACGATGATGTTACAGTTTTTACGTCGCGGCTTGTTAACATTATGTCAAGTTTGTTCTATCACATCTTTATCCCTAAGAAGATCGACTTGGGCCACCTATTTTATGAATATAAATCCTTCACAAATCATCCTTTATCTGGTTTGACCTAAATATGCATGTTTATGTCAAATTTGTTGAGTACCAGTACCAGGAGGCAGGCACACAAGAAGATCTAATAAGGTTTCGTTCAACTCTGAAGAATTACACATTCAACTTGTTGATTGTCATTTTAAAATTCTAAAATACGCTTAAAAAATGACGTAAAAAAAGTGTTTTCATCTCATCTACTCAAAAAACGATGTTTTCATCTCAAAACATTTGGAGCTAAAGTTGCTGGTTATTCTCTCGGGACTAAAAAGTGAAAAAGAAAATCTCTAGGGATTAAAACAAATTTGAATACTGAACACGAGTGTAATCAGAATCAAAAAAAATTTTGGCAGTCCAGCAAAAAAAGAAAAGAAAAAATTCGTTTTAGAATAAAAAATAATTGGCATAGACGTCGTTATTTTTTAAATTTGGAATACTCATCTTATGGCTCATGGATGAATGTAGGTAAACCTTTTTATGTTCTTCGCTTCGGAAAAACAAATAAGTTTAATAAAAAAGCGCAATTTTTCTATTTGATTCAAGTAATTACAGAAGTTTTAGGTTATTTGTATAGACATTTGATTATTCGTGAAAATGTGAATACTTTTTCGTAAGTTTAAGCCGATAGTGAATTGGTATCAAGTTAACATATAAGAGGTATGAATGACCACGCAAACAAAGTTATGAGTGAACATTTTATCGTAAGTTGGTGGTCTTCGAAAAAATATTTTTTTGTATTTATTGCATGAAAATGACACCAAAGGTTAGTATTAAATTGTCGGTTCAAGTCTGATTAAGTATTGTAGGTGTTCTTCTGCTCAATATATTCTGTTTTGTATTTGCTAGTTTTTCTCATAGATGGAGATGAAAAGTAGAGTGTGCTACTCGGGTTTATCTCGGGCGATATACATGAATCCCTTGCTTCACTCAGGATTCCACCGTAGAATCACTCGCATCGCTCGTGATTCAACTATGGAATCCTTCGTTTCAATTTAGATTCAAAGTAGCGCCCTCGCCTTCAAAATAGTAGCCCCTTGCAGCACAATCTACTATTTTCATTTTTTTTAATCGAAAACAATGTTTTCATTCCAAAATATTTGGAGCTAAAGTTACTGCTGATTCCCACGGGACTGAAACGTAAAAAATAAAATCTCTAGGGATTAACAAACAATTTGAAAACTAAACACGTAGAAAAACGCGCAAAACAAGAAGAATTTATTTTAAAAATATTTATTTTTAAAACAATAATTTTTTTTTTTAGTTGGTGTATATGTTGTCGTCAACATGGATGAATGTAGGTATATTTTATGTTCGCTCTGGATTAAAAAGTAGCAACCTCGCCCTAAAAATATTACCTTTACCCCTTGCAGGTATAATACTTATTTTGTTGTTATCAGTCTAAATTTATAGATTGGCGTGCCGTATCCCCTATACCGTTTGTTCATTGATAAAACAAATAAAAGCGGGTGAGAGCTATTATGAATACAAATTGATCGGAGCCGCGCTGCCGTCGCGTCTGCCGGGACGTGTGAATGAGGCCATCGGAGGAGACTGCTGGGGTATGAATCAGAATAGCTTTATTTGCAGAGTATAGCTATGAAGCTTGTTATGAAAAGTAAAATGCATGAAAACTCGTGATGCGAATAAAAAACTAAAGAAAAATGTTTGACGACCTCTGTGGTCTAGTAGTCATTAAGCCACGCTGTCACACCAGAGCTCTTGGGTTCAATCCCCGGTCAGGTCAAGATGGAAAATTATTTTAGTCCGATTGGCCTGGGTCTTGGACGTTTATTTAAATATGTAGTTATTATAAAATATAGTATCGTTAAGTTAGTATCCCATAACACAATGTCTCGAACGTACTTTGGGGCTAGCTCAATCCATGTGATTTGTCCGGATATATTTATTTATGTTAAATTTAGCGATAAAATGAAAACCAGGAAGTAGTCGTGCCTAGCATCTAATGTCTAAACTAGTCTTTAAAAAAAAAACACATGAAGAACATCCTGAACATCCTGAAGTGTACGGTAAGCCTCAAAAGTGGAGTCTCAATTTTTCATACATTTAGTATGAGAAAATGGGACTCCACTTCTGAGGCCTACCGTACGTGGGTGCCATTCAAACTTAAACCGTCAAACTTTCAAAAAAGTATTAATATGCGTGACATTTGGGTACTTTCTTGAGTCAAAAACAATTTGTTTGGTACTGTTAAGAAAATAAAACGTCACATAATTATATCACTTATCATTAATCATATTCATTTTAACGTGATTTTAGATTTATTATTGCAGAAAAAATTATATTAAGAGCGCTACTCGTGTTTGACTCCAAAACACTATAGCGTCATTTCATTAGCTTGAATTACAAATCCCATAGAATTTTTTTTTTTTTTACGTTTAGAAAAAGTATTTGATTCAATATTATCAAAAGTAACGTGAGATGACATAACTAAATATTAAAAAAAAAAAGCTCTGGTAGAAAGACCATATAATTTTCCAAAATTAAAAATCGACTTCACACACAACCGATTTTGATAAAATTTCCATGGTACCACCTGGAAAGTATACCCTTTCAAACAAAAAAAAGGAATTTTCAAATCGGTCTAGGCGACTTTGAATAATCGGTGAACATACATAAAAAAAATAAAAGATCGCGACAAATTGATAACCTCCTCCTTTTTTGGAAGTCAGTTAAAAAGGCAGTGATACAGTCAACTCGGTACACACAGGCGCCTTGAGTATACCCGAGGCTGAAGACGACGATGACACGATGATTTCTACAGCTACAAGAGTATCACCAACAACTACGGACACACCACCATTAGTCATCGTTGCCAATAGAGCAGCGCGGGCGGCGACACGCAAGACCACGCTCAGTGCGTTGAGGACAGCGAAACCGTCGCGTCACCGTCCCAATTAACAACACTCGCCCTGATGATGATCGTCTAAACCGATCGAAACTAGCCGGCATTTTCCGACTACACTACGTGAGTAATACCGTTTTTAAATATTTAGTTATTTGATTTAAGTGGTTAGAAAGTACCGAAATTTGGTTTTAAGGCATAGATTGCCATATCACAGACCAATACAGGTAGACAACAAATGCGTAGAGTGACGTCAGATCCCTGTGAACCAAACGCTTGCAGTTTAAACTAATGCATCTAATCTATCCAAACCCGAAATGCGTACAGAGAATGCAGTGATGGAGTCTTAGCTCTGAGAATTCACAAATACTTACTGGCAGTACAGAATATCTTTTCAAATGTATTTTTTTTAGTTATAACATCATTTGTAATGTTGGGATGTGTGTGGTTTGTACTTGTAACTATTGTTTTTTTTTTTTTAGACTTTGCGATGTTATATAATTTCATGTAAATCGCGTGAAACGATCTAGCAATGCTTGTAAAATTCGTGGAGAAGTCGTTCAACATAAAAATACAGATTAAACTTCTAATCTGACTGCATTTTAAGAATGTTAGCAAAATAAAAACTTTCTTCGTGGTGTGTCGTTGAGAATGAGCGTAATTTATAGAATGATGAATGGCCTATAATTTAAACGAGCAATTCTTGTACATTATTATATATAATGAAGATCTCGGAAACGGCGCCAAAGATTTTGATGAAACTCGGTATTTAGGGAGTGACGAGGCTACAAAAATTATTTTCATAAAATTAGTATGACGACCTCCGTGGCGTAGTGGTCACCATGCTAGTCCACCACCCAGAGGTCCCAGATTCGATCCCCGGTCAGGGCAAATTGGAAAATGGCCTTTTTCAAATTGTCCTGGGTCCTGGATGTTTATCTATATATGTATTTGTTATAAAATATAGTATCGCTGAGTTAGTATCCCATAACACAAGTCTCGAACTTACTTTGGGGCTAGCTAATCTGTGTTATTTGTCCCTATATATTTATTTATTTATTAAGTAACCGAGCAAAACTCGGTCTCCCAAACTAGTTCACATTAATCGCGGAAGCTATTGCAGACCGCAATAGCATTATCGGCCCATTCAAATTGAATTTCATGGCTGCGGCAGCTTTGTTACACTTGTGTCCATTGTAAAAGCTTACTCCTGCAAATTATATACAATTAAGCTAAATTAATTATTTTAGAACTAATGTTACATCTATGAGGAAAAGGATGAAAATTTTAATCATTCGACTAGTAAGTAACCTATAATTATTTGGATTCATGACTGCCTCCGTGGTCCAGTGGTCAAGGCGTTCGCCTTGTGACTCGGAGGTCATGGGTTCGATTCCCACTGGGAAGCATACTTTGTTAAAAGTTGTTTCCAGTCTGGATAGGATATTGCAGGCTTGAATCACCTGATTATCCGAAAAGAAAGATGATTCCGTGTTTCGGAAGGCACGTTAAACTGTGGGTCCCGAACGCCACCTAGCGTTTGATCATCAAACTATCCAAGGATTGGTTCCTGGTTTGCCCTTTGGGTTGTGGAGGTCAGACGGCAGTCGCTCTGTGTAAAAACCAGTAACCTCGTCAAATCTCCTGGGTTAGGTAGCGGACCCCGGGCTCTGAAGCGTTACTGCTGAGGATGCAACCGGGAATACGTGAGGATGATGAGGATGAATTATTTGGATTCATCTTTCCACCTTCTCGCCCGCCATCACGCTATAAGTGGCCTTTGAATCTTTCCATATTAAGACCACTTGCAGCAGTAGATTTAATAACACTATAGGGGACTACCCGCAATAGTAGCTCGATGGTCCGTCGGGAGTGCGCATTACTAGCGCTTTCGCAAGTAAAGCCATACCTGGCGTGGTCCGCACTTGTATGGGTGACCACAACTGGCAAGAAAAAATTACGAGGTCCTCCGTGCTTTGGAAAGCACCTATAAGCCGGTGATCCCGACTGTAATCATTGTGTGGCAGTCGTCAAGCTATGTCAGATGCCTTTAGGCAGTCTGAAAAATTTTAAACCAATGTTGGCCACTTACACACACGAAAAACAAAAAACAAGGAAAAAAGTCAAAATAACATTTGAGACTACTCGCAACTTAGACGAGATGCTTTTAAACGAGTTCGGAGTTGCGTTTTAGAAGAGTTTCTACATAGACTATTTGCATTAAAGACCTTTCATTTAAAAAGATTTATGTACTCGTATATAACGTGTTACTTAAAGGGGGTAAAAATACTAATCAATGTGAACAACTTTTACTATGGGGCCATCTCTGAAATCGTAAAAAAATAATCTGCAGCTCCTTACATTTTGGAACGGTAGGTATTTAATTTTGTACGGAGGTAAAGATTTTTATTTTCGATTTCAGGAATGGTCGCATAGTAAAAGTTGTTCACATTGATTGGTATGTTTACGCCCTTTCGGGTTGATACCCCCTTTTCCGTTACACGTTGTATAGATTGAACAAATTATCTGTAACGTGAGGCTAGCAAAGCAACCGCAAAAACGAGAGTAGTATCCAACGGTGTTATACTATAGAAGAAATTTCCTGGGAATTGTACACTCCTTAAGGGATGATAAAGACGACCTCCGTGGCGTAGTGGCCACCATGCTGGTCCGCCACCCAGAGGTCCCGGGTTCTATCCCCGGTCAGGGCAAGTTGGAAAATGACCTTCTACAAATTGTCATGGGTCTTGGATGTTTATCTATATATGTATTTGTTATTAAATATAGTATCGTTGAGTAAGTATCCCATAACACAAGTCTCGAACTTACTTTGGGCTAGCTCAATCTGTGTGATTTGTCCCTATATATTTATTTATTTATAATTACGTAATAGTTCAAGAATGTTTGTATTTTACATCTATTTGACACAGTTCTATATTTATTATTCGAAGAAGAAATACGACATCAATCACTGTCCCGTTAAATGATATAATTTATTTCGTAACGTTTTCCTGCCCCAATTTCCATCTCACCTCAAGCAAAAACTTGCTAATAGACGATCCGGCCCTCGAGCCGGTGAGATGACAAAGAGAAATAGTGAGTGCGTCATTACAAGATCAGCGGAGGAGTGAAGGGCTCTCAGCGTGGTCTGTAAAGTGAGAGCGGTGTGCTCCGTGCGGTTGATGTCGGACTCGGTGGCCAAGTGAGGCCAGGAAAAACGCGTAGATTCTATTCGCCATAAACATCACAAAACTGCCTTCTTAAATCAGTTATATAGTTAGAAATCTACTCATTTAAGGGTTTTTCTACACGACGTATTTTTAACGCTCGTTTTTATCCAAACAAACGCGCGTTAGAAGTTCGTTTCGAATGCGTTTGTACAAACTAAAAACGCGCGCCTGTAGCGCGTTTCATTTGCGCCAAAAAAGTGTAAAAACTGCCAAAACGCTATGAAAAAGCACAGAAGACGTCAGTGCATTAAAAATACGTCATGTGGAAGGGCCCATAGAGATGAGAAAATCTGCGCTAATAGAATCAGTAGTATTTATTTATTTATTTATCAATTTATGTATACGAAAAACGTAAACAAACAACACATTAAATAAAAATTGTACAAAGGCACTACTTATCTCAAGAGGAGCTCGGTGTCCCAGCGAAAGTGCGCATTACTAGCGCTTTCGCAAGTTAAGCGATATCGGGCGTGGTCCGCACTTGGATGGATGACCACAAGTATCACAAAAATTTCTTAAGCTCCTCCATGCTTCTAAAGGCACGTATAAGCCGTTCCGTTGGTCCCGGCTGTCATCATTGTATGGCAGTCGTCAAGCTATGTCAGATGCCTTAAGGCAGCCTGAAAAATCTGACACCCGTGTTGGCCACTTACATTCACGAAATACAACACTTATGTCAAAAGAAATCTCTTCCAGTAGACATATTCATGTAAGAGGCATACAGGCGTGTTCATTAATAGAATCAAGAAAGAAAAAATAAAATTATATAAAACTACACAAACTACAAATTAAAATACACATATATTTTATATATTTATGAGAAATATAATCTCTATTTAATATTAAAAATATTACAATTAAGTTGATGATTCCAATAAATAATGATCTGTTACTCGTCATTGAAATACAGAAATCGTTTTAGATTCACTTATAGCAGGTGGTAATGAGTTCCATAGTTTGACTGCATGTTTAGAAGAGTATAATATTGTGCTATAGATTTTTATATACATTTTGCGGTTAGTCCTTTATAAAAAGGTTTATAATAGTGGATTACTTGTTCTCTTCTTATTCAAAGATTAATGTATGCTTTTCAAACATTTTGATATCTGTTCAATAATTTATTTTCCCGTCTATAAGAGCCTCGCTGTGTTCGTGGCCACACTGCGTGGGCCAGTCACGTGGCTCCATCTTATTATTTGAGCCTCAAACACGTGTACGCTCTGAGCAGCATAACACTCTAATCAATATGTTTGCTATATGGTTGGTTATAAACTTAGGTTTCAGAAGAAACATTGATATTAATTAATCTTACAAAAATCACAGTTCATGGAAAGAAGCTGTTTCAGGGAAATATGATATTCCTTCATGTATATTGTTAACCCCAGACAAAAAAGAGGGGTGTTGTGATAAGTTTGACGCCAATGTCTGTCTTTTTATGGTATCGTAGCGCTCGAATAGATTTTCCAATTTTGATGCGGTTTTTTTTTTTACGAGAAAGCAATGTTTCGTGACAATTGATTTAGCCGTTAAAAAGTTTTTTGAGGGTTAACGTTTGAAAGTCAGGGCTATCCCTGAAAAATAATATATGGCGCTATGGATATCAATTTGTATAGGTAGTTCCGCTAATTATCACTAGATGGCATTCTTGCCAGTAGGGGATGTTTTAATTTACTTAGAAATAAATTTGTTATTAACTTTAACTGTATATTGGCTGTGATTTTTGTAATGTCATGTTTAGAGCAGTTTCGCACTGCGTCCGATCCGAATCCGTGAAAATACGGTCCGGCATAGTCGTAGAGACCTATTTCTATGGTAGTTTACGCAGTATATATTTGAAAATATAACGTATGTAAGGAAAAATATTGCCTTATTTAATAAAACAGATGATATTACGGGTAGAAACTTACGTAACAAAAATGTTTTAGTTACCCCGTATTATAGCCTGAAAACAGTCAGTAAATCGTTTAAGGGAAACTATATAAAGTTTTATAATAAATTGCCAAAATCGGTCTTTGATATGCCAGATAGAAAATTTAAAACTTATGTATAGAAAGTACTTTGTGAGCAGGCTTATTACGGAACCGATGATTATCTTAAAGACAAGAACGTCTGGCTTGAGCTTGGCGCGGGTCCCTCTTATGGGTTTATATTTGTACACTCACAAATGACATAATTTTAGTACAATCGGTACATGTACTTTATTTACAAATTGACATTAATTTCAAATTTGACATCATTCTTAATTAATAATTTTGACATAGCAATGTATTCTCAGTCCACATATCTAAGTTTAATATCAGTATAATTGCTAAGTTGACGTTTTTGGAGATAATGCTGCAGTACAGTTTGTTACCGCCTCTTCTGTACTTGCGCTTTGGGGGCGGCAGTAAACTTAGTTGTAAGTAAATGATCTGACGTCAACAACTAACTATTAAGAAATCGAAAGAAAGAAAAAAACTGACAATTATCAAGTGATATAAATATCCCAAGAAAAATAAATGAATAAAAAAAGTAGGTTCACGGATGACGGAGTGAAATCTCATAACGGAAGACGGATCTAGTGCAGAAATAGTTCTACGACTATGTCGGACCGTGTTTTCACGGATACGGATTGGATTCGGATCAGACGTAGTGTGAAACTGCTTTATATGAAAAGAAGGCATCTGTGAATACTTCACTGTTACAGTTTTCTGTTTTAGGTTGAAGGTGTGATATAGATAGTAACTCTGCCTTCAGGGTTTATATGTGGCTTCTGTTTTCAAAAACAGCAAAAAAAACAGACACAAAAGTATGAAGTTTTTTTTTTTAATATGGCTTATCTTCTTATTAACCTGTCAAAATTAACCTACTTCTTATTAAAATTAGTTGTGTAGTTTGGGGGTGAAGTCGGTTTTTAAAATTATTGTACTTAACAAATACCATAACTTGTATCAGGATTTGATGAAAAAAAAAAATATAAACATCAACCGCCTTATAAATAAAAATATGCAAACTTTTGCTAAATCTGTTTTTATTAAAAAAAATTTTGTTTTGTTCTTACAATGTCAAATATTGAAAGGAATGAAAGAGACAAAACATATTAATTAAAATAGATTTATCAAGGTCTTTTTTTATGAATAAGAAGGTAGAAATATTCCACTTTGTTTATACATGTGGGAGGTTAATTCTGCACAGTAATGATTGTTAGCAGTTGATCTTTTGTACGTAAGCCTATAAATACCAGCCGGATCGCGATTGAAGACGCAGCAACTTTCGCTTTGTAAAACTTGGCCCTTAGAACTGCAGCTGCTTACAGGCGGCGTCTGCAAAGCCCTCGGAACTGTTTCGAGTTCACAGCACTTAATTATACCTCGCGACGCGTTACTTCCAACCCGCTGAAGTTTATCGGATAAAAAAGTTGTTCAAACAAAAAAGTTGTGTCTCAAACAAGTCTAAAAATAAGTTTGACAAAATTTTCAAATATTTTTCAAATTGGCTGAAATAAAATTTATTAAAGGCAATATATGTCGCCATTTAAAAAAAATAAAAACTGAATCGGCAAAATGTTCTATATAATTATCGAACCTGCTCACAAATTTCACGAGACGAATGAATCTACGCGCAAATTTATGGGCATGGGTAAAATCGAGGGATTGGGCGAAAATAGGCAACATGACTAGCACCCATTACTATTTTGATACCCTGGGATCTATTTGCTTAGGGCCTATACACAAAACTGCGAATCGGCGCGATGCGAATTTGCAACGCAGGAAACTGTGACGCAAATTGCTGCGATGCAATTTCGTGCGGCAAGGCGTCTCCCTTCCTCGGTTTGGGAAAGATCGTGAGAATCAATTTGCAAGTTCTTGCGATGCGTCGTGCGAGTTCGTAGAGTTTTACGAAGCGACTTCGCATCGCAGTTTTGTGAACAAGCCCTTAGAGCCGCAAGATGAGTACTAGTCATTATTCTGTGCCGCAAGACCCAAATTGCTCTATCGGCTCCGTTAGGGATTAAAAAAATATTATTATGTGTCTTGCATTTGATGAAGCCAACAAAATGCATGGCATAATAAAATGTTCCTCTGTACATTAAAGACGAAATATCGCCATTAATAAACAAAGCAATAAGCAAAATAATGCTCTCAATAAAAAGTGTCTCGCCGGAGACACCATTCGCTTTTATGCGTATTCAATATGCATTAGTGTTGATTTGCATGCGATTGATTATCCATAAGAGGTAGGAATCAGGTCAGTATTGGTGGAATTGACTAGTATGTTAGTGCAGGAACAGACGGGACGCAACTTGCGTTGCGTTACGCGCTTACATAGCATTTCATACAATTTCTGCCTGCGTTGCGTTACGCGTGTTTGCCCGCGCCCGCCTGCACAAAGGTCGCGTAGTGTTAGAAAGCGGGATAAAATGTTTAATAGACCTTTTTCATATGAATCATTTTTTCATATGCATATCATGAAAAATGATAATCATGATTATAAAAAAACGGTTTTTCTTTTTTTTTTGATTGGAACTCAACATAAGACATTAAATGTATTATGGGCGATCTTATCGCTAAAACATAATTTCTTCCGGATAACCGATGGATGAGGAGAATATGGTAAAACGCCGCCCTTTTTTATAGAAGTCCCACAAACAAGGTCTTTTTTGTATTTCAAAAATAAGTGTAAAAATTTCAACTGTCTAGCTATTGCGGTTCAAGAGATACAGCCTAGTGACACACAAACAGACGGACGGACAGCGGAGTTTTAGTAATAGGGTCCTGTTTTTACTCTTTGGGTACTGAACCCTAAAAACTGGTTGGGAATGTTATCTTGCCAAAGGTTACCCAAAGGCTCGACGTGCTTTTAAACATGGACCCCAACGGTCCATATTTAAAAGCACGTCGTACCTTTGGGTTATATTATACTTACCCCCTTGCCTCACTCACCCGCATCAGGATTTCTGAAGAAGGATTGCATAGGCTTCAAAAAGTCAACTGGTCCTGATCTGATCCAAACAGTTCCATACGCTTTCCAGCCATTGAGTCGCAGCTACACAGGATGTGTCTCATTGTCTCCTCTAGCTCCTCACATGCCTTACATTTAGGGCTCTCAATAAGTCTCATTTCGAAGAGATGACTGTGATTGTCCTGGGAAAATGGTCTTTTTCAAATTGTCCTGGGTCTTGGATGTGTATCTATATATGTATATGTCATAAAATATAGTATCGTTGAGTTAGTATCCCATAACACATGTCTCGAACTTACTTTGGGGCTAGCTCAATCAGTGTAATTTGTCCTTATATATTTATTTATATTGTAAAAGTGTCCAGTCAGGGCTCCCAGAAGAGTCCTTGTCTGTTTTCTGTTATATTGGTATAAGCGTTTGTGCTACTTGTGGAGTGGATGTGTCCACTAATATCTTTCCATTCAGCCCTGTGTATACTTCTGACATTAGCATTTATGGCATTTCACCATTCCATATGACAGGCCTAAGAAGGGTTCGGGCCCTATAAGCAAGCTGCTTGATCCTTCCCTTGCCAGCTCGTCTGCCTTCTCGTTTCCACAATGCCAACATGACCCGGCACCCAGACCAGTCTTAATTTGTTGTGCCTACCCAGCTGATTTGGGGCACGCACACCATCCAAGACCAGTCTGGAATCAATCCTGCTGGAGCCGAGGGCTGCGAAAGTTGTCTGTCAATTAAAATATAGATTTGCTGGTTACTAACACCTTTTTCTATTATTGACGACCTCCGTGGCGTAGTGGTCATCATGCTAGTCCGCCACCCAGAGGTTCCGGGTTCGATCCCCGGTCAGGGCAAGTTGGAAAATGGCCTTTTTCAAATTATCATGGGTCTTGGGTGTTTATCTATGTATGTATTTGTTATCTATTATAGTATCGTTGAGTTAGTATCCCATAACACAAGTCTCGAACTTACTTTAAGGCTAGCTCAATCAGTGTGATTTGTCCGTATATATTTATATTTATTTATTTATTTATAGATTTGCTGGTTACTAACACCTTTTTCTATATTCAGTTTAGCACACACAGTTACCGCATACGTTTCAGCTTGAAAAACCGTTGCTTACTGTCCCATGCTCTGATACAGTTGTCTGTCCTTTGAAAAGATACCCGCTCTTGTTCCCTGATTGGTCTTCGAGCCGTCCGTGTACCAGGTCAAGCATTCTCGTTCTGAAGGTCGAAACTCCTCCTTTCTTCTTTCCTCGTGGGGACATGTATCTTATAATACCTTTTTAAGTTGTACACAGGGAGAATCTTGTCACTCCCCATGTTTGCGCTCATGCGTCGTCTCCATTCGCGTTTGCCTTGTCCTGGATGCGTGCCTGTTCCACAGACCAGCCGTGGTTGGTCTGTAAAGTGCATTACAGGCTTCGCCTTGCACGTACAGATGTAGTGGTGGAGTCCAATGATAATCTCAATGGATGCAGTCGGCGTAGTGGCGAACGCCCCAGTTATCGCACAGCATGCCAATCGCTGGGTAACTTTTATATTAGTTTCAGAATCTTGAGAAAAATAACCAAGATTGATTTCTTATTTGATAATATCTTATAGATATATTTTTTTTAGAGTTTCGTACCAAAAGAGTAAAAACGGGACCCTATTTCTAAGACTCCGCTGTCCGTCTGTCTGTCACCAGGCTGTATCTCATGAACCGTGATAGCTAGACAGTTGAAATTTTCACTGATGATGTATTTCTGTTTCCGCTACGACAATAAATACTAAAAAGAGAATAAAATATATATTTAAGTGGGACTCTCTTACAACAAACGTGATTTTTTTATAGATAATAACGGTAAGAAACAATTCGTGTGCGACCGATTCGCACTTGGCCAGTTTTTTTCAGTTCGGTAGACCAGTTGACAAGTAAATATGTTAGTAAATTCTGCAATGGAAAAGGTAATTACTGACTGCTAATGAGGTAGCTTATTACATCGGTTATTTCCTCTATCCGCCTTTACAATCGGTACGAAAAATCAAGCAGCTGGTACATTCTACTTATCTTCTATCTTTTTTCCTCAAACAGTATGAAAGAAAATAAAAAAATGTAAATTTTTTGTAAATGGCATAAGAAAACGGTTTATTTTCCTAAAGGAATCTAAGAATATATTGGAATCGACATGAGGAAAATTATAATTTGCCAAGGCGTGACGCCACCGGGGCGAATTAGACGAGTTTTCGTAATTGAAAGATCGCAGGTTTCCGCCTCCCTGAATTATACATGAGCGGCGTGGAGTAACTCATTCTCGCCAATATTTGGAGTAATGAGGTGGAAACAGTAACTAACTGACTTGACGGCCTCCGTGGCGTACTGATTGCCTCTTGTCCGCCAACTGGTCTAGGGTTTGATTCTTAGCCGAGACAAATACTTGTACTAGTAATTTTCACAGGTTTGTCTACGTTTTTGGGTATGTTGTACGTGTATTTATGTTGTGATATCCCACAATACAAGTTTAGTGCTTAGTGCAAACCGTCCAACATTCTATGTTTATACATTTTTGATAGCACAAATTATATGTACGAAAGACCCAAGTTTTTCTTGTTTTTTTTTTCAAGATAGTTCTTTCTTTAGATGGCCAGCAATTTTACTAAACGTATATAAAATAAGATTTTTGAAAAAAACATTTTATCAACAAGATTTTATTGTGAGGAAAAAGTACATATTGAGAAAAATTAAATAAGCCCAAACTTGATGAAGTCGCCTCGGGTTCCCCCTATTTGGCAAAATCTTAATGCTCCTATTTTTATTTCGCATAACACACATGGTAGAATATTCTTTGGACGAACATAGAAAAGGCATATTTTTTTTCATAGAACCAATATTTGGCTGAGTATTCATGTGGTAGAATTTTCAATGGCATCCTATTTAGCTGGCAGAATTTTATTTTGCATAATTGCTTTTAACATACATTACATTATACATAATTTCAAATAGAATAACCTTTATTTTGTGCGATATGTTACATACTTAATCTATGACCATATATTGCTGATCTGCTAAATTGCCAAAAATTTTGAGATTAATCGGCAATATATGGCTATATAATCAGTAAAATTCTGGTTGTTAGACAGTCGTCATTCTGCTGCTCTTCGGACCCGGCTCAACCCCTCCGAATAGGGTTCTAGTGACTAGCACTAGGGAGCCACAACGCACCCCATGGTCCACCGCGATACTTTAAGTTTAAAATAAACCAAAGTGAAGTGACGTCAGGTTATAAAGTTATTGTAGTGGAAAAGTTAAAAATAAATTAATTAAGTTCGGGTAAAAATAAAATTGTTTTTTTTTTTATAAGAACAAAGTGGCCCGGACTAACATTTGGTGTCAGAAGTGGGATTTACTTTCCCGTTGGTCGCCCACATCCTGACGAGACGACCTAAAACAACTGAAGCAGAGTTGGACAGCGTGCCGTCCTGGTCTCTTTGACTCCCGACGCTCAGCCACCGCCAAGCTGCCACTACGTCGCTACTACGTAACCACTGCGTCATTACTACATCGCGAAGAGCCTAGCTTCATCATCGTAACCCACTGTGCCCGAGGGTTCTCTGCCCAGCCAAGGGGTTAAGAAAATCATCGTTGATTCCCATTGATTTAATTTCCTTACGAAAACATCACGACGACTCGCATCGCAACCTAATTTCGCAACTTCCGAACCGCCGCGCCGCAGCCGCTGCCGTGACCTCCTGACTCAGCAAACACCGGGCGATGACACCGTACCTACTGCTGTGCTTGTGAGTGATTTTTTATAACGTAATAACTGATACTATTTTTTGTTATTGTTTGTTCCATATTTTGCCTTTTACTTTAACAATTTAATCATGGCTCATGATATTGAACATCCTAATTCATTTGCTATGATTAATCCAACCACAAAATTCCTAGCAATAACAGAAGATAGATTAACATATGCAACAATGGACTCAGTGAGTGAATGCAAAGTGATATCAAAAAATTACTACCTGTGCAAATTAGGAAATGTACATTCCACCATGACAAATCCCATTTGCGAAGTGTCAATTTTAAGTGAACATGTTAATAAAATTCCAGACTTGTAATTATAAGATTATTTTAGGTAACGTCGATGTATGGCAAAAGCTTAGTAATAATAAGTGGATCTATGTACAGTCAGAAATAACTAAATTATCTGTTAATTGTAATAACAACATAACCGATTATAATATCATTGGAACAGGAATCCTCAAAGTCCCTAGAAATTGTAGAGCCTATCATAAGTTACTTCAGTTTATCCCTTCAACTGAACTAGAATCTAAATTATATTTACCTACCCCTAATTTCAACATTATAGAAGACGATTGCTGTTCCAAAATTAAGATAAATAACTCACTTGCATATTTAACTCCCATTAAATTATCTCATATTAACCTAGATTCCTTACGGTATACTTCTCACAAATTAAATCAATTTAACGAAGAACTAGAAAAAATTGAAAATCAGCCCTATCATGTTAAATATGGAAGTTACTTTAGTGTCCTAACTACGATTATATCAATTGTAATATTCTTATTCTGTTCATATAAAATATTTATAGGTTGTTGTAATAGAAATAGAAGAAACCGCACATCTAATTCTGGTTGTTGTATTAAAATATTCAATAATTGTTATAATAAACCGAGCAATGATATTCGTGCAACTTCTAATATAGAATTAACAAATAGGTCAAGTACTAATATTCATAGCAGCCCTGAGAGCTCACCTAGTAATATAAGAAGAAACTTAGAATATTAATGAAATCAACTAATAAAACTCCTTAATATTCTATCAGATAAATAAATTCAATTCATTATATTATTTTTAATTAAATTATACTTAAAATAATTTGGGTGTTGGTATGTTTTATAATCGATTACTTATATTGTATCCTTTCTCTAATTTATCATAATAATGTTCTTTAATATTTCTTATCTGTACCTAATTTTTATTGTTAGACGTCACTCCACTTGATCATTCTCTACTCGCATCCTTTTTATTCTTGATGCTCCGTCTCCAACGGGGGAGGTGTTACATACTTAATCTATGACCATACATATATTGCTGATCTGCTAAATTGCCAAAAATTTTGAGATTAATCGGCAATATATGGCTATATAATCAGTAAAATTCTGGTTGTTAGACAGTCGTCATTCTGCTGCTCTTCGGACCCGGCTCAACCCCTCCGAATAGGGTTCTAGTGACTAGCACTAGGGAGCCACAACGCACCCCATGGTCCACCGCGATACTTTAAGTTTAAAATAAACCAAAGTGAAGTGACGTCAGGTTATAAAGTTATTGTAGTGGAAAAGTTAAAAATAAATTAATTAAGTTCGGGTAAAAATAAAATTGTTTTTTTTTATAAGAACAAAGTGGCCCGGACTAACAGATAGTTATTTGATATAATTTCACTTCTCCTTTTACAAAGACGGCAGAATTTAAATTAGAATAATTTTAATCCCAATAGTTTCATTCGCAATCATGATTTTTGCGTAATACTAAAATATGTTACGCAATTATAAGCTGCTGGCAAATCCAACTTAGAGCACCCCGACTTCACGTGGCTCAACTTTGTCATATACTAGAGTGTTATTCCTTAGCGCGGAACCAGAAGGCTCGCGAAGGAAATTCTGAGTGTAATGAGAGGACGAGGCCGAAGCGTAGCGAGGTCGAGTCCCCGAATGAAACGAAGGGCTGACGAAGCGAGTCTTCTGGTGGAGGCACCCAGACATACTTGCATGCTGCATGCCTGATTGCATGATGCATGCCTGTTTGCATGCTGCATGCCTGCTTGCATGATGCATGCCTGTTTGCATAATGCATGCCTGCTTGAATGCTGCATGCCTGCTTGCATGCTGCATGCCTGCTTGTATGCTGCATGCTTGCTTGCGTGCTGCATGTCTGCTTGTATGCTGCATGCCTGCTTGCATGCTGCATGCCTACTTGTATGCTGCATGGCTGCTTGCATGCTGCATGCCTGCTTGCATGCTGTATGACTGCTTGCATGCTGCATGCCTGCCTGCATGGCTGCTTTTATACTGCATGCACTTATGCCAAATAATGTTTCTTACTGTACATATTCCAAGATATGATGGTTCTGCCTTATAATGTCATAGAAATTGATTTTATGCCAAAACGACATTCTAGCTGTGAACTGTCTTCGACATAATGATTCTTCGTTTTAATTAGTATAACTATCAAGTTTATGCCATAAGATGAATATTAATTTAAAAATTATAGATTCTAAGAGTATGAGAAATGAGAAATGCCAATCTAAATTCTACGAAATGAGGTTTCTACCATACGCTGTTATGCATGATAATATTCTTAACTAAAAAGTTCTATCATACAAGGTAGACCCAGTCGCCTCATTTTATTATTGAATTCCATCAACCACCACAGACCTTAGGCATCGTCTACAGAAAGTGCACGTCAAGATAAATCAAACTAATCCTACTCAATGAGATTATGTTGTTTTATAACTGAGTCCCTTCGATTATATCCCGGCTCCATCATCAGAACATCCATAATCAGAAGATCCATAATGTTGTATTGTCATCCAACGTACACAAGTATGCAAAATTTAAGCCCAATCGGTTGAGGATAACTGGTTGAAAATTGAGAAGTTGACTTAAACAAATATACATACATTGCAAGTTAATAATATAATTATAGAAAACTGCATTTGCTTAGTGAACTGAAAAAATGTCTCCGTGTAAGTAATTTGTAGCAGAGCGAACACCACGACAAAAATCGCGGTTCGCATCGCAATATCGGCAGACAACAGACAAAAGCCTGGCCCTAAATTATGCCCCGCAGAGGCTGCGCCGGTATTGTAGTAAAAATGTCATAGGTCGCGACAATTCCGGGACAAATTCCTACGATTCGGGTTTTGCTCAGCAGCTGTTAGAGAGATGGAGCCTGCGCGTGTAGGCTTTGACATTATAAAGATTTTTGGAAAGGGCATGTGTTGGTTTGGTTAATTTATTTATCTACGCACATAACTGCTCTAAAATGCGTTCAGAAACCATAGGCAATGACCAGCATTCCCATCCAGTAGGAATTAACGGAGACGTAATGATAACATTACCTCCTTAAATCAGTAGGTAATGAGTTTAAATTTGGAACATCTCTCAAATTCAAATGGGTGTCTATTCTAGTATCTATAGATAGTAAAACAGTTATCAAGACGAATGCCAAATTCAGTATATTTCTTTATATAAATCGCACGACATTTGATCTCGAGTGACACAAGAATAGGGGCGTACATTCGTTTATCTATGATTTAAAAAATGACAGATTTGAATTTCGAAACGCCGCCATTCCGAGTTGTCATTTGTTTGTTGATGTTTTACTGTTTACGAGTAAATGCAAACTGCAAACAACAAACAGAAAATGACTGTTAATTAGGTTAGACTGTCAAAGTGGTCTACCCTCTTACTTCGTCGTCTTCCTCCATTCATCGCAGTTCCTCAGTCTACCAGCGACCATGACGGCAGAAGGTTCGTCGAAATATCTGGCTAAAAATAATATTAATCGCGGTAGGTTCCGTAATATTAATAACAGTCATTTTCTGTTTGTTATTTGCACTTATAATGAAAAACCTACAGAAATAAAGTATTTTTATAAAAAAAAATA
The DNA here is from genome assembly GCA_943193695.1 of Acrobasis suavella. Taxonomy (NCBI): domain Eukaryota; kingdom Metazoa; phylum Arthropoda; class Insecta; order Lepidoptera; family Pyralidae; genus Acrobasis; species Acrobasis suavella. The sequence continues at coordinate 22,066,356 of OW971942.1, forward strand.
TTATACAAGTCCGTTTATTGTTGCAGCAACATTTGCTTTAAAAACTAGTGCTAACCAGAGCGGTAGTCGCGCCACCGCCTACATATTCATCAGCCTTAATAAGCTGCATTGCGTCCGTTCGCCGACAGGTGACGCCACCAACGTTACGAAAGGAACTCGGTTGTAATAGTGGACGGAGAAGAAGTTTCTAGAACTAAATATATTTAGTGAGACAGACCGAGGACATGATTTAGATACGAATGGAAGTAAATTTTATGTGAGTTGTCTTGGTAAAGTTGGAAGACTTTGACGGCACGCGTTGTGGCGTATTGGTCAACACACTAGTCCACCACTCCGGAGGTTCTGGGTTCGATCTTCAGCCAAGCCAAGTTAGGAAATTGCCTTATTGAAATTATCCTGGTTCTTGGATGTGTATCTTTATATTTATTTACTATAAAATAAAACCAGCCAAAAGCGAGTCGGACTCGCGCACGAAGGGTTTCGTACCACTATCTATAAAAAAAATCAGGTTTGTTGCATGGGAGCCCCACTTTAATATTTATTTTATTCTGTTTTGGTAGGTATTTGTTTTTATAGCGCCAACAGAAATACATCATCTGTGAAAATTTTAACTATCTAGCTATCACGGTTCATGAGATACAGTCTGCTGACATACAGTAGGTTAGGTTAGTAGTTTGACGACCTCCGTGGCGTAGTGGTCACCATGCTAGTCCGCCACCCAGAGGTCCCGGGTTCGATCCCCGGTCAGGGCAAGTTAGGAAATTGCCTTTTTCAAGTTGTCCTGGGTCTTGGATGTTTATCTATATATGTATTTGTTATAAAATATAGTATCGTTGTGTTAGTATCCCATAACACAAGTCTCGAACTTATTTGGGGCTAGCTCAATCAGTGTTATTTGTCCATATTTATTTATTTATTATTTATTATACAGACAGACAGACGGATAGTTGAGTCTCAGTAGTAGGGTTTTTACCCCTTGGATACGTAATCTTTAAAAATATGGTATCGTTGAGTTAGTATCCCATAACGCCTAGTCAATCTTTGTTTCCGCAACTATTTATTTATAGTGTTATTCTGGCTCTCAATAATTTTCCACCTGACCTCGCAATAATTTTAGCTGGAAGAATCAAACCCATTACTCTCGAAGCGGTTTACACCCAGCATTTACGAGTACATACATCGCCAATCTATTTGCTCCCGCAGTCCACGTAAACTCAATCTATTACAGCGCCAGACATTTTAAACTCTCTACGTTTTATTTTGAAAGTTATCGAGTTTATATAATATTGAAATAATAACAAAGTTGGCGTTGTATATCAAAAGTAGCCCGTTACCGCTGCCGTATAAAATTGCGATAAATAATAGAGTTGTAAGGCCGCGAGGTTCACACAACTTATTTAATAACTCGACGGAGCCCGTACTCAATAGTCCGACTATAAGTGTCAGCACAGACCAGACAGTCAAATAGAGATGCTATCTGAAACAACACCTGACCAAAACGTTTATTAAATTTTGTCTCTCTGTCCATCATCGTTCAGCCGCACGACGTCCTCTGCTAGACATAGGTCTCTCGCAATTATTTCCATTTTCTCTCTGTCTATGCAATTTAATTTTCTCCCAGTCAACCAAAGGGACAAGCAGAGAAAATTATGCGGCGCGAAAAACAATTATACAATGTGTATTTTTTATATTTGATCAAACAAAATGTGCAAGTATAAGACGAAATATTATCAATAAAAAAAAAACAAAAAAACTCGTTAGTCATTTAAAATATCCAGGCACGTTAATTTTTTCGTCGATTATTTTTTAACTGATTTCCTGTTTGGTACTGTTAATTATTTTTTACTTCCTTAGCTTCTTAAACTTTGTAGTTTTCAAATGAGACAACTTTGAAGAAAATACGCCGTTTACTTAAAGAGAAAAATATAAAAATCGAAACACGACCCTTAGAAAAAAAAAATTAAAGTGTTAATAACGATGTTTTTTTTATTTTTTATCGATAATATTCCGTCTAATATCCGCAGATTTGATCAAGTATAAAAAATACACATTGTATAGTAGTAATTATTCTACTTACAAAACTGTTTTACTCATATACCTATATACTTATATATAGATTAAGAAAAATTTAATGAAAAGAAGGAGTTGATGATGACTTTACAAAGAAAGGGAGTTTAAAGGTAGGCATGAATTTTCCTCTTAAAATAAAATTTGGTAGAAATTTATAACATTTAAAAGTTAAGAAATATTTTTAAGACTAAGGTCACCGTGTGTCTGCATTAGATCTCATCTTTTACAGTTCTCCGTCAGTTCTGTGAGACAGGTTCTTAGGATACCTAGTTTAGGCGCCAGTCCTTCACAATAACCATGTACACCTTCACTATCATTTCATGCCTTTACTGTTTAGTTATTAAGTTAACTTTGTGTTGTTGTGGATGGAAAATTGTTGTTGTTGGTTTTCGCATCATTACTCTTCAACATTCACACAATTATAAACCAACATGAAATTTGATTGATCTATTTGGATGTTCGTCAGCGTGGCCGATGTTCGGCCGGGGCAGGTCTCTCTGCAGTCCGCTCGAGAGGAATGCTCGGTTTTGCTCCAATTTGCACTCGCTGAGCTCAACGATCTTCACTCGCACTCCGCGCGGGAAAAGCGATGTAGTGATTGCCAAATATTACTCCAATAATACTCGTACTACTGTCTACTAAAAACGAAGCGTGCCAGTTGCCATCATAATTATCGAAGGAGATGGTTTGACTGCAGCTAGAGGGGCCTCCCTCTTTTGTTCCATTTCGTTTATGACTTTCTTCATAGAATTTCATTACCAAATATGTTAACACGGTTTTCAAGTGTAGTTGAAAAAGGCAGACTAGTTTCCGCGTTAGGAGGGACGGCAATCGGGTTTCGCTGTCCTCAACGCGAAGCCTCGCGTGTCGCCGCCCGCACTGCTCTATTACTAGAGATACTCTTGTAGCTATAGAAACCAACCAAGGCGTTTGTGTGACTGTATCACTACATCTTATTGGCTCACTACCATAATAGGAATTTCATTCCAAGGAATGTTAAAAATCTAAATACCTAAAATCTGTACATTACATTCAATAAGGAAATTCAATTATTCCATCTCAATTTAATTTTAGTGTAAAAATCGAGATTACATAACGGTCATTCTTTATTAAATCCTCTCAAATTTTCTCACATATTTGCATAAAAACATTTCCTTATTCCAAAATGAGGAAAGTCAGAGAAAATTATAAAAGAGTCGAGAAAACGAAATTGGTTCTAAAATTCCCCGTGTTTGAGGAAAAGTAGGTGTCTACATAAAGCGGAGACTGTCAATGAGCGCCCGCGAACGCCGGCGATTGGATTAGGCCCGCCCAGTGGGTTAGCTGAACACACTTGACACACTTGTAGTAGGATACCTGGTGCACCATTCAAATCAAATTATTTCTTTGCATAAATGTAAGTAAATACACGGGATGTTAACAAATATTTGAAATTTTGTGTACCCAACGGATTTGTGGGACGAATACGCCTACAGCTGCTCGCAGTACCAGCGTCTAGGACCAATGTGCTTAAGAAGATGCCATTCACGAGGGCTATATCCACGATTAATAACATCCACGAAAAAGTGGTCATTTTTTCATTCCCTTTGAGTGAATTCGCAAAGGCGGCCTTAAATATAATGAGCTATTATATTAGGTTTTAATTTAATTTGTGTTCTTATTATGTCTTGTGTGTAATGCATTATGTTCTCCTCTAACGCTTTACGAATTATCCTGTAAAGTTAGTTGTGTGTACGAAATAAATAAATAAAATAAAAAGATTCTAGTGCCAGAACATTTTACCTTGGAAGAGAGAAGAATTTTACCACAAAATTATACAATTAATTAATTCAATGTCAAGTTATAATTGATAATTATTTTAAAGATATATTATGATAGAGGTAAATAACTAAATGACATTATTAACAATTAATTTTATCCGATAAGAATTCATCAATGCTGAAATAGCACTTCTTCTAATAATATCGTTTTTCACTCAGGCCTTTCAATTTGTCTGGTAAATGTATAATTTTGGGCCTAAAATATACACTGTCATATATTAGAAAAAAAATTTTTTTTAATGTTATAGCGCGGCAAACGAACAAACGGATCACCTGATGGTAAGTGATCACCGCTGCCCATGGACAACTGCAACACCAGGGGTGTAACAAAAGCGTTACCGGCCTTTCAGGAAAATATAGACTCGTTTTTGAAGATTTCAATGTCGTATCGGTCCGGGAACACTGCTGCAAGGTTAGAACCGTGTTCAGGTAGTATATGTACTCGTACCTTTTCAACAGCTCTAGTATGTACACTTACTTGTTTAAATTTATCAGCTAAATGTTTTAATTGTTTGGGGCAAATTGTTTGGGTGTTTTTATTTGTGAAGACCTGTTATTGGCTTTTTGATTACTACTTTGTAACCTATATTGTAAGCGTAGCTGTTGGTCATCCGAACGTATAAAATAAAAAATAAATAAAACAAATTGGGTAATGAGTTTCCTGTCTTTTATTTGTTTAGCAGATGTTCACATAGCTGCGAGGTGACTTTTGGTTTCAGAAGCCGTACATGGTGTACAATGCCTTTGTACATTTGTGGTAGTTAGCAAAAAGTCTGTGTCAATAGTATTTTATGCAACAGTTGTATAAGAAGGTTTGTAAAATGCGAGTGGCGCAGGTTACGATGCGAGCCTTGGCGAGCATCGTAAGGAGACGCCATCGAGCATTTTTTGACATACTTATACAACGCTGCATACAATACTTTTTCTACGACTACATTTGCTCAAATAAATCCAAAAATAAACAAAGAAAAGTATGAAATACTACCATATGTTTGCTAGATACTAGGTATCTATGGAAGACTAAATTTTTTTTATTGACGTCTTCCTAGTGACCAAAAGTGCCATTTTTGAAACATGGAGTCACTTAAACGAATGTTTTTTCATACAAAAAACCCTTTGTTCAGTGACTCCACGTTTGAAAAATGGCACCATATGTTAAAATAACGATTTTAATATGTTGGCAGTAAATAAATAAATAAATAAATATATTGGGACAAATTACACTGATTGAGCTAGCCCCAAAGTGTTCGAGACTTGTGTTATGGGATACTAACTCAACGATACTATATTTTTATAACAAATACATATATAGATAAACACCCAAGACCCAGGCAGTATGGTAGATCTTAAGAAAAAAAGTTATAGGTCTATGACTAGGAGTATCGTTTTGGCGAAATAACGACACATGTGCTATTATTTTAGGAATAGACTATAGACTTTTCTGAAATCCTATAATCTATTATATGTTGTTATATTAGTGTTCGGGACCATTTAAAAGACAGATTACACAGGAGTGTACAGGAGTAGTACAGGAGTAGAAAAATATTTTTTATACCATTCTCCCTCTAAAAAGTTTATTTTATTCACTGTTTTCAGTTTTACTCACTATTTTGATAATATATTTTATTTACTAAAAACAGTTAATAAAAAGCACTTTTACGCACTATTTTGGTTGTTTATTTTAATACCAAAAACAGTAAATAAAATGCACTTTTACTCACTATTTTGATGTTTGAATTTAGAACAATTTACTCTTAATTTTAGTAATTGTTCCAATTTTAATGTCCATTTTAACGAATTTAACCTTCTTTTTTCTTCATTAAATGTCAATTTTTGCTTAAATTTTTCTTTTTAACCGACTTCCAAAAGAGCAGGTTATCAATTCGTCGGAATCTTATGTTTTATATATATTGATCGATTTATTCGAAGATGTTTGTACCGATTTAGAATATTCTTTTTTTTTAAAGGGAATACCTGTCAGGTGGTCCCATAATTTTTTTATTAAAACCGGATGTATAGTTTGGTAGTGAAGTCGGTTTTTGGATTGGTCGCAATGGATATCACTTCATATCGGTAGTTCTATTACTCATCACTAGATGTCATTTGTGACAGTCGGGGTGGTTTTTAATTTGCCTAGCAACTTTATTTACTAACTGTAGCCTATTTTTGAATAGGTAGTGAGGTGCAGTGAGGTGCAGTGAGTTAGCCTTCACCTCAGAAGTCGGTACCTTTACCTAACTTCAGATTACAATATTTATACGTTAAAAGGACCGAAAAAAGAACACAAAAAAAATCCTTAAATTTCAAACCATAAATCTAGAATTTTTTACCTCAAAATTGATTCTATTTAAACGGAAATCAATTCTTTAACATAAATTTTAAACTGGTTCTCAGTTATTTTAATAAAAAATAAATGAAAAGCAGACAGTCTGTGCCAGTACTATTTATTTCATTATTTGGTTTAAAAATTTCGTTAATTAAATATTTATTTCTCCACGAGTTTTTGCGGGGTATTTTTAATAATGTTTAATTCGGCGGCAGGCGAAATCCTCGATCGCACTCGACGCATAAAAGGAAGATTTCGTTTTTTTTTAAATTGTTGCTATGTGAAGATTAGCCTTCTATTCTTCCCAGTTAAAAAAATAAAATGAAAAATAAACAAATCTTTTGTTCGTATAGTTAATGATTTCTTGGCACGTGAGAATGTGGAACAAAAAGATGATTTTGATAGAAGATTGTCTCAAAACTTTAAAAGTAATATCAAATACTTCTGGAAAGCTGTCAAAACTGCTAGAGGAAAGTCAGCGACCTCAAAGCTAACCAAGATCCGAGACAAGAATGGAAGATTGTTAGTCGAGGAAAAGTGTGTCTTAGAGGTATGGAAGGAGTATTTTGAAGGATTGTTTGAAAAAGACGAAAGAAAAGTAAATAAGACGAATGAAGACATGCATGAGATTGAGTTACGAGTTTGTGGTGATGATAAAATAAAAATGGAGGAAGTCGTGAAAGCATTAAATGGAATGAAAATGGGAAAGGCTGGGGGATATGATAGAATTAATACTGAAATGCTGAAGGCCGGACAGGGCATCGTGGCAAGTCAGCTGTGTCGCCTTTTTAATATGTGCTTTGAAAAAGGCATGGTACCGAAGGATTGGTGTAAGGCGGTCATTGTGCCCCTCTATAAAGGCAAAGGCTCACAGCAAGACTGCAAGAACTACCGAGGCATTAGCCTTCTCAGCATTGTCGATAAGTTGGATGCTAAGGTTTTGATTAAAGAGTGATAAAAGATACTGACGGAAAGATATGGGATGTTCAAGCAGGATTCAGAAAGGGAATGGGTTGCGCGGATCAGGTCTTTTCCTTAAGATGCATTATAGAAAAACTTTTGGCTAAAGGTAGAAAAGGCTATTGCGTCTTCATAGATCTGGAAAAGGCCTATGACAGAGTGGTGAGGAATGAGTTGTGGTCGACACTGTCTGAGTATGGGCTGAACGGTCAGCTGGCACGAGCACTGAAATCACTTTATAGCGATTCCAGTGCTTGTGTCAGACTTGGTGGCGAATACACAGACTGGTTTAATATTGAAAAGGGTGTTAGACAGGTATGTGTAGCGTCACCTTGGCTGTTTAACCTATTCATGGACAGTTGTTTGACAAATCTGAAAGATGTTGAATGTGGTGTTAGAATGGATGAGTTACTTATAAAGTGCCTCCTTTATGCTGATGACCAAGTATTACTTGCAGACCAGAGGAGGAATTACAGAAAATGGTAACCGTTTTGAATGAAGCTTTGGAGAAAAAGGGAATGAAAATTAATGTGAGTAAAACGAAAGTAATGGTATTCGAAAGGGATGAATGTATAACAGAATGCAATATTGTGGTAAATGGGTGTACAGTGGAGCAAGTGGAAGAGTTTGTTTATTTGGGATGTAAGTTTACAAGAGATGGAAAGCACGAGAGTGATATAGAAAGAAGAGTGAATGCGGGAAATCAAGTGAATGGGGCACTACACTCCTTTATGAACAGGGCGAAAGTGTCAAACACAGCACGTTTGGCTGTTTATAATGGAGTGCTGATACCGACGCTGGTGTATGGAAGTGAGAGTTGGGTATGGCAGAAAAGGCACGAAAGTAGAATAAATGCAGTTGAAATGAGAGCGCTGAGGAGTATGTGTGGTGTTACTTTGAAAGATCGGATTAGAAATGATGTCATAAGGGAGCAGTGTGGACTGAAAGAAGATGTGGTAACAAAAATTGAGAAAGTAATGTCGACATGGTTCGGACATGTAGAAAGGATGGATGAAAGGAGATTCACTAAAAGAGTCTACAAAGCAAACGTGAGTGGAAGAGTGGGTCAGGGTCGTCCTCGACGAACGTACCGCGATCAAATTGCAGACGTTCTTAAAAAAGGAGAGGTTAGAAGTACCCGTAACCGGCGGGCATGCATGAAGAGAGTGATGAGTGTAGATGAAGCGAAAGAGGTCTGTCAGGATCGTAGCAAGTGGAGGTCCTTAGTCTCTGCCTACCCCTGTGGGAAACAGGCGTGATTATATGTATGTATGTATGTATGTGAGAATGTTAATATTTTTGTAAGTATCTTTCTACTTATATTGCCATGGCAAATACAGCCCGAGTGACGAAACAAACACGCAATTTATTTGTAAAAAAAAGACAGATTGCACTCCGGGAGTGCCGGCAGAAGTGAAAACTTGAATATTAACGTTGTGCGTTTTTGATATTTTGGAATGGTTAGGGAATAATTTTGCACGAATTGCTTTAATTATTAATATACTACCATTTAGTATTATAGTATTACTAGTAATATTAGTAATAATAGTACTACCATTTATGTGGTAGAATACAATATTTATTTATTTACAGCGTGCCACGCGCAAGCGCCCTGCGCCGCCTAAACGAAACAGCAGACGCAGGCATACATTTTCGCCGCGCCGTCATCCGTCTTACGAATTTTCGATCGGTGTCACGAATCCTGACGCGAGTTTCCTGACGCGAGTTTATCATTTTTTACCCATTACAAAAAGGTGTACAACGCCGCTAAAGAAGTTTTCACTTCAAAAATGTTTTGGTTCAAATGGACATATTTTTCTGTATTCAGTTCTTTAAATACCTATATTATAATTATTGCAAAATAAATAATCAATTTTAGTAATGAATGGAAAATGGGAGAGGCCTTTGCCCAGCAGTGGGACAGTACAGGTTAATTAAAAAAATGACTGTAGGTTATTATTATAGAAAGTGTAAATGTTTTGCGTATTTCTACATAAGTATATAAGTTAGGTTTCTTTCCAGGTACCTCGTTTATTCTATTTGTCAACAATAATCATTAACTCACCATACACTCATACATCAGGCACTCTTTTCTCGTGAGTACATACAAAATTTGTTGTTATTTGTTGATTAGTTACGTGCGTACTTAAGTCGTCCTCTTGCAATTAATTAAATAACTGCCCAAGTGCGAGTCGGACTGGCCCACAAAGGGTTCCGTACCATAATCTATAAAAAATCACGTTTGTTGTATGGGAGTGCCCCTTAAATATTTTTTTAATATTAATTTAATTATTTATTTTTAAAGTTAATATACTATTAAATTTTCTGTGTCTGTCTACCTGTTGCCGTTATTAACATCGAGCAAAAAAGGCAAAAAAATTAAGTTTGTTGTATGGGAGCCCCCCTTAAGTATTTATTCTATTCTGTTTTTAAGACTTGTTGTTTAAGCGGCAACAGAAATACATCATCTGTGAAAATTTCAATCGTTTAGTTAGCACGGTTCATAAGAACAGCCTGGTGACAGACTGACGGACAGCGGAGTCTTAGTAATAAGGTCCTGTTTTTTCACTTTGGATACGGAACCTTAGAAATGACCTTGTTTGTAAAAGAGAACGGGCGTTCTCTGTTACAGACAAGGTTATTTTTCCACGGTCATTAACGCTAGCTGTGCAAAGACTTTATATTATCTACTGCCATACGTCTGCCCAGCTTGGTGATGGTAATAATGGACAAATCCTCCCTTTATAAGGTGAGGCCTTCCTTCCAGTGGACTCATCATCATCCGAGCGTATTCCTGGTTATCCTCAGCTGTAAGTAACGCTTTAGAGCCCGGGGTCCGCTATTAACCAAGGTGATTTGAATTCTCTTTTTTACACAGAGCGAATACCGTCTGACATCCGCAACGTAAAGTGAAGACAAGCTGGCGTTTAACACGGGCATGCTGAGAGTCCCAGAGGAGATGAAGCGTTGTGAACGAGCACCCACGAAAAGGGAGGCGCTTAGCGCTGTCATGTCGCAGTTCAACCCGCTGGGATTATTGAGTTATTTTACGATCAGCGCGAAGATAATATTACAAGGTTTATGGCGATTGAACATAGATTGGTATAACGAATTCCCGGCAAAGATACGGAGGATTTTGAAAGGGCTGAGAGGCGTAGGAAGTTTGCGCCTGCCTAGGCAATACGCCAAGAGAACGGTGAAGAGACAGCTTCACGCTTTTGCGACCCCAGCGAGGCGGCTGTGGCTGTAGCTTTGTTTTGGCGGTCGGAAGATGAAAATGGACAAATAAGTGTACAACTGGCGGCCGGGAGAGCTAGAGTAAACCCGCTACGGGGTCAGACAATTCCAAAAACTGAATTGCAAACATCCTTAATAGCCGCACGATTGGCGTCGTCGGTCAGAGCCGAACACAAATGGGAATGCGAAGAAACTACCTACTGGACGGACTCGAAAACAGTTCTGCAATGGCTACGGAACCCAGAGATTAAATACACACCTTTTGAGATGACAGATGTAACACAGTGGCGATACGTACCGACGGAAGAGAATGTCGCGGACGACGCGACTAGACTAAATTTCACGCCGAAAAGTGAGACAGATAGATGGTTTACGGGCCCGAATTTCCTGTATAGGCCGAAGGAGGAATGGCCACAGGAATCCCCAGTAATTATAGAAAAAAATGAAGAGTACGTAATGTACAGTAAAGAGAAAACCGAATGCGTAATTGACATGAAGAGATTTTCTACATACGAGCGCCTGTTAAAAACAATGAGTAGAGTGTTGCTGTTCATCGATAACTGCAGACAGAAAAGGCGTCAGTCGCTTACGTATGAGTATGTGGAAAAATCTGAAATAACGTTGGTCAGGATATCACAGGAGGAGAGCTTCGCGGAAGAGCTGGAGCGATTGAGAGATGGTCGAGATTTACATGCGCGATGCCGAGCGCAGAGGCTCCACCCCTTTCTCGACGCAAAGGGCTTGCTGCGTGCCTCCGGCCGAGCTAACGCCGCGGATGCCGCTACCATCACGCTAAACTACCCCATCATCTTGGACGGAAGGCATCCCTATACGCGGTTGTTAGTAGCTCGCGCCCACCACCGATCACATCATGCTCACAACGAGCGGGTTGTAAACGACTTGAGGCAGCAGTATCTGATTTTGAAATTGAGGCATACGGTGAGAACTGTAGCGAAAAATTGTGCGCTATGCAGAGTCAGAAAGGCGCGCGCGATCCAACCAGTGATAGGAGACCTACCTAGAGCCCGATTAGATGCATTCGTAAGGCCATTTTCGAACTGTGGCTGGGATCTCTTCGGACCAATGATTGTGACAATTGGACGCAGGCATGAGAGATGGGGAGCTCTGTTTACGTGTCTAACTAGAAGAGCTATCCATATTGAGTTATTAGCGTCACTTAGTACGGACTCGGCAATAATGGCGCGCCGAGGCTGGCCGCGTCTAATATATACAGACAACGCAACAAACTTCAAAGGGGCCGACCTAGAGCTCAGACAGGCGTATGAAGAGTGAGAACCGGTGTTGCGAGACTACGCGCTAAGCATGCAAATAGACTGGCGATATATTAGCCCAGGGGCGGCGCATCAAGGGGGCAGCTGGGAGCGAATGATACGCACGGTGAAGAATGCGCTCAAGACGGTGTTAACCTCGAAATATCCAAAAGAGGAGGTGCTCATTACTCTGCTGGCTGAACTAGAGTTCACTGTGAACGCACGTCCCCCTTTTTTTTTATCGCGGAGAAAATCCCTTCGGATACCTTACCAGTCACGGGAAACCGGTAAGGTTATGTGGTGTTACCACTAAAAACTCCGCGGTGTCACCTCTCAGCCGCTATGTGCCGGGGCCGTGTGCTATTCTCGCTCCATAGCCTCGGCGTGGCGACCGCTATGGTGGTCCCTGCTCGCTCTGGGGGTCCCTCTCACTAAGAGAGGGAATCAGAGTGAACCTGTGGGGGGGCCTTTCGGCCGCCAACTCTACCCAAAAGGGTTAAGGCGTGGTGACACCCGACGCCTTAAAACCCGGAGGGCCGTTAAGCCGAGCAGCAGAATCCCGTTTCCACCGCTCGACCGGCCCTTATTGTGGGGTCTGCTGGTGCAGGCCATATGCCCGCCTCCTGCGCCCAGTGCGCCGGCGGCGGATTGCGTGGTCGGTGGTGTCCTCACGCTCTCGCTCCGCCGCCTCCTTACGGAGCATCACTTGCTCCGCAAAGGCCTGCACCGCATTCCACGACATCTCACTGTCGACCATGACCTGAATCAAGGTCGGCAGAGAGAGGTCGTTCCCCACGACCGCACACATGTCGGCGCGCTCTTCCGCCCAGGCTGGGTAGCTCTCCAAAGTGTGTTGGGCGTCCTCGTCCGCACACCCGTCACAGTGGTGGCATCTGGCAGTCGGCTCCCAACCCGCTCTGCGACACAGGTACCCTCCGAAACAACTGTGTCCGGATAGGACCTGCGTCAGGCGGAAGGTAAGATGGCCATGTTGCCTCGCCAACCACTGGCTTAAGACTGGGCGGACAGCCTCAACCGTTCGGATTCCGAAACTGGGCTGCTCCAACCTATAGGCCCACTCCTCGATAGAGCGCTGACGCAGCTCACTGCGACGGCCCTCTACCTCCCTCGGTGCCGGTCGGTGACCCCGGGCCAGCGCCTCCTCACGCCAATAAAATAGAGACGCGAGGGCACTCGCTTTTATGTCCCAGGGTATGGAACCGGCAAGCAGACTAGCAGCCTCGAAGGAGATCGTGCGATATCCTCGGACGGCCCTTATCGCCATCAACCTCTGCGGTCTACGCAGCAAGGTGATGTTTCGGCGATTAAGGGCCTCATCCCACACAGGGGCGCCGTAGAGCGCCATCGATCGCACGACCCCCATGTAGAGGCGCCTGCAGGACGCTTCGGGTCCTCCAAGGTTCGGCAGGAGCTGCGTCAGCGCCGACGCCGCCGACATGAGCCGCGGAACCAACGCCTCGAAGTGGGTGCCGAAGTTCCATTTGCCATCAAGGACGATGCCTTAGTAGCACATCGTCTGCCTGATGGCAATATAGGTTCCACCCACCATCAGACTGGCGTCTAGAGGGGGCGCCTTCTGAGGGCTATGAAAACACAGCGTCTCAGATTTGTGGAGCGCGACCTCCAGACCCAGCCGCCGGATTCGGCGCACCACCTCGGCAACCGCAGCCGTGGCGAGGATCGACGCCTCACGAAACGAGGTGCCCCGGGATACCACCAGGGTGTCGTCGGCGTAACACACCAACTCCACACCTGGGAGATTAGTCCCCCGCAGCACCCAGTCGTAGCCGATGTTCCACAGGAGTGGTCCTAAGACAGACCCCTGCGGAACACCGCACGGCACCTCCTTCTCCTTCCACCTGCTTTGCGCAGGGAAAATGACCCTCCTTCCTGAGAGGTAATCTCCGATGAAGCGGCGCAGGTATGTTGGCACTCCGTGAAAACGGAGTGCCTCCATAATGCAAGCCCCTGGGAGGGTGTTGAAGGCGTTGGTGATGTCGAGAGACACCACCACGACGAACCCTCCCTGGGAAACCGCTTCCTGCGCCACTGCTTTCACTCTCAGGATGGCGTGGATTGTGGACCTGCTCCGACGGAATCCGTACTGGCAATCCGCCAAGTTCGGACCCACCGTCTTGAGGTGCTTGACCAGGCCATCGGCAGTGACTCGTTCCAGCAGTTTGCCGGCCTCATCAACGGGACGGTAGCCAGACGGAGAGTCCGCCGGTCGTCCCTCCTTCCTAAGCAGGACCATCCGTCCCTGACCCATGTACCTGTAACTCGCACGTCCCCTGACCCATGTACCTGTAACACGAGACGACCCAGAAGCTTTAACGCCCAACCATTTCCTATTGGGCTTGTCGCAAGGCCTTCCTACATTAGGGCCTTGTGACCCCGCGGACAGAAGACAATGGAGAGCTGCGCAAGGGTTGGCCGATGAATATTGGAGGCGGTGAATCAAAGAATACCTACCTGAATTGGTGCCTAGGCGAGAAACGCCTTCACACTCATACAAACCTATAAAAGTAAACGATTTGGTGGTGGTGGTGGACTCCAACTTGCCACGCAATGTATAGCCGCGCAGCATAGTGCCTGAAGTTTCAATACTCAATACTTTATTGCTACTCAATTTACATGCAGACTATACAGATACATAGTGTTATACTATACACATTGTTGTACGATTCTACACTCATTTAAGGACCCTGCTGGGCACTGCAAAGCAGAGAGAAGGAATCTTGTCAATTATTCACAATTACATATAGTTATATTTTGCTATTTCAGTCATTTACAATCAATTTCAATTCTTACATTTTATAATTATATTTATATTTATAAAGTTTTTATTTAGGTATTATATTCTTTATTCATTTATTATTATTTTTTATTGTTTCTTGCTTATATATTTAATCTATTTTTACTTAAGTTTATCTTCAAGGTACTCCGACACCGAAAAGTAACATTTAGAAAGTAGGAGTTCTTTTATTTGTTTACTAAATGTCTTTACAGTTGTCGCATTTTTTATATGTTTCGGAAGTTTATTATATATCTTAACCAACATAGCTAGAGGACTATCCGAGTGTAGCATTAGTTTAGAATTTGGTAGTTGTCATTTGTTTTTATGTCTTAATTCATACCTAGTATTAATTTCCATTCTTTTTTTGAAGAAGTTAAAGTTTTGATGTGCAAATTTGCATACTTCTAATATATATATACATGGAAGGGGCAAGATTTGTAGTTTTTGAAAATGAGGCTTGCAACTTTCTCTTTGTTTTTTATTCATTATTATTCTTATTAGCTTTTTTTGCATTTTGAGTAAACTTTCTGATTCGGTACTATCTCCCCATAGCAGCACGCCGTAGCTTAGCCAAGCGTAGGCGTAGGCATAGTATGCAGATACAGCTGTTTTCTTTATTTCTCTTAGCGCATATGCGAAACTTGACATTTTGCGTTTTATACTGTTTATGTGTGATGTCCAATTTAAATGTGTATCTAATATTAGACCAAGCAATGTGAATTCATTCACCACTTCCAAATCCATATTATTAAAATTTATTCTTAGGTCTATTGGTTTTCTTTGGTAAGGGCGAAAAGATATAAGTTTAGTTTTTTGAAGGTTGACTTCGAGGTTGTGATTTATCATCCAGTCGTTTATTAGTTTTAGTGTGGAAATTGTTTTTTTCTTTAGTGTATCCTCGTCGTAAGCTGATATGAGGACTGATACATCATCCGCAAATAAAACACAGAACTCGCTCATTATTCCTGGGAGATCATTAATATATATTAGGAACAACAGGCATCCTAGGACGCTTCCTTGTGGTATTGATGAATTAATGATTTTGCCCGATGATCTTATATTTTTAAGTTGTTTTTTGTTAAAATCATGATATTCTACTTCAACGAATTGTTCCCTATCTTTAAGATATGAAGTTAACCATTTATATGCCTGCCCTCGGATTCCTACAAGAAACTCCTGAAAGAAAATGAAATCTTTTTTTTTGTTAAAAATTAAAATTATTTACTTAATTAAAATTCTATGGCGTCTACACAGCGCAAGACAAGCAGCACTTCTGGGCGCCCGGGGTGTTTAAGCATGCCGCGGGCACTGTCGACGCCCGCAGTACGCTAACGGCTTCCGCGGCACGTGGCCGGCTGTTGCGGCATGCGTCCGCATCCGTTCTAGCCCAAGCCGATGCGGGCCGGTCAGTCTGAATCGATAGTATCGGTTATTCGATACTATCGATAGTCCTATCGATATTGTGACTGTTTTTCGAGGTCAACTATCGATATTCAAAGTATCGATAGTTATGCAACGCTAATTGATCCTCTCACTGTATTGATATTGTAAAAAGCGACAACTGTTCTTTACTCGTAACCCTACCAATTAATAATCGATAGCACCCTACAGTATACACAGTCACACAGCACACTGCTGCTACATGTCATTTAACAGTTATTACTCTTACGAACAGATGGCGCTTTTCCGTTCGTATTTATACTAATGAAGGCCATGTTAGAGCCCTCTCTCTGCTATACCAACCGCTCGAAGAAATACATGCCTACAACAAGCCCTGGAGCGCCACACTGACTCTTCGAAACTTAGCTTTTACGAAGATCTAAAAAAAACAGTTTCTACTTTTATTTCAGCACACTGTAGAGGTATTGTTTTATTCACAAATAATCTCACTTTCCCTGTCTCTCTTCAAAGATGAGCGGCAGTCCGTCCTTGATGATCTGCACAATGTTCCCCCGGGGGTGGACGGCCGGCCAGCGCTGGGTGGCAGGCGCTGGCTTCACAGTGAACCGCGCCAGTACAGCCGCCAGACCGGCCAGAGACTGCATCATGCCCAGCCGCTCTCCTGAATAGACCAGATATAAGTTAGTGGGACTGAAGGCAAGGCTGAAATTTGTATAATCACGGCAAGGAGCTATTGAAAAATTTCTACGTTAATAAACTTCTTATTGGATACATTCAGTACAAAATAATCTAATCAATAAGCGGCCGCATATTTTAGTCCTCTGCAAACTCCGGAACTCGAGAACATTTTATGACACTTCTGGACACCCATCCATGTGCGGACCACGTCCAGTGTCGCTTAACTTGCAAAAGCGCTGGTAATGCATAGACCCAACGAGTCTATGCCACCAAGCTCCTCACTGACTTGGTTCGATTAATTGTAGTAAAAGAAAACGTACTAAAAAATTAAAAGTGAAAAAGAAACTTTGAAAAAAACGAAGTCATTATCAAACATTGTAAGAACTGCACTACCGGTAAAAGTAATAATCAATAAGTCGTAATAGTTAAAGTGTAACAAGATAAAACGAACTTTGAATTGGCGTAGTGAACCCATGTCGATGGGATGTGTGAACGAAAAATAAAATTCACAGCTGTTTGCGCTGTTGACGCCATATTTGTTTTGTTGACTACTAGAGCTGCAGTGGGAAAAACGTGAACTAAATTGGAATCACTTGGCTGAGGTTTGGTCGGTTATCTTCAAAGGGCTCAATTTAAATACGCTAAGTTAAACGTTGAGAGTTTCTTTTTCAAATAATTATCGACCTAGGCATCCGACTAGATGCCAGCCTCCAAGGAACGACTAGGCGTCCAATTAACTGGCTAATTTGACCAAATGGCTACTACATTTATATGCTCATCGGCTACTACTTCTGTATAGGTACGACCTATCGTATTTTATACAATATCTTACCGATACAAGCCCGAGGTCCGGTTCCGAATGGCAAGTACACAAACTTGTGGGCGCTCTGGTCTTCCGCGAAGCGCTCCGGTCGGAACTCCTTGGGACTGTCGAAATACTGCGGGTCGTTGTGGAGCGCCTGCAGTGGCACCGCCACCCGGACGCCCTCGTCCAGGGTCATGCCCAGCTCTGGTATCGCCGTCTTTCTCACACATTCACGTTGCAGAAAACCGGCTGACGGGAACATTCGCATACCCTAAAACAAATATTTACTTATATCCATATTCGAAAACAAATTTTTAAAAATTTAAATAAGATTTTCCAGTCCATTTCACTTTTTAAGAAATTGTATTAATCCTTCTTTACAGCCTATATTAATTCGCTTTTGGACTAAAAGGCCATTCCCGAATTCCCAATGAAGAAGAGAATTATTCACCACATAATAATTATATGATATGATTTTTACCACCTTACCTCTTTGAAAGCGCATTCCAAATACGTCATCTCCTTAATAGCATCGTAACACAATTTGTTGTCATATTTCGCTAAAGCTTGATCTACGTCATCTTGCACCTTTTTTTGAACTTCTGGGTTAAAAGCAAGTTGATGCAACGTGTAACTGGTGGCAGAAGACGACGTTTCAAAGCCCGCAGCGAAAAATATAAATACTTGAGCAGCTATCAACGCATCATCCAACTCGATAGACACGAGCTCCGGGCTACCATCAAGCTTTCTCCTCTCAATCGATTCCCCGACCATCAAACCTTTCTTTCTGCATTCTAGTAATAAGTCAATAAAATCGTTCCTGTCCGAAGGTTTGTAATTTCTATGAATCAAAATCTGCCTGACAAGATTATTCAGTTCACTTTCAAATCTCTCGAAAACTTTGAGATGTTTGAACGTCTCTGGGAAAATACTTTTTAGGATAAATACAATGATATCCTTGAATTTAGGTTTGAAGATTTTAACACCAAGTTTTCTAAAGGCAGAGTCTTCTTCATTGAGTGACTCAGCATCGAGCCCGAAGCCACAGGCGCCGATGAAATCGGTGGTGTAGCGCGCCATGAGCTCTCTAGCATCGAGTGGTTCCTTCGCGTCGGCGGCGTGCAGCGCGCGCGCTTGCAGCTTCTCCGCTCGCTGCACAATCAGCGGGAACATCGCCTTCAGCTTGCCGCTGGTAAACGCTGGCGTCATGCGCTGCCGCAGCAACCGCCACAGATCTCCGTCGGCGAAAAACAGATTTTTCATCATCGGTTCTATAGTATGTTTTTGAAGATTTAACCCCCGCGAGTAAAAATTCGCAAAATCAGTCACTAAGACTCGCTTTGCAACATCTGAGTCTCTTACAAGTAACGCTGGCCTATACTCGAAAAATAATCCAACTGCTTTTTCTTTTGGATATTTCCAATAAACTCTTGTGAACATTTGCGTAATGCTTTCCTTGCCAAACAGAACACCGAATTTATTGCCGAATAAAGGGAGTGATTTCTCATACTTGATGCCACGGATCTGCCAATATTTGATCGTTCTGATGCTGTACAAGTAGGCCGCAAGTACGACAAGCAGCGCGAGGATCCACGAGATCATGATGAACAATTTACAGATATGCGAAGAAAACTAAAGTTTCTGGGCACCGAATGAGACACGCGCGCAACGAGCGCAGGACCGGCGAGACTGAGCCGGTTCTTTCTTAGCAATTATATTGCCGGTGAATACAAACACGAACCAAACTGAATTTCATGCGCATCGGTACACCTGGTAGATGGAAAACAAATTGATATTAAATTATTTTTAGCATGCTGTGGTGACGTCACGTTTGATTTAATTGATGGCTGGAGCAGTGCACTGTTACTCCAGCCATCAATCATGACGTAGTATTTTACAATTTGGTCGATCTTGTGTGCTCTGGTACTCGTATAAGATAAGTACAAAAGATATTCAAGGAAAAGGGTTCACCGTTTCTACTACAATCAACATTTTAATAAATGATTGTTCTCGCTGACATTGTACTCTTTACGAATTTTGTATGATTTTGAATTCTGGAAGAAGAGGTGTACCGCCGCAAGATACGTAATTTTAAGTTACACAAATTAATATATAAATAGTGTTTAGCAAATATACTCGTATGTACGTAATAGAATACTTTCTACTTATAGTGTACTTTCGCTTGTATAGTTACGTAAGAAGTATTTTTACGGCCGACGAAGAAAAGGGTGTCATAAGTTTGACGTGTCTGTGTGTAAACGAATGGGCCGATTTTGATGCGGGTTTTTGTTTGAAAACTGACTTGATCGAGATTTTTCGTAGCTACAATTTATAAAGATCTTTTTCACGTTTTAGAACTTTTTTGTTTTACATAAAATTACAATTTTATTTTTTACGTTCTTTTATCCCAAAATTGTAAGTCCTCTTGGGACTGTCGAATATATCAAGGTTCTTCACAAAGGCTTTTATTCCTAGTCATGATTCTACACAATATGGATTCCACACATCATCATTTTGTCTTAGGTAGTGGCAGATAATGATAAATAACTGTATTGTTATTTATCACTCGTCGCCAGACAACGAAACCAGTCACCGCCCAGCTGATTACACTAACAACTACGCAATTCTTCTAACATTTTATAAGTATTGTAGACACAGATGCTATTAGTTATTTGAAAACTTAAGAAATCGGCCAAGTGGGTGTTGGGCCAAACCCAGAGTAAAGTTCCGTAGTCACACGTACACAACTGGAAACTTTATTTTCCATAATTTTATGTTTGTTTACTACCCATTTCGAACAATTTGTAATCATTGTTTTCTAAACCTTTGCCCAGCAGTGTAAAAGTATAGGTTTAAGGTAAAACTCATGACCCTGTGTTACGGCTGGCGGGGTGCGGGCGGGCGGCAGGGCTGTCACGTGGTCATCAATTTAGAGTTACGACTGGAATCGCGCCGACCTATCGGTGACGTCACTCCTCAGTCCTCGCAGGAACTCGATTTATTTGGCTCGTAAACCCGTCGAGAACGGTGTACTTTGAAGAATCGCTCGCTGGAGAATTGGAGATAGTAAGTAAACTGCTGGAACAATTCAGAAATCATACTATTTAATATGACACGTTTATTTTTTTTATTTAAGTCAATTGTTATAATTTTTAGGGAAGCTATTTATTAAGGACCACTAATGTGTCAACGGTCGTGTAGAATTTATACATATTTTTTATGTTAGAAGTAATAAAGTAGCCTAATTTACTTAACACGTTCCCTGCCATCTATAAGTATTCACGTGGTAAAACAATGAAATATACATTGTTATTGAAATCTCGCAGCGAACGTTAACGTCGTTATTATACACGCCAATCATGTTCTTAGGAAATATATAATGTGTACCAGTACACATAATACATGTATAAGCTAAATATATACAGTGCTATTTTATCAGCATTTCAGCAAAATATACATAAAAAATCTAAGTTTTTAAATTACAGAAAAAAACACTTAATGAATTTGTTTTTTTAAGATATATCTGTGGGATCGGGGGAGCCGAAGGAAAATGCCGGGCAACTCTTGAACTCGTTTATTTTAAATTTAGCACACGGGACACGTCTTAACTACTAGCGTATATGCAATCGCCATCTTATTACTTCCTAATCCTTTTCTCTCTCGCTCTTTCAGACATCACGCTCTCACTCGCTCTTTCATTGGATGTTGCCATCCTACATATCTAAGAATATTTTTGCTCATACAGATTCCTGCAGTAGATAGCATTTTCTTGTGAGACGTTTCCCGCCCGCGGATGCGCCGCGCCGGCCAGCAGGCAACCCTTCCCTCATTCCGATGCAAATTGCCCTTTTTCTAAATTGCTTTATTATGGTTACGCTATTAATTATTATATATTTGTTCAGTGACTCCACGTTTGAAAAATGGCACTATATGTTAAAATAACGATTTTAATATGTTGGCAGTAAATAAATAAATATATAGGGACAAATTACACTGATTTAGCTAGCCCCAAAGTAAGTTCGAGACTTGTGTTATGGGATACTAACTCAACGATACTATATTTTTATAACAAATACATATATAGATAAACACCCAAGACCCAGCTTATGTAAAGAAAGTACTTTGTGAGAAGGCTTATTACGGAACCGATGTGTACGAGCAAGTCGTACAATAAAATGCTACATCAGCCCAAGTGTGTTCGATGCGCATTTTTACGTAATTTAAAGCGTATATATATATATATATATATATATATATATATATATACGCTTTAAATTACGTAAAATAAAATAAATATATTATAGTATATAGTAAATAATTTAAAGCGTATATATATATATATATATATACAAGGTGACTGGTAAACCCCATATAAAGCGGAAAGTTGTAGGTAGGGTCTCGTATCGGCATGCTCAGAAAAATACCAACTTCTAATAAAAGCGTCACAATTCAGAGTTAATTACAATTTGCGTTTCAGGCAAAATTCTTAAGATACCAACCCTGGAACAGCTGATGTTATTCATATTTGCGGAAAAACTACAATTTTTACTATCTTTGGCCAATGACCTCAAATACCAGGAGCTATGAAATTACGATTACAAAGTTTAAACGAAGACAATAACGAATGGTTTTTGCCTAAGATCCTTAAGCCTCTGAGAGACAGTTTTTTTATGAAGTGATAAGTTCAAAATTACTTAATAAACTTTTACTGCTTCCGTTGTGTAGTGGTTAGAGCGTTAAGGCTTACACTCAAAGGCGTCCCTCTCGTTCCCTAACGCTCTAACCACTTTCGTCGGGTTCGATTCCCAGCAAGTTGTTGTTCTCGTTTGGTCAAGACATTGCAGGCTGCTTCCCTGATTGCCTGATGACAAAAAAGATCCAAGGATCTTTACGAGGGCTAAGCGTGCCATGTTACCTTAAGCCGTCTGTCCCGGTCACTGTCTCTGACATTGATCTTTACACGAAAACCACGTCAGAGGCCTATAGGGCTGTTTCAAAACTCTGACACTAGGGTTTGTGGTGTCGCTGGACCTTACTACCCACACAATAAGAAAAAACTGAATAAAATAATTCAATTAAGTAACACACAAACTGCAATCGTACATTTTTACAATAATTTTAACCAGAATTTCAAGCAATTGGATTTTAGCGTAAAGTTCGGTTGATTTTGCATGGATTTCTGGTTTTGCAATTATAAATAAAAAAAATATCCGCATAATGTCACGTCACTGGTATCCCCACAGATAAAAACCGTCTTACATCAGATCGTCTAAGTCGAAATATCTCGTCAACTCAAATCGTATGTAAAAACTTAATACAAATTAATTACAATTGAATTAGCAAAAAACAATTTAATTTTATCGTAAGATAAAATTAAATTACTTCTGATGAAAAAAAAAAATGTTATGGTCAATGTTAACAACTTAGTTACATAATCTCTTCTGCGAATTTTATTCATCTTTATTTACCTAATTATCCGTCTCACTCCCTCATCCTTCCTTTTAATTTTTGATATTTTAAGTCTTGGTTCCGTATTCAATATTATTTTGCTAACAGAAATAAAATGTTTTGTTTTACTTACGCTTTGTAAAACATTCTTTGTAAATTAATTATGAATAAATTTTAATAACAAAATCTGTTTTGAAAAGCATGTATGGCTGCTTTTCAAAGTGATTAAAACAGATTTCTTTTGAATTTTTCGGGCCGCAAGACTAAAGTTTTAGTTTTATTTTTGAGTAAGATATCGTGTTTTTTACTTTAAATAAGAATATTGATTCACAAATCTGGGTCACTGATACCTCATATCCAAAAAATTGCGTACAGTAGTACGATTTTGTACTACGTAAACAGGTTGGCAACGCGCGTATGGCATTTTTATCCCCGACGCAAAAACGATGGGATGTCTGTGGTATCGCAGCTCCCAAACGGATGAACCGA
The DNA here is from genome assembly GCA_943193695.1 of Acrobasis suavella. Lineage (NCBI taxonomy): Eukaryota > Metazoa > Arthropoda > Insecta > Lepidoptera > Pyralidae > Acrobasis > Acrobasis suavella. The sequence goes on from OW971942.1 coordinate 22,089,679, forward strand.
TTTTCGTTTAGTTTTTTTGTGTCATAGATAATTTTATTCCGAATGTTCTTAGCCATGTTTCATGAAAATTTGTTCAGCCGTTCAAAAGTTACCTATTGGGCCTGAATGCTTGAAAGTCGGGGGTTTTTGATTTTGCCTGGCAAATAAACTGAACTGAAATAAACTAAAAGTATTGCAGCTGTCCATAAATAAACTACCGTAAACATAAACACTTACCAGCAGATAGACCGTTAGCCTTTTGTCTACTTAAATAAATTACTTTTTAAAGGTTTTAATTCATTACATGCGGAACTATTACTAGGTACTAGGCGTACAGAAATGTTTTCACTTTGATGTCACCGCTTGCGCTTGCATCGGAATTCGGACGTCGGAAGTCAGTCGATTGGTAAAATTCGAAGTGATAAGAGTGCCCAAGTATCTCACGTGTTTGCGTATCTCGTAATCTGTTAACGATTTTTCGAATATGAATTACTCAAATTCGGAGTATTATGATATGATTATGTGTGTTGGGGCATGCGGCGGTAATCTAGCAGGTGCTCGTCGTTTGTATCAAGAGCGCTACGTGTTGGATATGCCCAAAGCCCGTCAGCTTCCTTTCTACGCGTGCTTTAGAAATTTAGTGAACCGGCTGCACGTCACAGGCAGGCTACAACCAAGCCCTGGCGAGGGCCCACCGAGTGGGCGAAACGATCTGGAAGACGAGATCTTGGACCATTTTTCGGCGGACCACACGAGCAGCACACGTCGCTGTGGAGCTATGTTAGGAGCTTCGCAGTGGAAGGTGTGGAAGACACTGAACACTGATGGTCAGCACCCTTACCACTACCGAAAAACCCAAGACCTCCTGACCCGTGACTTTGCGTCTCGTGTGCAGTTCTGCACGTGGTACGTTCACGAAGTAAGGAGAGACCCATCGGTGGCAACCAACATTCTGTGGACTGACGAGGCGTCGTTCACAAGAAGGGGACTGTTAAACTGCCACAACGAACATGTCTGGGCGCATGAAAACCCGAAGGCTTCCCGCGTGGCAAGTTTTCAGCACAGGTGGCGGATCAATGTCTGGGCAGGCATAAATTGGAGACAGGCTGATTGGTCCAATTTTTCTGCCAGATTCCCTAAATGCCGAAAATTATTACAATTTTCTGACGGCTGAATTGGAAGAAATGTTGGAAGACCTTCCGATAACAACCTACAGGCGCATGGTTTTCCAGCATGATGGCGCTCCCGCTCACTTCGCCCGCGAGTGCCGTGAGTACCTGGACCGGCGGTTCGACGTATGGATAGGGCGGAGGGGACCAGTGGCGTGGCCGTTGCGATCACCTAACTTAACCCCACTTGATTTTTTCTTGTGGGGTTACATAAAAACAAAAGTTTATTCGGTGGAATGCGCGAACCCGGAGGAAATGCGTGTGCGGATACTTGCGACGTTCCAATCCGTGCCGGCAGATATGCTATTAAACGTCGTAAGGTCAATCCAAGAGAGGACGCAATTGTGCATTGATCGAGATGGAGGCCACATTGAACCAGAACTAAACTAAACTGTGTTGCATTGTGTGTGGTAATTAGTGATAAGACAAGTGATACCGCGTTTCTGATTTTGATTAAATTCAGCTCAAAACTCGAAATAAGCTTTTTTTAGAACGCAACTGATTTTCAACCTTCAAGTTTCGAACACAAGTGTCAAATTAGTAAAAAAACATTGATACTACGTTCCGCGAAGCGATTTGCCGAAAGGCGAGGGCGGCTCCTTTGATAGCGCGGCGGCGGCGGCGGCGCGGCGGTGTCAACAAAGAACAAAGAGAGGTAGGTGTCCGAATTGTACTAGGATGATAGAACATATCAGGAGGTCGAATTTGTGTTTTGATTAAAGTTTAAAGTGCTACTATTATTAGCACGTGTCAACGAAAGAACTAGGAAAATATGACTTTACAAGAGTTCGTAGTAAGTAATGTAAAATTTATGAATGAGCCTTTCTTTCTCTTTCTTTCCATTCTAATGTTAGGGGTGTCAGTAAAAGTAAAAAATAAAATGATTTTTACTTTTGTATGGAAAATATTTTATTAAGATATTGCTTTTTTTCCATCGCCATATAATTTACATAACCCTTGGGGTATGGCCTGGAGATGGCTTTATATACCTTTTACCAATCACCTTGTATATATATATATATACGCTTTAAATTACGTAAAAATATATAAGTATATATATATATATATACGCTTTAAATTACGTATATACCGGGATCTTCCGGTGCACGATGATTATCTTAAACACAAGAACGTCTGGCTTGAGCTTGGCGCGGGTCCCTCTTAAAGGTTTATATTTGTACACTCACAAATGACATAATTTGAGTACAATCAGTACATGTACTTTATACAAATTGACATTAATTTCAAATTTGACATTTTTTATTCATAATTATGACATAGCAATGTATTCTCAGTCCGCACATCTAATTTTAATATCAGTATAATTGTAAGGTTGACGTTTTTGGAGAAAATGCTGCAGTACAGTTTGTTACCGCTTCTTCTGTACTTGCGCTTTGGAGGCGGCAGTAAACTTAGTTGTAAGTAAATGATCTGACGTCAACAACTAACTATTAAGAAATCGAAAGAAAAAAGAAATGACAATTATTATCAAGTGATATAAATATCCAAAGAAATAAATGATTTTTGACTTTTGACTTTTTTGACCTAGTATGGTAGATCTAAAGAAAAAAATTAATAGGTCTATGGCTAGGTGTATCGTTTTAGCGAAATAACGATACATGTGCTATTATTTTAGGAATAGACTATAGACTTTTCTGAAATCATATAATCTATTATATGTTCTTATATTAGTGTTCGGGACCATTAAAAAGACAGATTACAGTACAGGAGTAGAAAAACATTTTTTATACCACTCCCCCTCTAAAAAGTTTATTTTGTTTACTGAAAACAGTGAATAAAAAGCATTATTACTCACTAATTTGGTTGTTTATTTTATTCACCGAAAACAGTGAATAAAATGCACTTTTACTCACTATTTTGATGTTTGAATTTAGAACAATTTACTCTTAATTTTAGTAATTGTTCCAATTTTAATGTCCATTTTAATAAATTTAACCTTCTTTTTTCTTCATTAAATGTCTATTTTTGCTTAAATTTTTCTTTTTAACCGACTTCCAAAAGAGCAGGTTATCAATTCGTCGGAATCTTATCTTTTATATATGTTGATCGATATATTCGAAGACGTTTGTACCGATTTAGAATATTCTTTTTTTTAAAGGGAATACCTGTCAGGTTGTTTCATAATTTTTTTATTAAAACCGGTTGTATAGTTTGGTAGTGAAGTCGGTTTTTAGTTTTGAAAAATTATTCTTGTAGTCATGGTATAAAGTATAGTATGCAATTCTTGAATAAAGCGGGTTTACATTGAGGGCCATGAATCACTCGCATTGCTCAGAACAGAACACTTGAATCACACACTCCCTACGGTCGTGATTCAGTCGTTAGAATCCTTCACCTGCTCGTGATTCATCTATGGCCCTCGAAGTAAATCCGTCCTTTATTCACTAATTGCATAATATACTATTATGTTCTTAATTGTCTGTGTGTATAATGTCCCTTTCTCTACCCTTTTTAACCCCCCAAAAAAAAGAGGGGTGTTATAAGTTTGGAGCTAACATCTGTCAGTCTGTCTGTGTGGCATCGTAGCGCTCGTTACGGATGGACCAATTTCGATGAGGATTTTTAACGTGAAAGCAAGTTCTCTTGTGGCGGTTCTTTGCCATGTTTGAGGAAAATCGGTTCCGCCGTTTTAAAGTTATGTTAGAGGAGGTAAACGCTTGAATTTAAGGGCTTTTCACACCAAAAATAGATGGCGCAATGGATATCACTTCATATCGGTAGTTCTGTTACTCATCACTAGATGTCGTTTTTGACAGTCGGGGTGGTTTTTAATTTGCCTAGCAACTTAATTTACTAACTGTAGCCTATTTTTGGATAGGTAGTGAGGTGCAGTGACGTGTATAGTTAGCCTTCACCTCAGAAGTTTGTACCTTTACCAAACTTCAGATTACAATATTTTTACGTTAAAAGGACCGAAAAAGGAACATAAATAAAATATTTTTCCTTAAATTTCAAACCATAAATCTAGAATTTGTTACCTCAATATTGATTCTATTTAAACGGAAATCAATTCTTTAACATAAATTTTAAACTGGTTCTCAGTTATTTTAATAAAAAGTAAATGAAAAGCAGACAGTCTGTGCCAGTACTATTTATTTTATTATTTGGTTAAAAAATTTCGTTAATTAAATATTTATTTCTCCACGAGTTTTTACGGAGTATTTTTAATAATGTTTAATTCGGCGGCAGGCGAAATCATCGATCGCACTCGACGCATAAAAGGAAGATTTCGCGTTTTGTTTTCTTGTTGCTATGTGAAGATTAGCCTTCTATTCTTCGCAGTTAAAAAAAAAAAACAAATTTTTTGTTTGTAAAGTTAATGATTTCTTGGCACGTGAGAATGTTAATATTTTTGTGAGTATCTTTCTACTCATATTGCCATGGCAAATACAGCCCAAGTGACGAAACAAACACGCAATGTATTTGTAAAAAAAAGACGGATTGCACTCCGGGAGTGCCGGCAGAAGTGAAAACTTGAATATTAACGTTATGCGTTTTTGATATTTTGGAATGGTTAGGGAATAATTTTGCACGAATTGCTTTAATTATTAATATAAAAGTACTACCATTTATGTGGTAGAATACACGCGCCACGCGCAAGCGCCCTGCGCCGCCTAAACGAAACAGCAGACGCAGGCATACATTATCGCCGCGCCGTCATCCGTCTTACGAATTTTCGATCAGTGTCACGAGTCCTGACGCGAGTTTAACATTTTTTACCCATTACAAAAAGGTGTACAACGCCGCTAAAGAAGTTTTCACTTCAAAAATGTTTTGATTCAAATGGACATATTTTTCTGTATTCAGTTCTTTAAATACCTATATTATAATTATTGCAAAATAAATAATCAATTTTAGTAATGAATGGAAAATGGGAGAGGCTTTTGCCCAGCAGTGGGACAGTATAGGTTAATTAAAAAAATGAATGTAGGTTATTATTATAGAAAGTGTAAATGTTTTGCGTATTTCTACACAAGTATATAAGTAAGGTTTCGTTCCAGGTACCTCGTTTATTCTATTTATCAACAATTAATCATTAACTTATCATACACTCATGCATCAGGCACTCTTTTCTCGTGAGTACATATTAAATGTTTTATTTGTTGATTAGTTACGTGCGTACTTAAGTCGTCCTCTTGCAATTAATTAAATAACTGCCCAAGTGCGAGTCGGACTGGCCCACAAAGGGTTCCGTACCATAATCTATAAAAAATCACGTTTGTTGTATGGGAGTGCCCCTTAAATATTTATTTAATATTAATTTAATTATTTATGTTTAAAGTGAATATACTATAAATTTTCTGTGTCTGTCTACCTGTTGCCGTTATTAATATCGAACAAAAAAGGCAAAAAAATTAAGTTTGTTGTATGGGTGCCCCCTTAAGTATTTATTTTATTCTGTTTTTAAGACTTGTTGTTTAAGCGGCAACAGAAATACATCATCTGTGAAAATTTCAATCGTTTAGTTAGCACGGTTCATGAGAACAGCCTGGTGACAGACAGACAGACACACAGACTGACGGACAGCGGAGTCTTAGTAATAAGGACCTGTTTTTTCACTTTGGATACGGAACCCTAGAAATGACCTTGTTTGTAAAAGAGAACGGGCGTTCTCTGTTACAGACAAGGTTATTTTTCCACGGTCATTAACGCCAGCTGTGCAAAGACTTTATATTATCTACTGCCATACGTCTGCCCAGCTTGGTGATGGTAATAATGGACAAATCCTCCCTTTATAAGGTGAGGCCTTCCTTCCAGTGGACTCATCATCATCCGAGCGTATTCCTGGTTATCCTCAGCTGTAACGCTTTAGAACCCGGGGTCCGCTATTAACCAAGGTGATTTGAATTCTCTTTTTTACACAGAGCGACTACCGTCTGACATCCGCAACGCAAAGTGAAGACAAGCTGGCGTTTAACACGGGCATGCTGAGAGTCCCAAAGGAGATGAAGCGTTGTGAACGAGCACCCACGAAAAGGAAGGCGCTTAGCGCTGTCATGTCGCTGTTCGACCCGCTGGGATTATTGAGTTATTTTACGATCAGCGCGAAGATAATATTACAAGGTTTATGGCGATTGAACCTAGATTGGGATGAACGAATTCCCGGCAAAGATGCGGAGGATTTTGAACTATGGTTGAAAGGGCTGAGAGGTGTAGGAAGTTTGCGCCTGCCTAGGTAATACGCCAAGAGAATGGTGAAGAGACAGCTTCACGCTTTTGCGACCCCAGCGAGGCGGCTGTGGCTGTGGCTTTGTTTTGGCGGTCGGAAGATGAAAATAGACAAATAAGTGTACAACTGGCGACCGGGAGAGCTAGAGTAAACCCGCTACGGGGTCAGACAATTCCAAAAACTGAATTGCAAGCATCCTTAATAGCCGCACGATTGGCGTCGTCGGTCAGAGCCGAACACAAATGGGAATGCGAAGAGACTACCTACTGGACGGACTCGAAAACAGTTCTACAATGGCTACGGAACCCAGAGATTAAATACATACCTTTTGTAGCGCATCGGGTGACAGAAATCACAGAGACTACAGATGTAACACAGTGGCGATATGTACCGACGGAAGAGAATGTCGCGGACGACGCGACTAGACTAAATTTCACGCCGAAAAGTGAGACAGATAGATGGTTTACGGGCCCGAATTTCCTGTATAGGCCGAAGGGAAATGGCCACAGGAATCCCCAGTAATTATAGAAAAAAATGAAGAGTACGTAATGTACAGTAAAGAGAAAACCGAATGCGTAATTGACATGAAGAGATTTTCTACATACGAGCGCCTGTTAAAAACAATGAGTAGAGTGTTGCTGTTCATCGATAACTGCAGACAGAAAAGGCGTCAGTCGCTTACGTATGAGTATGTGGAAAAATCTGAAATAACGTTGGTCAGGATATCACAGGAGGAGAGCTTCGCGGAAGAGCTGGAGCGATTGAGAGATGGTCGAGATTTACCTGCGCGATGCCGAGCGCAGAGGCTCCACCCCTTTCTCGACGCAAAGGGCTTGCTGCGAGCCTCCGGCCGAGCTAACGCCGCGCATGCGGCTACCATCGCGCTAAACTACCCCATCATCTTGGACGGAAGGCATCCCTATACGCGGTTGTTAGTAGCTCGCGCCCACCACCGATCACATCATGCTCACAACGAGCGGGTTGTAAACGACTTGAGGCAGCAGTATCTGATTTTGAAATTGAGGCCTACGGTGAGAATTGTAGCGAAAAATTGTGCGCTATGCAGATTCAGAAAGGCGCGCGCGATCCAACCAGTGATTGGAGACCTACCTAGAGCCCGATTAGATGCATTCGTAAGGCCATTTTCGAACTGTGGCTGGGATCTCTTCGGACCAATGATTGTGACAATTGGACGCAGGCATGAGAGATGGGGAGCTCTGTTTACGTGTCTAACTAGAAGAGCTATCCATATTGAGTTATTAGCGTCACTTAGTACGGACTCGGCAATAATGGCGCGCCGAGGCTGGCCGCGTCTAATATATACAGACAACGCAACAAACTTCAAAGGGGCCGACCTAGAGCTCAGACAGGCGTATGAAGAGTGGGAACCGGTGTTGCGAGACTACGCGCTAAGCATGCAAATAGACTGGCGATATATTAGCCCAGGGGCGGCGCATCAAGGGGGCAGCTGGGAGCAAATGATACGCACGGTGAAGAATGCGCTCAAGACGGTGTTAACCTCGAAATATCCAAAAGAGGAGGTTCTCATTACTCTGCTGGCTGCACTAGAGTTCACTGTGAACGCACGTCCCCCTTTTTTTTTTATCGCGGATAAAATCCCTTCGGATACCTTACCAGTCACGGGAAACCGGTAAGGTTATGTGGTGTTACCACTAAAAACTCTGCGGTGTCACCTCTCAGCCGCTATGTGCCGGGGCCGTGTGCTATTCTCGCTCCATAGCCCCGGCGTGGCGACCGCTATGGCGGTCCCTGCTCGCTCTGGGGGTCCCTCTCACTAAGAGAGGGTATCAGAGCGAACCTGTGGGGGGGCCTTTCGGCCGCCAACTCTACCCAAAAGGGTTAAGGCGTGGTGACACCCGACGCCTTAAAACTCGGAGGGCCGTTAAGCCGAGCAGCAGAATCCCGTTTCCACCGCTCGACCGGCCCTTATTGTGGGGTCTGCTGGTGCAGGCCATATGCCCGCCTCCTGCGCCCAGTGCGCCGGCGGCGGATTGCGTGGTCGGTGGTGTCCTCACGCTCTCGCTCCGCCGCCTCCTTACGGAGCATCACTTGCTCCGCAAAGGCCTGCACCGCATTCCACGACGTCTCACTGTCGACCATGACCTGAATCAAGGTCGGCAGAGAGAGGTCGTTCCCGACGACCGCACACATGTCGGCGCGCTCTTCCACCCAGGCTGGGTAGCTCTCCAAAGTGTGTTGGGCGTCCTCGTCCACACACCCGTCACAGTGGTGGCATCTGGGAGTCGGCTCCCTACCCGCTCTGCGACACAGGTACCCTCCGAAACAACTGTGTCCGGATAGGACCTGCGTCAGGCGGAAGGTAAGATGGCCATGTTGCCTCGCCAACCACTGGCTTAAGATTGGGCGGACAGCCTCAACCGTTCGGATTCCGAAACTGGGCTGCTCCAACCTATAGGCCCACTCCTCGATAGAGCGCTGACGCAGCTCACTGCGACGGCCCTCTACCTCCCTCGGTGCCGGTCGGTGACCCCGGGCCAGCGCCTCCTCACGCCAATAAAATAGAGACGCGAGGGCACTCGCTTTTATGTCCCAGGGTATGGAACCGGCAAGCAGACTAGCAGCCTCGAAGGAGATCGTGCGATATCCTCGGACGGCCCTTATCGCCATCAACCTCTGCGGTCTACGCAGCAAGGTGATGTTTCGGCGATTAAGGCCTCATCCCACACAGGGGCGCCGTAGAGCGCCATCGACCGCACGACCCCCATGTAAAGGGCGCCTGCAGGACGCTTCGGGTCCTCCAAGGTTCGGCAGGAGCTGCGTCAGCGCCGACGCCGCCGACATGAGCCGCGGAACCAACGCCTCGAAGTGGGTGCCGAAGTTCCATTTGCCATCAAGGACGATGCCTTAGTAGCACATCGTCGGCCTGATGGCAATATAGGTTCCACCCACCATCAGACTGGCGTCTAGAGGGGGCGCCTTCTGAGGGCTATGAAAACACAGCGTCTCAGATTTGTGGAGCGCGACCTCCAGACCCAGCCGCCGGATTCGGCGCACCACCTCGGCAACCGCAGCCGTGGCGAGGATTGACGCCTCACGAAACGAGGTGCCCCGGGATACCACCAGGGTGTCGTCGGCGTAACACACCAACTCCACACCTGGGAGATTAGTCCCCCGCAGCACCCAGTCGTAGCCGATGTTCCACAGGAGCGGTCCTAAGACAGACCCCTGCGGAACACCGCACGGCACCTCCTTCTCCTTCCACCTGCTTTGCGCAGGGAAAATGACCCTCCTTCCTGAGAGGTAATCTCCGATGAAGCGGCGCAGGTATGTTGGCACTCCGTGAAAACGGAGTGCCTCCATAATGCAAGCCCCTGGGAGGGTGTTGAAGGCGTTGGTGATGTCGAGAGACACCACCACGACGAACCCTCCCTGGGAAACCGCTTCCTGCGCCACTGCTTTCACTCTCAGGATGGCGTGGATTGTGGACCTGCTCCGATGGAATCCGTACTGGCAATCCGCCAAGTTCGGACCCACCGTCTTGAGGTGCTTGACCAGGCCATCGGCAGTGACTCGTTCCAGCAGTTTGCCGGCCTCATCAACGGGACGGTAGCCAGACGGAGAGTCCGCCGGTCGTCCCTCCTTCCTAAGCAGGACCATCCGTCCCTGACCCATGTACCTGTAACTCGCACGTCCCCTGACCCATGTACCTGTAACACGAGACGACCCAGAAGCTTTAACGCCCAACCATTTCCTATTGGGCTGGTCGCAAGGCCTTCCTACATTAGGGCCTTGTGACCCTGCGGACAGAAGACAATGGAGAGCTGCGCAAGGGTTGGCCGATGAATATTGGAGGCGGTGAATCAAAGAATACCTACCTGAATTGGTGCCTAGGCGAGAAACGCCTTCACACTCATACAAACCTATAAAAGTAAACGATTTGGTGGTGGTGGTGGACTCCAACTTGCCACGCAATGTATAGCCGCGCGGCATAGTGCCTGAAGTTTCAATACTCAATACTTTATTGCTACTCAATTTACATGCAGACTATACAGATACATAGTGTTATACTATACACATTGTTGTACGATTCTACAATCATTTAAGGACCCTGCTGGGCACTGCAAAGCAGAGAGGAGGAATCTTGTCAATTATTCACAATTACATATAGTTATATTTTGCTATTTCAGTCATTTACAATCAATTTCAATTCTTACATATTTATAATTATATTTATATTTATAAAGTTTTTATTTAGGTATTATATTCTTTATTCATTTATTATTATTTTTTATTGTTTCTTGCTTAGATATTTAATCTATTTTTACTTAAGTTTATCTTCAAGGTACTTCGACACCGAAAAGTAACATTTAGAAAGTAGGAGTTCTTTTATTTGTTTACTAAATGTCTTTACAGTTGTCGCATTTTTTATATGTTCCGGAAGTTTATTATATATTTTAACCGACATAGCTAGAGGACTATCTGAGTGTAGCATTAGTTTAGAATTTGGTAGTTGTCATTTGTTTTTATGTCTTAATTCATACCTAGTATTAATTTCCATTCTTTTTTTGAAGAAGTTTAAGTTTTGATGTGCAAATTTGCATACTTCTAATATATATATACATGGAAGGGGCAAGATTTGTAGTTTTTGAAAATGAGGCTTGCAACTTTCTCTTTGTTTTTTATTCATTATTATTCTTATTAGCTTTTTTTGCATTTTGAGTAAACTTTCTGATTCGGTACTATCTCCCCATAGCAGCACGCCTTAGCTTAGCTAAGCGTAGACGTAGGCATAGTATGCAGATACAGCTGTTTTCTTTATTTCTCTTAGCGCATATGCGAAACTTGACATTTTGCGTTTTATACTGTTTATGTGTGATGTCCAATTTAAATGTGTATCTAATATTAGACCAAGCAATGTGAATTCATTCACCACTTCCAAATCCATATTATTATAATTTATTCTTAGGTCTATTGGTTTTCTTTGGTAAGGGCGAAAAGATATAAGTTTAGTTTTTTGAAGGTTGACTTCGGGGTTGTGATTTATCATCCAGTCGTTTATTAGTTTTAGTGTGGAAATTGTTTTTTTCTTTAGTGTATCCTCGTCGTAAGCTGATATGAGGACTGATACATCATCCGCAAATAAAACACAGAACTCGCTCATTATTCCTGGGAGATCATTAATATATATTAGGAACAACAGGCATCCTAGGACGCTTCCTTGTGGTATTGATGAATTAATGATTTTGCCCGATGATCTTATATTTTTAAGTTGTTTTTTGTTAAAATCATGATATTCTACTTCAACGAATTGTTCCCTATCTTTAAGATATGAAGTTAACCATTTATATGCCTGCCCTCGGATTCCTACAAGAAACTCCTGAAAGAAAATGAAATCTTTTTTTTTGTTAAAAATTAAAATTATTTACTTAATTAAAATTCTATGGCGTCTACACAGCGCAAGACAAGCAGCACTTCTGGGCGCCCGGGGTGTTTAAGCATGCCGCGGGCACTGTCGACGCCCGCAGTACGCTAACGGCTTCCGCGGCACGTGGCCGGCTGTTGCGGCATGCGTCCGCATCCGTTCTAGCCCAAGCCGATGCGGGCCGGTCAGTCTGAATCGATAGTATCGGTTATTCGATACTATCGATATTGTGACTGTTTTTCGAGGTCAACTATCGATATTCAAAGTATCGATAGTTATGCAACGCTAATTGATCCTCTCACTGTATTGATATTGTAAAAAGCGACAACTGTTCTTTACTCGTAACCCTACCAATTAATAATCGATAGCACCCTACAGTATACACAGTCACATAGCACACTGCTGCTACATGTCATTTAACAGTTATTACTCTTACGAACAGATGGCGCTTTTCCGTTCGTATTTATACTAATGAAGGCCATGTTAGAGCCCTCTCTCTGCTATACCAACCGCTCGAAGAAATACATGCCTACAACAAGCCCTGGAGCGCCACACTGACTCTTCGAAACTTAGCTTTTACGAAGATCTAAAAAAAAACAGTTTCTACTTTTATTTCAGCACACTGTAGAGGTATTGTTTTATTCACAAATAATCTCACTTTCCCTGTCTCTCTTCAAAGATGAGCGGCAGTCCGTCCTTGATGATCTGCACAATGTTCCCCCGGGGGTGGACGGCCGGCCAGCGCTGGGTGGCAGGCGCTGGCTTCACAGTGAACCGCGCCAGTACAGCCGCCAGACCGGCCAGAGACTGCATCATGCCCAGCCGCTCTCCTGAATAGACCAGATATAAGTTAGTGGGACTGAAGGCAAGGCTGAAATTTGTATAATCACGGCAAGGAGCTATTGAAAAATTTCTACGTTAATAAACTTCTTATTGGATACATTCAGTACAAAATAATCTAATCAATAAGCGGCCGCATATTTTAGTCCTCTGCAAACTCCGGAACTCGAGAACATTTTATGACACTTCTGGACACCCATCCATGTGCGGACCACGTCCAGTGTCGCTTAACTTGCAAAAGCGCTGGTAATGCATAGACCCAACGAGTCTATGCCACCAAGCTCCTCACTGACTTGGTTCGATTAATTGTAGTAAAAGAAAACGTACTAAAAAATTAAAAGTGAAAAAGAAACTTTGAAAAAAACGAAGTCATTATCAAACATTGTAAGAACTGCACTACCGGTAAAAGTAATAATCAATAAGTCGTAATAGTTGAAGTGTAACAAGATAAAACGAACTTCGAATTGGCGTAGTGAACCCATGTTGATGGAATGTGTGAACGAGAAATAAAATTCACAGCTGTTTGCGCTGTTGACGCCATATTTGTTTTGTTGACTACTAGAGCTGCAGTGGGAAAAACGTGAACTAAATTGGAATCACTTGGCTGAGGTTTGGTCGGTTATCTTCAAAGGGCTCAATTTAAATACGCTAAGTTAAACGTTGAGAGTTTCTTTTTTAAACAATTATCGACCTAGGCATCCAACTAGATGCCAGCCTTCAAGGAACGACTAGACGTCCAATTAACTGGCTAATTTGACCAAATGGCTACTACATTTATATGCTCATCGGCTACTACTTCTGTATAGGTACGACCTATCGTATTTTATACAATATCTTACCGATACAAGCCCGAGGTCCGGTTCCGAATGGCAAGTACACAAACTTATGGGCGCTCTGGTCTTCCGCGAAGCGCTCCGGTCGGAACTCCTTGGGACTGTCGAAATACTGCGGGTCGTTGTGGAGCGCCTGCAGTGGCACCGCCACCCGGACGCCCTCGTCCAGGGTCATGCCCAGCTCTGGTATCGCCGTTTTTCTCACACATTCACGTTGCAGAAAACCGGCTGACGGGAACATTCGCATACCCTAAAATAAATATTTACTTATATCCATATTAAAAAACAAATTTTTAAAAATTTAAATAAGATTTTCCAGTCCATTTCACTTTTTAAGAAAGTGTATTAATCCTTCTTTACAGCCTATATTAATTCGCTGTTGGACTAAAAGGCCATTCCCAAATTCCCAATGAAGAAGAGAATTATTCACCACATAATAATTATATGATATGATTTTTACCACCTTACCTCTTTGAAGGCGTATTCCAAATACGTCATCTCCTTAATAGCATCGTAACACAATTTGTTGTCATATTTCGCTAAAGCTCGATCTACGTCATCTTGCACCTTTTTTTGAACTTCTGGGTTGAAAGCAAGTTGATGCAACGTGTAACTGGTGGCAGAAGACGACGTTTCAATGCCCGCAGCGAAAAATATAAATACTTGAGCAGCTATCAACGCATCATCCAACTCGATAGACACGAGCTCTGGGCTACCATCAAGCTTTCTCCTCTCAATCGATTCCCCGACCATCAAACCTTTCTTTCTGCATTCTAGTAATAAGTCAATAAAATCGTTCCTGTCCGAAGGTTCGTAATTTCTATGAATCAAAATCTGCCTGACAAGATCATTCAGTTCACTTTCAAATCTCTCGAAAACTTTGAGTTGTTTGAACGTCTCTGGGAAAATACTTTTTAGGATAAATACAATGATATCCTTGAATTCAGGTTTGAAGATTTTAACACCAAGTTTTCTAAAGGCAAACTCTTCTTCATTGAGTGAGTCAGCATTGAGCCCGAAGCCACAGGCGCCGATGAAATCGGTGGTGTAGCGCGCCATGAGCTCTCTAGCATCGAGTGGTTCCTTCGCGTCGGCGGCGTGCAGCGCGCGCGCTTGCAGCTTCTCCGCTCGCTGCACAATCAGCGGGAACATCGCCTTCAGCTTGCCGCTGGTAAACGCTGGCGTCATGCGCTGCCGCAGCAACCGCCACAGATCACCGTCGGCGAAAAACGGATTTTTCATCATCGGTTCTATAGTATGCTTTTGAAGATTTAACCCCTGCGAGTAAAAATTCGCAAAATCTGTTACTAAGACTCGCTTTGCAACGTCTGAGTCTCTTACAAGTAACGCTGGCCTATACTCGAAAAATAATCCAACTGCTTTTTCTTTTGGATATTTCCAATAAACTCTTGTGAACATTTGCGTAATGCTTTCCTTGCCAAACAGAACACCGAATTTATTGCCGAATAAAGGGAGTGACTTCTCATACTTGATGCCACGGATCTGCCAATATTTGATCGTTCTGGTGCTGTACAAGTAGGCCGCAAGTACGACAAGCAGCGCGAGGATCCACGTGATCATGATGAACAATTTACAGATATGCGAAGAAAACTAAAGTTTCTGGGCACCAAATGAGACACGCGCGCAAGCCGGTCCACAATTAATAAAGATTTTTTCACGTTTTAGAATTTTTTTGTTTTACATAAAATTATAATTTTATATTTTACGTTATTATATCAAAAGAATTGAAAGTCCTCTTGGGACTGTCGAATATATCAAGGTTCTTCACAAAGGTTTTTATTCCTAGTCATGATTCTACACAATATGGATTCCACACATCATCATTTTGTCGCGGGTAGTGGCAGATAATGATAAATAACTGTATTGTTATTTATACACTGGTACTGTACGCGGCCATGGCACTAGTTCTGCCCGCGAGGTCACTCGTCACCAGACAACGAAACCAGTCACCGCCCAGCTGATTACACTAACAACTACGCAATTCTTCTAACGTTCAAATAAATAATAACAACTTTGTCTACAATACTTATAAATTGTAGACAAAGGTGTTATTATTTATTTGAAAACTTAATAAATCGGCTAAGTGGGTGTTGGGCCAAACTCAGAGTAAAGTTCCGTAGTCACACGTAGACAACTGGAAATTTTATTTTCCATAATTTTACATGTTTGTTTACTACCCATTTCGAACAATTTGTAATCATTGTTTTCTAGGGATTATGTATTTTGTCGGCTTGCATTACATACCACCAAAGAATTCAAAATAAAGTGCGTAGGTATAGGAGCCGCACCTATCATATCATTTACATGAAAAACCGTAATCATCGCTAAAAAATACAAACCATTTAATACTTTTTAAGTTACTTACACAGCTGAAATAATTCTTCTGAAATATATTCGCAGAAAACAAAGTAAGGCAGTAAGTCAATAAGTTTTAAAAAGAAAAGGAAATTTTAAAATTTGAGGCAAAAGAGAAAATATACAGACATCGAGACTTCGATGGTCCCGCAAAGTAATACTATTTGAGAGGTCAGAGGTTAAGTTGAAAAGTTCCTGTGTCTAGATTTGAAGTGAGATAGGTTTCCAATAAAGGTCGTGTGGCAGCCCTGAGCCGCCGGGGGAAGGGCGGGAGGCAGGGCTGCCACGTGGACAATAGAAATTTAATAAGATACATGACAATACCATTTTCTATACTAGTATAATTCCAACGTAAATGACTGGTTTTTTTTTTCGTTTAACTCTGTAGACAAGAATGAGATGATAAACAATTTGTTTTATCAATAGAATAACATCATCCGTTTATTGTTTTAACATGCCTACCTTATGTTAATTACTCGTATAAATACTAATTAATTAAAACATTCTTAAATATTTTTTTTTAATTGACGGTTAATACGCATATCCGCCACTTTGCATATATGTTACGTATGCATAATCCCACAAAAGCTATAGTTAGTGTATGAAGTTGTGATATTCATAACCCTTTCACTTGGACGCTTTACAGCGTGACTGGTCAGAAAAATTAAGGAAAATGGGAGAAACCTTTGCTCAGCAGTGTAAAAGTATAGATTTAAGGTAAAACTCATGACCCTGTGTTACGGCTGGCGGGGTGCGGGCGGGCGGCAGGGCTGTCACGTGGTCATCAATTTAGAGTTACGACTGGAATCGCGCCGACCTATCTGTGACGTCACTCCTCAGTCCTCGCAGAAACTCGATTTGTTTGGCTCGTAAACCCGCCGAGAACGGTGTACTTTGAAGAATCGCTCGCTGGAGAATTGGAGATAGTAAGTAAACTGCTGGAACAATTCAGAAATCATACTATTTAATATGACATGTTTATTTCATTTATTTAAGTCAATTGTTATAATTTTTATGAAAGCTATTTATTAAGGTCCACTAATGTGTCAACGGTCGTGTAGAATTTATACATATTTTTTTATGTTAGAAGTAATAAAGTAGTATAAGTATACACGTGGTAAAACAATGAATGTTATCGAAATCTGGCAGCGAACGTTAACGTCGTTATTATACACGCCAATCATGTACTTAGGAAATATATTATGTGTACCAGTACACATAATACATGTATAAGCTAAATATATACAGTGCTATTTTATCAGCATTTCAGCAAAATATACATTAAAAAATCTTAGTTTTTAAATTACAGAAAAAAACACTTAATGAATTTGTTTTTTTAAGATATATTTAAGAATATTTTTGCACATACAGATTCCCGCAGTAGATAACATTTTCTTGTGAGACGTTTCCCGCCCGCGGATGCGCCGCGGCGGCCAGCAGGCAACCCTTCCCTCATTCCGATGCAAATTGCCCTTTTTCTAAATTGCTTTATTATGGTTACGCTATTAAATATTTGTTCAGTGACTCTACGTTTGAAAAACGACACTATATGTTAAAATAACGATTTTAATATGTTGGCAGTAAATAAATAAATATATAGGGACAAATTACACTGATTGAGTTAGCCCCAAAGTAAGTTCGAGACTTGTGTTATGGGATACTAACTCAACGATACTATATTTTTATAACAAATACATATATAGATAAACACCCAAGACCCAGCTTATGTAAAGAAAGTACTTTGTGAGAAGGCTTATTACGAAACCGATGATTATCTTAAAGACAAGAACGTCTGGCTTGATCTTGGCGCGGGTCCCTCTTAAAGGTTTATATTTGTACACTCGCAAATGACATAATTTGAGTACAATCCGTACGTGTACTTTATACAAATTGACATTAATTTCAAATTTGAAATTTTTTATTAATAATTATGACATAGCAATGTATTCTCATTCCACACATCTAATTTTAATATCAGTATAGTATGCAATTTATAAAGTATAGTATGCAATTCTTGAATAAAGCGGGTTTACATCGAGGGCCATGAATCACTCGCATTGCTCAGGATTCTAACACTTGAATCACACACTCCCTACGGTCGTGATTCAGTCGTTAGAATCCTTCACCTGCTCGTGATTCATCTATGGCCCTCGAAGTAAATCCGTCCTTTATTCACTTATTGCATAATATACTATTATGTTCTTAATTGTCTGTGTGTATAATGTCCCTTTCTCAACCTTTTTTAACCCCCGAAAAAAGAGGGGTGTTATAAGTTTGGTGCTAACATCTGTCGGACTGTCTGTGTGGCATCGTAGCGCTCAAACGGATGGACCGATTTCGATGAGGATTTTTAACGTGAAAGCAAGTTCTGTTGTGGCGGTTCTTTGCCATGGAGGAAAATCGGTTCCGCCGTTTAAAATTTATTGGAGGTAAACGCTTGAATTTAAGGGCTTTTCACACCAAAAATAGATGGCGCAATGGATATCACTTCATATCGGTAGTTCTGTTACTCATCACTAGATGTCGTTTGTGACAGTCGGGGTGGTTTTTAATTTGCCTAGCAACTTAATTTACTAACTGTAGCCTATTTTTGAATAGGTAGTGAGGTGCAGTGAGGTGTATAGTTAGTCTTCACCTCAGAAGTTGGTACCTTTACCTAACTTCAGATTACAATATTTATACGTTAAAAGGACCGAAAAAGGAACATAAAAAAATATTTTTCCTTAAATTTCAAACCATAAATCTAGAATTTGTGACCTCAAAATTGATTCTATTTAAACGGAAATCAATTCCTTAACATAAATTTTAAACTGGTTCTCAGTTATTTTAATAAAAAATAAATGAAAAGCAGACAGTCTGTGCCAGTACTATTTATTTCATTATTTGGTTCAGAAATTTTGTTAGTTAAATATTTATTTCTCCACGAGTTTTTGCGCAGTATTTTTAATAATGTTTAATTCGGCGGCAGGCAAAATCCTCGATCACACTCGACGCATAAAAGGAAGAGTTCGTGTTTTTTTTTTTTAATTGTTGCTATGTTAAGATATGCCTTCTATGCTTCACAGTTAAAAAAAAAATTTTTTTGTTCTTATAGTTAATGATTTCTTGGCACGTGAGAATGTTAATATTTTTGTGAGTATCTTTCTACTCATATTGCCATGGCAAATACAGCCCGAGTGACGAAACAAACACGCAATGTATTTGTAAAAAAAAAGAACGGATTGCACTCTGGGAGTGCCGGCAGAAGTGAAAACTTGAATATTAACGTTGTGCCTTTTTAATTTTTTGGAATGGTTAGGGAATATATTTGCACGAATTGCTTTAATTATTAATATAAAAGTACTGCCATTTATGTGGTAGAATACAATATTTATTTATTTACGGAGTGCCACGCGCAAGCGCCCTGCGCCGCCTAAACGAAACAGCAGACGCAGGCATACATTTTCGCCGCGCCGTCATCCATCTTACGAATTTTCGATCAGTATCACGAGTCCTGACGCGAGTTTAACATTTTTTACCCATTACAAAAAGGTGTACAACGCCGCTAAAGAAGTTTTCACTTCAAAAATGTTTTGGTTTAATGGACATATTTTTCTGTATTCAATTCTTTAAATACCTATATTATAATTATTGCAAAATAAATAATAAACTTTACTAATGAATGGAAAATGGGAGAGGCCTTTGCCCAGCAGTGGGACAGTATAGGTTAATTAAAAAAATGAATGTAGGTTATTATTAAAGAAAGTGTAATTGTTTTGCGTATTTCTACACAAGTATATAAGTAAGGTTTCTTTGCAGGTACCTCGTTTATTCTATTTGTCAACAATAATCATTAACTCATCATACACTCATACATCAGGCACTCTTTTCTCGTGAGTACATATAAAATGTGTTATTTGTTGATTAGTTACGTGCGTACTTAAGTCGTCCTCTTGCAATTAATTAAATAACTGCCCTAAATAAGTGCGAGTCGGACTGGCCCACAAAGGGTTCCGTACCATAATCTATAAAAAATCACGTTTGTTGTATGGGAGTGCCCCTTAAATATTTATTTAATATTAATTTAATTATTTATGTTTAAAGTGAATATACTATAAAATTTTCTGTGTCTGTCTACCTGTTGCCGTTATTATTAATAACGGCAACAGGAACAAAAAAGGCAAAAAAATTAAGTTTGTTGTATGGGCGCCCCCTTAAGTATTTATTTTAATCTGTTTTTAAGACTTGTTGTTTAAGCGGCAACAGAAATACATCATCTGTGAAAATATCAATCGTTTAGTTAGCACGGTTCATGAGAACAGCCTGGTGACAGACAGACAGACACACAGACTGACGGACAGCGGAGTCTTAGTTATAAGGTCCTGTTTTTTCCCCTTTGGATACGGAACCCTAGAAATGACCTTGTTTGTAAAAGAGAACGGGCGTTCTCTGTTACAAACAAGGTTATTTTTCCACGGTCATTAACGCCAGCTATGCAAAGACTTTATATTATCTACTGCCATACGTCTGCCCAGCTTGGTGATGGTAATAATGGACAACTCCTCCCTTTATAAGGTGAGGCCTTCCTTCCAGTGGACTCATCATCATCCGAGCGTATTACTGGTAATTCTCAACTGTAACGCTTTAGAGCCCGGGGTCCGCTATTAACCAAGGTGATTTGAATTCTCTTTTTTACACAGAGCGACTACCGTCTGACATCCGCAACGCAAAGGTTAGACCAGAACCAATGGAACCTTGGATGGGTTCGATGAGCAAACGCTAGACATATGTATTTATTTAAGTATATGTGTAATAATATATCTATGTATATAAAAGCGAAAATCACTCACTCATCACGAAATCTCGATAACTACTTAGCCAATGAAGATGAAATTTGGCAGGAAGGTAGATTGTGATTAGGAGACGTCCGCTAAGAAATTCTGGAAATTTTGGAAATTCCATCCCTAAGGGGGTGAAATAGGGGTTCGTAATTTTTAAAGTGAGACACATGAAATTTTTAATTTATTTTAATAGTTAGTAGAAAATTATAATGCATTCAATATGATTTTGAAAATTACATCCCTATAGGGTGAAATAGGGGTTGCAAGTTTATATGAATCTTCGTCATTATTGAAGCGAGACACATGACATTTTTTAAATTAGTGGTCAATAAAAAATAATAATACAGAAATTAGATTTTAAAAATTGCATACCCTGGTGTGCATTAGGGGTTGCGAATTTATATTATTGTGAAACTTCGTAATTTTTTGATTAAGAAACAAAAAATTTGAGACAAATAGATCATTTGTTCTCTTTTGTTCTAGCAAATGACGGCACGGGAACGGGATATTACAACACAATTTATAACGTAAAAAAACCACGACTTCTTCGCGGGCGAAGTCGCGGGTTACAGCTAGTGTATGTATATGTGTAATAATACATGTATGTTTATTTGTAGTTTCATGTCATTTTAATTTTCTACCTCCTTTATTTTATGTACAAAAACACGCCTGTATGCCTCTTTTACATAAACATCTCCTCGCAAAGGCCTACTGGAAGCGATCTCTTTTGAGATAAGTAGTGCCTATGTACAACTTTTATTTGATGTATTCTCTGTATAAATTTTCCGTGTACATAAATTGGTAAATAAATAAACAAAATAAATAGATAGCGTTTGGGACCCACAGTTTATACGTGCCTTCCGAAACACGCACTCATCTTTCTTTTCAGATAATCAGGTGATTTAAGCCTGCAATATCCTAACCATACTGAAAACAACTTTTCACAAAGTATGCTTCCCAGTGGGATTCGAACCCACGACCTCCGGGTCACAAGGCGAACGCATTCACCACTGGACCACAGAGGTAGTCCAGTGGACTGACATGCTGTAAAGAAAAGAAAAAATAACCTTAGATACAAGAAACGCGGCCATAGCATGATTAATTATCCAGCTTCTCGCTGGTTGCTCATTAAAAATGTAAAAACAGGCTCGGAGTTCCCTCCCTGACATTCTCCTGTCATTCCCTGACCTTTAAGCCTAAACCCGATTATTCTGCATTCCCCTGCTTGACGTGATTCGATTCCCAACCCATTTGCGAGGGGAATATTTTACAAATAACGTCTTATGATATTAACTCATCTCGTCGGGCAAGTTCAGAGAAAAGTTGTATCGAGTTGTTGCCATACGGAAACTAAACGATGATAGAAAACACCTTATTATAATAATTGACCGAGCGAGAAAAGCGTCAGTTTCGAGATTGGCCAAAAATGCTTTTGTCCGGCTGTCAGATTTTCTGTCCGTCTGTTCTCGCCTTTATCTAACAATTCCAGGTCGCATTAATCTAGCAATTCCCGTGAAATTTTGTGAAAAGGTTATATACTTAAGTACATATTTTTTTGTAGATTCCGACATTTTGAAAAAAATTCAAAAATGTACTAAAAATTTTATGTTTCCCTTATTAAAACGCAACTGTTTTGATTAAATTCAACGGATTGGGGTGACTTAGGAGGTTTATAGCTCACAGAGACACTAGTAGTACGATATACTTACATACATACTCTTTGACGACCTCCGTGGCGTAGTGGTCACCATGCTAGTCCGCCATCCAGAGGTCCCAGGTTCGATCCCCGGTCAGGGCAAATTGGAAAATGGCCTTTTTCAAATCGTCCTGGGTCATGGATGTTTATTTTTATGTGTATTTGTTACATAATAAAGTATCGTTGAGTTAGTATTCCATAACAAAAGTCTCGAACTTATTTTGGGGCTAGCTCAATCTGTGTGATCCGCCCGTATATATTTATTTTATTTATTTATCACTTCTTTATCCCAGACAGGGCAGCCAGGGCATTTTCTATCTTTATGCAGACAGAGCCCAGGGCCACAATTCTAAAAGGCCACTTTCAGCATGCTGATAGTCGGAAAAGGTAGAAAAAAGAACCAAAATAAAGATAGATGCTACCCGCATCGCCTTTTAACATGATTCGCATTTCGTCAATTCCCTAGATTACCTTTTACGATCTACGTGGAAAGAGAAGCAGCTGATACATTCTAAGTATTTTTTTTCTCCCAGATTCCAACATGGAATTGTAATAATATACCTATCATTTAAAAAGATAAACTTCGTAACATTAATTTCTTTAACGTGTTCAAATAACCCGTCGCGGCGCACACATAAAGAGAAAACACAATGCACAGCAGACCACAAAGAGCGTCACCGCGCACCGGCGCAAAACCGCGCGAGCGAAGTCGCAAAAAACACGCGAGTGAAGTCGTTTACTGCACGTTTGTTATGGCTTTACTTCTGGCGCTAGTGCCTGGCTTAATGACATTTTAGGGCATTGTCGGGTAAAATATGGACTAAAAAACTTGATACAGGTTATTCCTTGAAAATTTGATACTCTTATGAAATGCATGATATTATTTAAACAGAGGTTATTTGGCTCTTAGGAAATCCACAGTGGTTCTATTCTAGACCACACAGTTTTGTAACATATCTTCTTTTTTATTTTCATTGCAAAGAATCCAAACACTGAACCGAAATCATACATAAATCTTCTCGGTTCATGCAGTCAGACTATGGAACTCATTACCACCTGTAATACGCGACTCTAAAACGATTTCGGTATTTAAAAGACGATTAAAAGATCATTATTTATTGGAATCATCTTAATTGTAACTTATAATGTTCATATTAAGTATATATTTTATTTTATTCTTAATAGACATATGTATTTATTTAAGTATATGTTTATGTATATGTATGTTGTATGTATAAGTATGTTTATTTGTAGTTTGTGTAGTTTTATGTCATTTCAATTTTCTTCCTCCTTTATTTCATGTATAAACACGCCTGTATGCCTCTCTTACATAAACATCTCCTCTCACAGGCCTACTGGAAGAGATCTCTTTTGAGATAAGTAGTGCCTTTGTACAACTTTTATTTGATGTATTCTCTGTATAAATTTTCCGTGTACATAAATTGGTAAATAAATAAATAAAATAAATAAGTGACTTGGACATGCTAATATACCTACTAGCATAGAATAAGTACTAGTACTCACGTACTACTAGTCGCTCTGTGAGCTGGTAGATCACGCGAGTCACCCCGGCCCGTTGAAGTTTATCTGGTAAAAAAGTTATTCAGTCAAAAAAGTTGCGTCGTATTAAAAAAAAAAGTTGTTGTTTTTTTTTTAATACGACGCACCTTTTTTGACTAATTAAAAACATTAGTTGATATATTTACAACGCTCATGATAGCTCACAACGTAAAGCGGAAACCTGGTAGACCCGGAAAGAGATGGAGGGACGAGCTTGACTCCTGCAGAGATTGGGCCTCAAAGGCCCTCGACCGAGATAGTTGGAGTGTTGGAAGGGAGGCCTTTGCCCGGCAGTGGGACAGTATAGGCTAAAAATAGAAATATAAATAAAATAGCTGATATGTAATTTTTATGTTTCATCCCCCATATTTCGGCGTTTTAGAAAAATTTCGAAAAACTGAATACACTATAAAATTCTACATAATTTTTGGACTTATTTACAAAATTTCATAAAATCTGTTAAGAAATGCGACCTGTAGGCGAGAACAGCCGGACAAATAGGCAAACCAAACTGACTTCCGGACAGACGCAGTTTTGGACAAAAAAAAAAAATAAGACGCTATGCTTGCTTATTCATTATCGATATAAGAAGAGTAAAAATGTTTGGACACCTTATACGACACAATAATTTCATCAGAAACATCATGGAAGGAAAGATAGAGGCGAGGAGAGGAAAGGCCAAGAAGGATGTTCATGGATGAAGTAAAGGAAAAGGCAGAAAGTGTGTCGTATAGGGAGGTCAAGCATTTAGCTGAAGATCGGGAGTCATGCAAAATACTCCACCGACAAGAACATAGTTCTTAAATAAATTGATGATTGATGATGAGCTTGCTTCGCTCGCTCGGTCAATTATATTTAGAGAAGAAAAAGCGAGAAAGCGCACCTCCGAAGTAGGAGTAGTAAGGATACAACTGAAATCGCACTAACATGAAGATTTGATCATTTGATTCCTTTTGGTATTTTCATTAAGTTAAAAATAAAACTGTCCTAGAAAAGCGGTTTCCTTTGCGTCAGAGATTCACGGCGGAGCTATAACTGCGTCAGCATATTAACTTTTAAATCCGAGATTAAAACACTAAGTGAAGTCATATTACTCCGCCGCTCCGACGTGAACACTGTTTCAACTTTTCTTGGACTTGAATATCTCATAATTGAATTCAGAGTTTTCCACGCAAAGTAGAACATTATTGAAATTAATCTCTAGCACTAAGCACATAATTATTCAAATTAAACACGTAGTTACCGCAGTGATAAATGCGAGTACCTACAATTGGGTATTTTCCTGGGTCAAGCATAAAAAAAATGTACCGTTAAAAAAATTAAACCTCGCAAAATAATGTCACTTGTCATTGAACATATCGATTTTAACATGATTTTAGATTTATTATTGCAGAAAAACTGAATGAGAGCGCCATTTCACTTCAAGTAACTATGACGTCATCTGCCCGTATTTCATACAAATCCCAGAAAATGTTTGTTTTGACGTTTTGAAAAAGTATTTGATTTGACTTGTTGGAAAATAGCGAATTGAGTTTTTGGCGGGAAGTCAAAGGGTTCAGTTGGAGTTTGCTTTAAATTGTTTTGCAAATTGATTATAGTGGACTTTATAATATGAAATTGGTGTAGTTTAGTGTTATAAATGCTCATGCTCATGTACAATATGTAGAATGTTTAAAGTGGACACTCATAGTGCGGCTGTAGTGATATTTATTTGCGGACTGTGGTGGGCTTCCATACGCGCCGTGCGCCACTCAATCAGCTATGAAAGTCAGTGGGCTCGTATAGATTTGTCGCCAGAAGCTCCCTTGAAGCAATCAAAGGACCTACATCAACCTTTGATTGTATAGTTAGGGTTAGGAATAAAGAAGTAAATAAATAAAGATAGGCTCTAAAGGACTAGTATCCAGAGCCGTAATATATAAACACATATAATAATATAAAAAAGCGAATTGTGAGTGTCATCAAACTGTTACTGTGACCGCACTGACCGCAAGTAGCATACATAATTCTACTAGCTGCTCCGTGAATCCCGTGATGTCTTCCGAATAGTATTATACAACGTAAAAGGGACATGCCCGTAATAAATCGAATCACGGGCTATACTAGATTACTATAGTACAACCAAATTAAAATAACAGTTGTAAAAACAAAAATTAATTTCGGCATTTCCGTACAAAAGTGTACAGCAGGGCAATTTGTATAGGAATGTCTTTTTTTTGGTTTGTTGACAGTTATTTAGTTTCATTACACTTGAGTGTCGTAGTGTAGCCCGTGGTTCGATTTATTACAATATTCCCTTCCACATTATATATTTTATGCGAAGCTGAGTTTTTAAAATATTTGAACACGATGAACAAAACAACATTTTGCCCATTTGTATTAAAGTTACTATGAAATTCTTTTCAAAAGAGGATGAACAGAACATGATGCAGGCATAAGCGTAGCCAGCCATGTGCTCAGGGTGGGGCAGCAATCTGAAATAATATGTAACTAGCAAACTACACGGTCCGCCGCTTACCCCAGTTAATTTTTACATATAAAATGTCGAGTGTGAACTTTCTTACGAATATTAAGTATTGTAGTAAGTACCTAGATAATTTAATTTTTAGGTTTGGTTCGGTAACTTAAAGGTCTGAGCCAGGGTGGGGCAAGCGCCCCACCGTGCCCCACCGTGGCTACGCCCATGGATGCAGAACCGGTCGTAAAAAAAAAACAGGTATAAATCGTCTTAAAGTTTGCAGATACTTCTCGCGAATTTGCAGTTATACCAATTTATGAGTATATCTTGATGCAGCTAAAATAACACATCTCTACCACTCGTTCCCTCATCCTGGACATTTGGACAAGCGTGCCAACACGGTTTACGCTCATTGACTACATGAGAAACAATTATTGCATTCAGTACGTTACGTGTAGGCAGCGAGCCGTTTACTCGAGCCAATCTAACGTGTCGGCTATTGTATAGACAGTGTTGTATGTTCCAGCGAGTGTCAACTCAACCACGGAGTGGGTTTTTCGATCAATCATTCACCAAGCAAGCCGTGATGCTTTGGAACGCCCTTCCCTTTTACGTCCTCAAAGCCCCTAGTCGTCAAGCGTTTAAGAGGGCTGTGCGCGTTCATTATCTTCACCAATCGTCATAGAGTATTATAAATATTTATGCAGTCTATGTAGGGTTTATGAATTGATGCAATATTTGTGTATTTTTACATGTATGTTTATGAATATATAGATAAGTATATAAATGAATAAAATTATCGTTAAATGTATTTTTGGTAAAACTTGAAGATAGTAATTAAATTATAGTTAAATTAGAATGTACCATGTCGTCCAAAATTAGCTTTTATCCGCATTACCTGTAGGTTGACTGGTAGAAAAGGCCCTGGGCCTTAAGTCCGCCTGTTACAATTTTTGTAATAAAGTTAAATAAATAGAAATAAAAACTCGCCGCCTAGCCTTAAGTATAGTATATATTATAAGGAAACTGTGTATGGTGTATTCATTCTTGTGGTGAATTTCCTAGAATCGACCATATCCGACCAATAGTTTGCAAGGGTTTGATGTTTGACGTTTGAGCTGAAACATAGCACCTCTGTGTTCTGATGCACCTGATGTCTGCGTAATTTGTCCGGATATATTTGTTTATTTATTTAAACGTCCGTCATTTAAAAATATATTTGTTTTATGCAGTCTTTGTGATCCATTGTGTGATTCATTAAATACAATACATATTTTAGCGTGGCTCGATCTGAAACTTAGACCAGTCCAAACACTTTTTACGGCTTTTACCAATCCGACTCGAAGAAAAAAGAAAAAAGAGGCCAAGTGCGAGTAAACCTCGTGTGGAAAGGGTTCCGTACAATACCAAAGTTTTAAAATTAATGTTAAATAACACATTTAAATCGCCATAGTACGACGCGAGATAACTAAGTAATAATCCTCTATCAAGTGGTATTTTAGTGAACGTATTTTATTTTCAATTGATAGAATTCTTTTTAGTTTTTTGTAATTTACAAGCAATGAACTTCGTTTTTTTTTTTTTAATTTTAGGCTCTTTGTTTCAGAGTACAAGGGAAGGGGAAATGGTCACATTTCTTCTTCTTTATTGAATAAAATCAAAACTTTTTATTTTACAATAATAACAAAAATATATATGAAATCCTCATAACAAGCCGTTTCATTTGATATGTGACACAGTAAGGTTTGCAAAACTTTTTTTTACATTTCCTAATTTGTCCTCAGAAACTGACCATTATTTTAAAAAAATATTTACTTTGCACATCTGTTTTTGGGTCATAGGAATATACCATCCTACCTAATTTGGTCAAGTAGATTCTGAGCAAATTGGCTGTGACCGACGGACCGACAGACAGACGCACGAGTAATCCTATAAGGAACCCTAAAAAGAAACCAGGTTTATCAAAATAGCACTGTAAAGAAGCTAGATAAAATCCTTCCCTTCAATTGAAACAGTTGAAAGCTATTTATCAGAAGTGCGCGAATTACCCGAAGCGGCGTCTACCGGCGATCCGGCGCCCGGGCGTCTCCGTCCGGCGCCGTAAGCCGATCTGCACTTTAACCCCCAACTTATTTAATAACCAGTCTTTAATCCTGCCTTCACCGCTCCTGCTACAAATACCGACAACCCAGAAGGATAAGACATGACTTTAAATAGCTTTTAATTTTAAATTTTAGCGCGTTACTGTGTGTTGCTTCCTCAGGTGTGCTGTTTCCTAGATCAGGGAGCGCGTTCCCACTTTTTTTCCTCCAAGCATGTCATCATAATCATCAACATCAGGTCTTTTCAGTCTTCACTGTACTTCCCTCTTTCTACTACTATAACCATACTTGGCCATAGCCAGGGGACTTGGCCTAATTTCTCCATTATGGCCAGATGGGTTGGAGAGGTGCCAAATGGTGTTATACAATGTGGAAGGACATACCCGTAATAAATCGAACCCCGGGCTATACTAGATCACTATAGTATAATGTAACGAAAATTAAAGTCAAAAATAAAAATAACAACATCGGCATTTCCATACAAATGTATGCAACCAACCACCCGGGCAATTTGTATGAGAATGTCGAATTATTGTTTTGTTTTTTGACTGTTATTTTATTAGTAGTATAGCCCGTGGTTCGATTTGTTACGGGTATGTCCCAAGTTGTATAATCACAAGTAAAATAGATGTTTATTCTCATTACATGCAAGTTTACAGGCAACCGCCATCTGTTGTACATAAATTACACGAACGCGCAATCGAGCGAGTTCATTTTCAGGCTAGATAAACTATAACATATACAGAAAATGAACATAGTAAGAAGTGCAGCGTTTCTTCCATCCTGTCTTTAGCTGGCGCCCTCGCCATCCCTGCTCATAGTTTAATCCCGGGCTTTTAGTTCCCCCATATCTGGCGTTCAGGGGCGAAGTGTCGCGCGATGTCTTACGGGATCTTATTGGATGATAACTTTGTCGTTCAATCACGGGTTTAAGTTTGACGCTTGCAATTAGAAACAGTTGGGGACGAATAAATACCGCGGTAATGTGTTGCTGCAATGTAAATCTCAAACGCTAGCTGTTGTTTAACTTGGCTTGTATTTATTTGTATAAAACTATCTTGTCCATAATGTCTATTCCAAAATTAGCAAAGTTTATTTCACCCACTCTTGCTATGATATCTGATGGAGCTCTTGATGGAAAGTGCTATGAAGTAATGCTTACCTAATCGGATTCGTTTATTTTGTATTAGATGACTT
The DNA here is from genome assembly GCA_943193695.1 of Acrobasis suavella. Taxonomy (NCBI): domain Eukaryota; kingdom Metazoa; phylum Arthropoda; class Insecta; order Lepidoptera; family Pyralidae; genus Acrobasis; species Acrobasis suavella. The sequence goes on from OW971942.1 coordinate 22,119,304, forward strand.
TCTAATGACAATTATGACGAGATATTAACCATGCATTTATTTTTATACATGAGAAATCAAAAGTAATAAGTTTTACAAAATTTTAAAGTATTCTTTCACTACAAATGCTTTTCAGGAAAAAAAACTTCATTAATCAAAAAAACAATCATTCGCAATGTTTTTTTATATGAAAGTAGACCAACCTACTAGATAGAAAACTACCATAAATAAATATATAGGGACAAATAACACTGATTGAGCTAGCCCCAAAGTAAGTTCGAGACCTGTGTTATGGGATACTAACTCAACGATACTATATACATATATAGATAAACATCCAAGACCCAGGACAATTTGAAAAAGACCATTTTCCAACTTGTCCTGACCGGGGATCGAACCCGGGACCTCTGGGTGGCGGACTAGCATGGTGACCACTACTCCATCGAGGTCGTCAAAATAAATATTTCCGATTCGATAGCAATAGAAGTATCACGGTCGTCTGCCTACTCGACCCATATACGACTCCATGATAATAATAGGAGAATTATTCCCATCGATAACATCACGCGATAAAGCCATTCCGTCGATGGCAAGTTCGCTCCATTGAGATGTTTCCGAAGTTAGTCGTCGCGGCCGGACCGGGGAACTTGTATGAACTTTTGCAAGTCTGGAAGTCGACTCGTTTTGGACATTTCATACCAGAAATTGCTAGGTAAATTGCTAATTTTCCTTTGATTTTTTATTATTAAATAAATTTTGTTGCTCTTTTGATACAACGCTATCACGTTTTTATCCTCAAAAGAGGAGACGGAGCATTTTGGGTCTTGTATAGTGATTCGTTGACTCGAATACTCTTTTTATTAGATTCGAGTCTGGCCGACTCGAGTCCTGTACTGAAGTCTGATGGACTCGATTCCAGTATTTGAGTCTGATCCATTCTTGTACTCGTTCCTGGCTGACTTGGCCGATGTGAATGCTGTTTTAGAATAGATAGTATGTTTATTCCGGAAGATTCACGTATATTATTTGTAGGTATTTTGTTATACTTACTGAGCAATAATTAAATTTCTGTCAAAAAAATATATATTTCGGACGCACTGTTCCAGGTGTTTTCATGGCAGTGGCATTGCATGCCTAGTTATTTCCAGGATTCGAATCCCGAACTCGAATCGTAGAGTCAAATTTCGTACTGAATCCCGGAGTCAAATCCTGAACTCGAAATCTACCGATAAATATTTAGACTGAAGAAATAATACTTACAAGTACTTCGACGCTACAAACCTTGGCTCTACAGCGATTCGTCACCCTTTCGGTTTGAATTGTAAATACCAGTGAAAATATTTGCTTAATATCAAAAGATATTCCGGACTCTCTTTGTAGATAAGTAGCTGAATGGAATCAAACGCAAAATATAAATAATCTCATTTTGATCCAGGAACCTCCCTCACTCCCGTAAGTAAGATGGTTTCAACCGAAAGTACAGGATAAGAAATCCTTAGATTTTCTGAGAAGATCCACGAGATTATGCTCTGATATAAATGTTTGTCAACAAACTTATCTCATTATTAGGATTCTGCAGCCAAAGGGTAAAAACGGGACCCTATTACTAAGACTCCGCTGTCTGTCTGTCTGTCTGTCACCAGGCTGTATCTCATGAACCGTGACAGCTAGACAGTTGAAATTTTCACTGACGATGTATTTCAGTTATCACTATACCAACAAAACTGTTAAGGTTTATCGGATAGAAAAGTTGCGTCTTAAAAAGGGTAAGAAAAAAGTTTTATGACATTTCTAAAAGAATTTTGAAATGGCTAACATATGTTTTTTTATTTATTTGGAACCCTAATTTACGACATTTTGAAAATTCTTATAAAACTGTCTTGAACGTGTTCACAAAATTTCACGAGTGAGAAATGTGACCTGTAGGCGAGAACAGCCGGACAAACTATTACGCTTCACTCACTTCTCTCTACTTCTCTAAACTATCAAGTTTGGTGCCATTCCCAAGGTTCTTCTGCGGAAAAAGCAGCAATAGACTGCCGTGCAGTGTTTTCTCCAGTGGCATTAAGGTAAAATTCAAATTATTCCACAGAACTATACCTGTAATCCGTGTTTATATTCAATTAAAAAAAAAAACTTACATCACGTCACATAAAATAAATACTATGTCTACTTAAAGATATTTTATGACAATGTGTGATTAAGTTCATTTAAGCAGAGTGGAGAAGCAGAGCAAACGTGTTGGGCACACTAAAATAATAACAACTAATTACAATGCACCAACCACGGAACCATTCCTTAAGTGCTTCAACAATAATTTAATTCCGCTGACCGGCGGTATCCATAGGCTGTGACCATACATACACCTATGCACGTATTCGCGAAATGTGGGAATAGACAAATCAAGAACTAAATACTTAATCTTAGCTAATATTAAATTACTTAAGTCTAACACTTACTGTCTTTTAATGGTTTAATGTGAGCACCTTACGCCCGTTCAATCCTGAGCTCTACATATATACAACTTATGAAGTATTCCGTCTAGACATAACATACTCATAGTGAGAAATACTTAGAAGTAGTGGGTATTGTACATGTATCAGCAGTAATTCTGAGAAGTGTCCCTCGATTAAGCTGCCAGCCGGTCGCCCCCGCGTCTCGCCCAATTTCTTCGGCGAAATATCAAAATTTGAAGGACCGTCATCCGCCGCGCCAGCCTAATGAATATTTTACGACGAGCGAAGCCGGGCCTTAGCCGGAAGTCAAACATAAACGGAATACATTATTAACATATTTCAGAGTGTTAGATTTAATCTACAGAGAAATTGGAGGAAAGGCGGAGATGTCGAGTCAAAGACGTGTTTGCACGGCGCGGCTCGCTGCTCATTTCATATTTGAGCGACGTGAATTATGGTGCGTTTAATACTGAATTAATAAACACTTTTATCCTGTATCAAAAATAAAAACATCTTTAACTCTTCAAGCACCGGTTGGCCCAATCGGGTCAAAAGAGCAATTGAATTCAATTGTGTCTGCGATTTATGTGCTTGAAGGATTAATTTATTTATTTAAATCGATACTCAAGCCTTCTATTCTGAAACATGCGAGAGAACGAGTTTAATGTCTTAGATCCGTATGAAAGAAAGTCTCTTAGCGCGAGTATCAGTCAGCCTGAAACTACTGAGACTGATTTATTTGGTTTTAACTAATACTATCTTTTCAGGCGTTGCGCGGGTTACAAGCAGCCCGCAAATTTTTCCTTCACGTTAACGCCCTGAGTGCACTACTAACTGTGCTGCCGTGACTTTGAATCACCCTAACGAATTTTTTTTATCACAAAGTTCACATTTTTTCATCACGTTTTAATTTGGATAGTAATCCGAGTACTGTAATGCTGTTAAAAAACAATATTTTAATGTGATATTATTTTAATCAGCTGATATAGGTTCATTTAAAAAAAATATATCTTTTGAAATAAACACATATGCCCCGTTTACACTCGCTCGTATAACAGGACGAGGACACACCGGTAAATGCATTAACTTCAAAATCAATTTGCTCCCCGCATGGAGCGCATCGCAGGCGGCTTCCTGTCACAACATACTCGTCGTTCAAGCCTCTTTCATTTGCATAATGTCTGGTTATTTTCAACTAGAGGGTGCATTAATGCAGATAGCCACCGGCACCGATACCTCTTATTTGCCACTCCCACTTACTTATCGCGTAAAGATGTAGAGTAAGGGGACGCATAATTATTATAGCTAATAATTCTACCACCTTATTTTGCAGGTGCGTTCCAGGTAGCGTCCTTTGTTGTGGTGTTTTGGAGCTTAGGATGCGAAACAGCACAACATTCATTTTTGGGAAGGTAATTTGCGTGTCAACGATATCTTAAGGATGCTTAACACTGCGACACGGGAGGAAAAGAAAATAGGTCAATTAAAAGTATTTTTATTTTATTATTAGCAGAGACTAAATACCTCCACTTACTACGATCCGACAGACCTCTCTCGCTTCATCTACACTTATCACTCTCTTTATGCATGCCCACCGGTTACGGGTACTTCTGACCTCTCCTTTTATAACAATGTCTACAAGCTGGTAAAATAAAATAATTTGGCACAAATATTTCGGCCAGAGGCCTGCTCGACGTCTCTCTCCTTGGAGACGAAAACAGCAGTAAACTTGGCTGTAAGTAACCATTTAACGTTAACAATAATTGTGCTTCAAAACAAAGTTATAAATATTTTATGATGATAAAGAATGTTTGAATTTTGATGCAGTATGTTACACTAGATGGTTGTGCTTATAGTCCTTTTATCGCCCGTCAAGTTATTGTAGGAAGAGACGAAGTGGTCTTATTCTAGGAAGGAAACCACCCGACTGACACAGCAGGTGCAATGTATTAATATACATAGGTTCGGCAGGTGTTTGATATGCAGCGGGGCGGCGCTCGTACGTGTGTGGGACACAAAGACAGGCCTTACTCGGCGGCCGCGGTAATGAGAGCTTTTTGTCGAAATGAACAGAAAAACGGGGCTCTAACGGGTATAGTGTGGGCTGAACGTCGCTTTGTAGGCCCACGGGTTGTTCGTGGAATGATGTTTTGTTTTAGCGTTCTTATTTATCAGGACTAAGTAAGAACATAAAACATGAAAATAAGTACGAAATTTTCTGAGAATATTTATTTATGAACTAATAAAAGTAAGATTAAATATAATAAATAATAAAATATATATATTAAATAATAAAACTTAAAGATTTTTAGACTTTTCATGCCAACAGTTTCTTAGTGGTAAGGGTAACAAATGAAACACCCGTAGTTAATAATAGTAGAATATATTTTTTTTTAACACTGATTGAGCTAGCCCCAAAGTAAGTTCGAGACTTGTGTTATGGGATACTAACTCAACGATACTATATTTTATAACAAATACATATATAAACACCCAAGACCCAGGACAATTTGAAAAAGGCCATTTTCCAACTTGCCCTGACCGGGGATCGAACCCGGGACATCTGGGTGGCGGACTAGCATGGTGACCACTACGCCACGGAGGTCGTCATATTAACTGGTTTATTGTTTATTACACATAGTTTATATACTGATTTTCCATAGGTATATAAAAGTCAGTGACATTTCGATTATTTAAGAACCTCCGTGTGGTCACCATGTTAGTCCGCCATCCAAAGGTCCCGGGTTCAATCCCTGGTTAGGGCAAGGCCACTTTCCAAATTTTCCTGGGTCTTAGATGTTTATCTATAAGCATATGTATTTGTTATAAAATATAGTATTGTTGAGTTAGTATCCCATAACATAAGTATCGAACTTACTTTGGAGCTAGCTCAATCAGTGTTATTTGTCCCTGTACATTTATACATTTATTTATAAGAAAAATATATTTAATAAGAATAATAAACTTCATTGTTTGTATTTATCAAGGATTTTTATGTGGGACATACGTAGCTATGAATGACGTATGATGAGTGACGTGTGTTGTCTCACTACAAGTTCAGATTTTAGAGGGGAAGCTAGACTGCAACAAAAAAAAATACTGAAAAAAATTTCACAAAAACGCTATTACATACATATCTAACGATACCCCATAAGTTGGGGTACACAAGAAAAAGGAAGGTAGGTACCATTATTTTTTATGGCACTATGAGGATTCCTAGTCTGGTATTCGGAATCTTAAAAAGCCATAGTAGAACAGACGGGTTTTAAAATTTTTTACTATTATGGTTTTGCGAAAAAATATGGTCTGAATCTTACACATTTCAACAGGTGAGCAGACAATACTGCTAAGATTATATTCCCTCAAACCAATAAAAGTCTAGTGTGAAGCGAAATTCATTATTCCACATAATTCATTAACGCTCCGCGAAGTAATTAGCGGATCGGCATTTTAAAAGGCTTATAAAGGTGGTATAAGCGCTGTATAACGCCAATTAAACCGTGGCTGTTTGCGCTCCATGATTAATGACGGCTGCGGTCGGCTGATAACCTGCAGATTGGACTGCGATTGTTGCGGAGATACGAGTTGAGCTGGCGGCGGTCACGTCCTACGGGATAGACAGAGCTAAACAAATTGGAATGCAAAAATACGAGCAAGCGACGGCATACAGTTGGTTAGGTCTTAGTGCTCTTACAGACTAGCGACAGTATGCCCACGACATAGGTCGGCGACGGTCGGCTAGTGTCGCCGATAATCGCCGACAAACTCGCGGCAGTTTTTCACAGTTTGTGAGATCGACAGGTGTCATGGGACCATATGTTACAGTCGCGCGTTATCGCACAACACGGGTCGGCGACGGTCGCCGATCCTCGCCGACCAGTGTCGCGGGCATACTGTCGCTCGTCTGTAAGAGCCCTAACACAGATTGCTATTGAGCGCGCTGCTTACATTCCATGCTGATGTTAAGCTAATGAAACATATAGAACGTGCCAGACACATGCTTACGGACAACTTTTAAAATTTGACTAAAAGCACTTACCAGCGAGTCTATAAAGCTATTTTCTCGACCTCGTAACTATATGACTCTCGTTTTACCATCTTCGAATTGCCATATTACTAATCGTGGGTTTTGGAAGATGGGTCTTAGAGGCTGCTCGGTAAGTGATGAACTGATGATGATGTAAGTATTTAAAACAAGGGCTGCGAAATAAGCAATATATGAACTGCAATCAATTTTCTCAAGGAACAAAACAATATACCGACGCTTGTTACCTTTTGTTTTACTGAGTTCATAAAATTTTAAATATAATGTAATTAACAAGAATAGCAGCACACTAAAACAATAACAGTAATGCGGCTTCGCTCCCACTTTATGGGCAATGAGCTACTCACAATAAAACGTCCGACAATTACTCGCAAAATTTTATTGCGAAAGTAACGCAATTTCTCTACTTTCCACCAAATTCAAAATTTTCATTCATTCTGGCTACTGTATCATTGTGTGAAACATAATGACGATGTTTGACAGAAACATGACGTCTTGTAATGACGTATGTGACAGTAATAAACTTACAAATAAATTAAATTCCCTCCTCTCAACACTGCTACCATTTCCTAGTCTTTCTCGGTACATGCAGTCAGACTATGGAACTTATTACCGCCAGCTATTCGTGAATCTGAAACGATTTCTGTATTTAAAAGACGAGTATTATCATTATTTATTGGATTTATATTGTTAATAAAAAGTATATAACTCTTATATTTCTTTCTAGATATGTATTTTTTTAAGTGTTAAATGTAATATGTACTTTGTGTAGTTTTATGTAATTTTGATTTTCTTCATTTATCTAATGTATGAACTGAACACGCCCTTATGCCTCTCTAACGTAAATATCTGTCACAGGCCTACTGGAAGAGATCTCTTTTGAGATAAGTAGTGCCTTTGTACAACTTTTATTTTATGTTTTCTCTGTTTACATTCTCCGTGTACCTAACTTGGTATCTTATGTTTTCTTACACCGGAAACAAAGGTGATAGTTGAAAATTAACTTTCTGTTTACTTCTCTTCTTAAAGCTTTCCTGCTTTTTACCTAAGCTGTGGTTCTATGAGGTCCAGGGAACGCTTTAAAAAGTCCTTTTTAGCCACCGACAAAAAAGAAAGATATTGTAAGTTTCCCTCGATCGGACGAGCCCAAACTCGATGGGGTTGCGTCGTTTCATTACAGAGTTCCTAAGACCACCTTCCAACTCAATCATCAGATCAGCTGCATGTCAACATAATATTACATTGCCACGCGATATACGCATGAGTGCAAAATTTCAGCTCAATCGGAAACCGGGAAATGGATCAAAATTAACTTGCAAGATTTTATTAAAGACAGACAGACCGACAGACAACGGGACAAGTAATAAATAAAAGCTTTTAAAATTTCTCATAATTGGCAAATTCAGCTATTCAAACAACGTCATTTTAAATATGCAGCTCGCATACTTTCCAGGACATAAAAAAAAGTAAAAACTCGGTTCGTCTGGAAATTAAAATGCATTTACCTTTACCTGAGTCCACACACCACTTGCCTCGCAACTCGAGTTAAAATGCAGATAAAATACTTTAATTAAACGAGAATTTCTTCGGAACAGCGGTCAGTAATGCATCCTTACGATCTCGTGTGCATAAAAACGTAAAAGTGGTCCGCGTGGTAATAACGCATGCACGTTTACTACACACTACACCCGATTATATTCTAACAAGTTTATTTCAAGCAAATTAAAAAAAACTCCGATTGTCAAGAACACCATCTAGTGATGACTGGCAGAACTACCGGAGTCGTATCGGTAGTTCCGCTACTCATGTCTTAATGGATTGACGACCTCCCTGGCGTAGTGATTACCATGCTAGTCCGCCACCCAGACGTCCCGGGTTCGATCCCCGGTCAGGGCAAGTTGGAAAATGGCCTTTTTCAAATTGTCCTGGGTCTTGGATGTGTATCTATATATGTATTTGTTATAAAATATAGTATCGTTGAGTTAGTATCCCATAACACAAGTCTCGAACTTACTTTGGGGCTAGCTCAACCAGTGTTATTTGTCCTTATATATTTATTTATTTTATTTATTGTTTATCCATACCGCGATCTATTATTATATAGCCGTCATAGAAGTTACCTCGACTATCACGACTAGCCTGGACTCACAAACAAAATGTCTCGGTCTCTTTTTAGACCTAAATAAGGCCTTTGATAGTGTGTCTATACCCCTATTATTAGAAAAACTTGAAAAAAAGGTGTTAGAGGTACCGCGCTAAAGCTATTTGAAAGTTACCTAAAAGACAGAAAGCAGACGGTCAAGTCGATAGCTACATAAGCGAAGAGAGAACCATTAACTACGGTGTTCCTCAAGGTAGTGTCTTAGGACCTACCTTGTTCTTAATCTATATTGATGACCTTTGCCGACTAGATCTTCCTGACGCTAATATTGTGACTTTTGCGGAGTTTTATACAAATAAATATCGGCCTACAGTATATTTTGTACCACAATTTTTTTTTTGTTCAAGTTATGTAAATAAATAAATAAATACGGAAAAATCACGCAGATTGAGCCAGCCCAGTAAGTTCGAGACTTTTGTTATGGGACACTAACTCAACGATACTACATAATATATCTTCTATAACAAATGCATATATAGATACAATCCACCCAGGTCAATGTAAAAAATATTATTTTCCATCTTGTCCTGACTAAGGATCGAACCCGGAACCTCCGGACAGGCAGCCCGGCATGATGACTACTAGGCCACAAAGGTGTTAAATTAATAAAGTGAAAGATTACTATTGGATGCATTAGTAGTTCAATAAACAAATAAACGGCCAAGTGCGAGTCGGACTCGCAAACGAAGGGTTCCGTACCATTATCCATAAAAAATCACGTTTGTTGTATGGGAGTCCCACTTAATTATTTATTTTACTCTGTCTTTAGTTTATTTGTTGTTAAAGCAGCAACAGAAATACAACTTTCAACTGTCTAGCTATCACACTTCAAAAAAGACCTTGGTAGCAGTCAGACAGACGGACAGACAGTCAGACAGACTGACGCAGAGACAGACGGACAGACAGACGGACGGACTGGCGGACAGATAGACAGCAGACGAACAGACAGATGGACAGACTGACGGACAGACAGACAGACGAACAGACAGACGGACAAACAGACGGACAGACAGACGGACAGACAGACGGACAGACAGTCGGATAGACTGACGCAGAGACAGACGGACAGACAGACAGACGGACAGACAGACAAGCGCATTTTTCGCAAGCACATGATATTTCTATCATGAGCTTGCGAAAAAAACAGCTAACTAACAGCTAACGTGCTAAGCTTATATGGATAGTTAGAAACTCCGTGTGAATAAAGTTGATACATCGATGTGACAGCAAATATGTGACGAAATTGAATTTTCTCGCAACTGCAAGCAAAACAAGACGGAGCACTCGGCAACCTGCGGAAACAATATGTGTGGCGAATCTGCAACTGTGTAGCGACGCCTGACCCGCCGCCGAGCTGCCCAGTTAAGCAAGGTGTTCATTAGCGACGTATAGTTTTATTTTATTGACTGAGTAAGCGAAGTGTCTCAGTTTCGAGATTGGCCAAAAATGCTTTTGTCCAGCTGTCAGTTTGTCCAGCTGTTCCCGTTTCTCAACCGATTCTCGTGACATTCTGTGAGAAGGTTAGAGATTTATACAAAAATGTTTGTCGACCGTCGAGTTTTCCAAAATTTAAAAAAATGGCTGAAATCTTCGATAATATCATAATTCAGCCATTTCGAAAAAAAAATAAAAATGGTCATAGAACTTTTTGTTACCCTTATAGAGACGCAACTTTTTTGTCTGAACAACTTTTTTATCGGATAAACTCCAACGGGTCGGGGTCGGGGGTAACTCGCGAGGTCTACACCTCGCAGAGTCACCAGTTTTATTTTTTATTTAGCCTTATATTCTGCTGCTGGGCGCTGCAAGCGTTCTTACCGAGTGCAGCACTTTGTTATCCACAAAGTCTTTAAGCTATCTCATCCAATCGATAGACAAATAGCTTTGATCAAAGTTGAGATTTTCTCCAAATGTAACCCGTGACCGAAAGCAAAAAAGAATTGAGGACAATTTCTACATAAGCGAGATTGTAATCTAACTTTGGAAGTACAACTCGAGTCGAGCGGAATTCAAACTATAAATATAGTTTGCTAGCAAACTGCGCATTTTGTACAGTTATTAAAGGACCCTACGACTGTCACCTGTCGTTAGACATAAAACCAGGAATATCAGTTGAGGGAGACGATCTCACGGCCAATGTGTTCCCAGCTCAGCTTGCCTAAGCTCGTGGCCTAGCTAGGTTATCAAAGGCCCTGGGACAAAAATAAACTAGAGCCCCAACTAGAGTATTTAAAATCGTTTGTCCCGTATTCGTCGTGTTCCGAATTCGACGTACTCCAGATTTGACGTAATCTAGATTTGTCGTACTCCCGATTCGTCGTAATATAGGCTGATTTCACAGTCCCGCCGTCCAGGCGAGCGCGCCTGTAAATTCACATATTTGTAAATTAGTCACACTGTAAGACACGTATAAACTGTGAGCCCTGAATGCCATCTAGGGTTTGCTCATCAAGAATTGGTTCCAGTTTTCCTTTTGGGTCAGACGACAGTCGCTCTGTGTAAAAACCAGAAACGTGGTCAAATCACCTTGGTTTAGGTAAGCGGACCCTGGGCTCTGAAGCGTTACCGCTGAGTATGCAACCAGTAATAAGTTTGGATGATGATGAATCCGAGGGGCCCTCCGGGCTTGGGGCCCCGGGGCACTGCCCCGTCTATCCCTGCGGTAGCTGCGCCACTGTCTGAGTTACAGCTTTGGATTTGCATAAAGAGCCCCTGACGAACTCGCCGGACGAGTTTACGGCTGCCGGATCCGGTGCCTGCACACAACTGTTATTTTTGTGTCTGTACCGCCGGTGGTAGGTTTCATTACGCTATTGTGTTTATGGTACTGTAAAAGTGTTACGCAAGAGTACAAAATATTTTACAATGTAGCATTACTTTTATAGCCAAAATGTATTTCGCTCATGTAAAACATTTTGTATGTAATACTTATTTATTTATTTAATCTTTATTTAAGATGTAGTAACAAAAATTGAGAAAGGAATGTTGATATGGTTCGGACATGTAGAAAGGATGGATGAAAGGAGATTCACTAAAAGAGTCTACAAAGCAAACGTGAGTGGAAGAGTGGGTCAGGGTCGTCCTCGACGAACGTACCGCGATCAAATTGCAGACGTTCTTAAAAAAGGAAAGGTTAGAAGTACCCGTAACCGGCGGGCGTGCATGAAGAGAGTGAAGAGTGTAGATGAAGCGAAAGAGATCTGTCAGGATCGTAGCAAGTGGAGGTCCTTAGTCTCTGCCTACCCCTGTGGGAAACAGGCGTGATAATATGTATGTATGTATGTTATTTATACATCAGATATACAGAACAACAGGTGAACTTAAGGCTAAAAGCGTTGTCTACCAGTCAAGCTTACAGATGTATAGAAGTATTACTACATCTATTAAGTATTCGTATACTTTATCATGTTTTGATCCTTATCAGGCCATATATCTGACTTTCTCAATTCACAACTTTAACACAAAACAAAGCGAAAAAAGTAAAATAATGAACTACGTTGAGACTCGTTATACTTTTGTACGTATATACAGATATAGATACATTTTCACGTCTTTATCCCTGACTGGGTAGAAAGAGCCCAGGGCCCAAAGACCTAAAGGCCACGCTTAGCGTGATGGTGGACGTTATGCTGGAAAAAGGAATCAAAATAGTATTAGGTTGCTATTCAAATCTCGCCCATTCTCTCAATTGGTTTTTACAATCTGCGCGGGAAGAAAAGCAGTTGGTGCATTTCTTATTTTTTTCTTTCTCTTAAGAAGATAAAATTTTTTAACTCGTATGATATAATTCGAAATTCACAAATAAGTCAAAACAAATGGCTCAACCGCACTGTTTTAACTTCGTTGTTTTGGCTAATAAGCTGCACACATTAGCTTATTTCAATACCTTTTTAATACGGTCCTTTTTGTAAGAATCCACGGTCGTAGTGACGTGGCGGACGGGATCGCTACATTGCAACACGAGCCCCGTACGTCATGTCGAATATCACTTGGCCGATCACCAGTGGCCGAATGAATGCTTGTCGTTGGTCATTTTAACTAATGATCTTTAGACTGCGTCATATTATTTGGACGAATGAACGTATGGTATTATTGACCGAGCGAGCTAAGCGTCTAATTTCGGGATTGGCCGGCTGTCTGGTTGTCAGTTTGTCCGGCTGTTCTCGCATACAGATCGCATTTCTGAAACGATTCTTCTGACATTTTTTGAAAAGGTTTTAGAATTCTTTTAAGATGGAGTTTGAAAACTTTAAAAATATTTAGGGTAATTTTTAGGGTTCCGTAGCCAAATGGCAAAAAACGGAACCCTTATGGATTCGTCATGTCTGTCTGTCTGTCCGTCCGTATGTCATAGCCACTTTTTTCCGAAACTATAAGAACTATACTATTGAAACTTGGTAAGTATATGTATTCTGTGAACCGCATTAAGATTTTCACACAAAAATAGAAGAAAAAAACAATTAATTTTGGGGGTTCCCCATAATTAGACTAAAACTCATTTTTTTTTCTTCAAACCCATACGCATGCTATGGATAGGTCTTCAAAACTGATATTGAGGTTTCGAATATCATTTTTTTCTAAACTGAATAGTTTGCTCGAAAGGCACTTCCAAAGTGGTATAATGTGTGTGTGTGTGTGTGTGTGTGTGTCCCCCTGTAACTTCTAAAATAAGAGAATGATAAAACTAAAAAAAATATATAATGTATATTGCCATGAAAACTTCCACCGAAAGTTGGTTTGAACGTTATCTAGTAAGTAGTTTTTTTTTAATACGTTTATTAAAACATCGATCAAAGTTACAACGAACTACAGGAACTTTTATGTTATGTTACTTGCTGCTTCGGAACCCTTCATGGGCGAGTCTGACTCACATTTGGCCGCTTTTTTGTCTGAAAATACTTTTTATCCTATAAATTTCAACCGGTCAGGATGACTCACGAGGTCTACAGCTCACAGAGCCACTAGTGTTATTTGACGGCTACATCGATACTATTCGCTACGCAGTCGCTGAGAGCCGATTCAAAATTAAAAATTCAAATGTTAAATCAATAATTAGACCCTTACAGGCACTTTTACACGTCATTAAGTATAATTTACATTATGTGTAGTTTATATTGAAAATTAATTTATTTTAAAGAAAAACTACCAATACCAGCGTTTCATAACGACCACGGCTGAGAATAAACGCCGAAAGAAACTCATTTTCACAGTATTAGTCGCCTACTCGCCAAAATTTTGTCATATTATTATTATATCTTTTTTTAATACAATGTTGATACATTATAACATGTAATGCTTGCGAACGAGTTAACAAACATAAATTACGTAATAAGAAGAAATACTAAGTAGTCAAAAAATCGACTCCGAGTTGACCAGGCCCTCCTGGCAGCACCCGTTCACGAGTTGACGCACGGATCAGATTGTTCGGGATGGTCTTCCCGTGCGATGTCTCAATTAACTGAATCGATCAGTACTTCGGAAAATCTCATCTAAATACAAACGGGGCTGTCCGGGCCCGTTGCCAAGACTCCAGGGTTAAAAGGAAATAATCTTCCGTTAATACTGTCGTTATGGCTCCTGCTACGTCACTCATGCTTAGCAAGCGATTGGCTGCTTAACTCATATCAACAAAATGATTATTTTCTGTAGTATTATTTTACAACAAAAATAATTTATAGACTTATACAAAGTGGAAGAGATATACCCGTAATAAATCAAACCACGGGCCATACTAGACCACTATAGTATAAAGAAATTAAAATAACAACCAATAAAAACAAAACAAAATTCGACATTTCCATACATATTGTCTGGACGGCTGCAAGCTTTCGTATAGAAACGCCGTATTTTATTTCGTGTTTTGGCTGTTATTTTAATTTTACTATACTACAGTGATGTAGCCGGTGGTTCGATTTATTACGGGTATGTCCCTTTCACGTTGTATTGACTAACAGCGGTTTCGCCTCTGTACGAGAATTATACTTTAAAAATAAATTTTAAAATTATTTAATAGTGGGCCAAACAGAGGGTAAACGCGCCAGAGGAAAACCGCCGGCTAGATGGGCCGATTGCATAAAGAAAGTTGTTGGAGGTTCCATGCATAAAGCGGTCCATAGTACTGACGACCGAACAGCCTGGAAACAAATATGTGGTCACGATCCTCGGCATTGAGGGACCGATGAAGAAGAGAGAATATTTTATGACCTAGTTCAAAGAAGAGTAATAATAATAAATAATCATAATAAATAGATAAGAACAAATCATTGAGTTGAGTCAGCCCCAAAGTAAGTTTTAACTTGTATTATGGGATACTAACTCAATGATACAATATTTAATGATAAATACATACATAGATAAACACCCAAGACCCAGGACAATTTGAAAAAGGTCATTTTCCACCTTGCCCTGGCTGGGAATCGAACCCAGAACTTCCGGATTGGTGGACTAGCCTCTTGAACATTACACCACGGAGGTCGTCGTTAAAAGTGACGTCGGAGAGTCAAGGAGCTTATTATATAAGTAAATGATAAAATGCATACTTTTAGAGAAAATTAAGTTTGTTGTAATTTGAATAATATAAAACATTTGAATTAAGAACCCAAAAATATCTAAAAAAAAGAAATGTGGTGTCGTGGGACACCAGGTAGGAACGAAGTTCAAAAGTTCTTGTGTATACGACTGTCGCGCCTGCGCACGTCTCATTTAACGGTTTTATTTAACGAGGTCATCCTTACGGTTTTACTATCACATTTTTTTCAGTTCGGTCGCGCAGCAAAATCCCTATCTCCTCCAAGCCTGCCGTAAGGAACTTCGTTCCAAAACATCAAGAATAGGAATATAATATTTATCGTCCGTATATTAAGAATCAAAACCAAATTCCAATATTTCCTCCCGGCAAGTCCGAACTCCATCACAGTTATTTATTGAGTTGCATTCGCATATGAAGTAGCAAGCCTTCCAACGAATGCAATCGGACTTTGTTACTGAGATTTTTCACCTCTCACTCTATATACCCTTTTTTACAACCACGTGAGTGCCAAGTAGTGAGAGGACAGAAATGAAACTTAAATATAGCTGCGCGGGTAAGATCTCTCTCATACTTCTTCAACTATGATTGCAGTGTTTACGAATCATAAGAAATAAATAAGTCTATTTGTTGCTTATCCCTGCAGCCTGTAAAGCCAAAACGTTTTGTTAATACCATAGTCTAACTATGCAGTAAGTTTAAGGCCCTCTTAAATACCAAATCCAGTTTTATGTAGTTAAACTAATTTGTCTAAACGAAATCTGTTAAATAAAAGGACGTCAAAATATGGAATATTTCATCACCTAGATCGGTGGAGAGTATTTAAATATTCAGACAATTAACAGCATTTATGATACAAGTTTAATAAGGTAACACTTTTTATTAAAAAGATCGCATTCTGTGCTCACGGTATTTTTTTTACATACATACTTTCGATCAAAGTAGTTTCGAAATAATTTGCAGCAGATAAAGCTCCGTAATAGGGTAACAAACTGCGAACATAACAGAAATTCACAGAAATCCGCAATAGAATCCGTCCCGGAATGTAAATTCTCCATCGGAGCTGCTCGGACGTCCGCAACCAATATACGACGGATCTGAAATGCTACAATATTATATTAGAGGTGTAAAGAGGGCGTTGACCCCGCCTGTTCTGCAATAGATTTTTCTCTGAAATCATAAAAGGTTTAAAGTGGTCGGAAAATTCCCTGACAAATTTAAATATTCAAACATACGGTGAACGAACGACACGTCGTGAATTTTGGAACTAGAAGCGATTCTCTTTTAATAGAATGGTGCAAAAACATATTCAGTCTTATTATAAAAAGAAGACTAAGTTTAGGTTTTGTCTTAAAGTTTAGAACCATTATTTCTCAAATTAAATAAAGCTGGTGATGATAATAAATACATTACAGGCAGTGGCGTAGCGTGCCTTGGCGGGGCCCCGTATGAAAAAATGTTTGAAGGCCCTTAGGAAGAGTAAAGATATTTTCTCACAAAAGAAAAAAAAATGTTTGCATAAAATTAAAATAAATCTTTATTCATCACAATTATCTATCTGTCACTTTTTCCAAAATTTTGAAAATTCCCAAAATTCCCCGATGAAGTAAATGACATAAGGAGCTACCTGAATTTTCCGGGGTCCAGTGCTGCCCCCATTTGAAATAAATCATTTAAAAAGAAACGGAGATATCATTTAAAATTTGGCCTTGATCAGACCCTAGATAACCCTTCAAACTATTTTATGAACACTGTTTACAGTTTAAAGTGAGAACGTGAAGTTTTTCTACGCACAGTTGCGAAAAACGGCCACTTTTGGCGTATGTGCGTAGAAAAGCTTCACGTTCTCATTTTTAACTGTAAATTCATGTAGCCCCTTAAACGGGGAAATCCCGCAGCCCGCGATAATCCATGTAGGGTGTTGCCAACTTTTTAATGCACGCTTTACGCGGGAAAAAAGAAATTGTTTTATTTCTGAAATAAAAAAAAATTGGGAAGTTTTTATTAATTTTTGCTTACACACGTTGGGGGTCCCCGTACCCCGGGGGGGGGGCCGTATAATATTGATACGGCAGATACGGCGGTAGCTACGCCCCTGATTACAGGGTTTTCCTGTACTTGAACATTTCTTAAGAAAATAAGGATATGTCACTGTCCCTTGCTCGGGGAATGAACGATCGAAACTGTGAAGTTCCTCCTACAATTTTTACAAAATCTCGTCATGCCTGGCGCGCGACACTTTGCACACAAATGACGTCACTTGCGCGAGTTTAAAACCAAATTTCGCCAACGCCGGTCTTAAAGTCGCAGCCCCCTGCAGGCCGGCGCAACTTTTTGTCTGTTACAGCTAAGGCGTTTTTAAACAACTTGACCCCACTGCCGCTAAGACACGAGCGACCAGCGATATCCTTGAACTAAACTTAATTTTGTACATTCATCTGAGATCAATCACGAATTTTAGATGCGGAATACCTGTAGAAACTCAATAGGCTATATACACATAATTAATATAAGTATTACAAATAGAAGGGAACCTTCTAGGTACTCGCATGCACCTCTTCCTTGTTCTCGTCGCCTGTATTGGGGGGTGAACACACATACATACATTGATGTATACACGAATATATAGTTTCATTTGTGAAAGTAGTAATGTGATGTGCTATAGATGCTCGTACATAAAACCTAAAACATTTAGCAGTTCAACAGATTTAATGTTTGATCAGACGTGTGGATATTGGAATTGATTTAGCTATCTGCTCTAAAAAGCTACAGGTAAGTATAGCGATAGAGTGATGACAGCATAAAAGTACTCAAACTGCGGAATGTATAACTGCGACAAAAATATATTATAATGACTTCTGTGCTGTCCAACACTTACTGCAAACACATTGGATAATACAAATTTGTATAAGCTCCATTGGAGCGGTAGTGGTAGTTTTCTAAGTAGGCACAACCACTCTTTAATATAGGAGTGCTGTGGTTTGTATTGTTTGAACTCGTTACTTTGGTAAATTTTGCCTAAATCAGAGTAAATGATTATAATCCAAGCTTGGGCTGTAATTTATAATTGCAAAGACAATATGCCAAAAGAGCCTATACAGCAGTCTTTCCCAAAGTGGGCGATAACCCCCCCTTGTGGGCGCTGGAGGCTTTAAGGGTAACGGGCCCAGAATAAAGTTGGGGGGCGCTGATGTGATTTAAGCAATGAGTGATTTATAACTTCAGCTATTTCATATTTTAAATTTCACTGAAATTAAAATCCTCTTACTACACAACATCCATTTGTTAGTTCATATTTATATCCTTTTTTATTGTACAAATATAAACTAAAAATTTAATTAATATTTATTATTTTAATGCGTTCACAACG
This sequence comes from Acrobasis suavella, assembly GCA_943193695.1. Taxonomy (NCBI): domain Eukaryota; kingdom Metazoa; phylum Arthropoda; class Insecta; order Lepidoptera; family Pyralidae; genus Acrobasis; species Acrobasis suavella. The sequence goes on from OW971942.1 coordinate 22,137,841, forward strand.
CTATTTATATCGTTAAAGGAATCAAACACTGAAACAATTTCGTGTTTTAAAGTTTCGTAGGTGAGGTCCCCACTTCCAATACTCTTTATTATTGTAAAATTGTATTATTATTGCTATTTTTTTATTTAAAATTAACAATGTTGATTATTGTTATTTTTTATAAAAGATACTCTAATGTACTGGTGTGTGTATTATTATTGCTCTCTCTTGTAAAAAAGTCTAGTTTAGAATATAGGTTGAATTAAACTACAGGCAAGACAAATATGTGATTCAGGTTTTTATGGTGAAAAAAATGGGGGGCGCTACAAAATAACTGATTTTTTAAAGTGGGCGTTTGACAAAATAAGTTTGGGAACCTCTGCTATACAGGATATTAAAGTAGATGATAGGAATATCACAGAACCTACGCTTATAGCCAATCCCCCATATTCATAAATATTAACAACGGCTTGCTGTCATCACCTAGGCCCGCACCATACATGAAGAGATGATGATGTTGAGGTTGATTGATGTTATGAAGACACAAGACCACGTCACGCAGAAACTGTTTATTGTCGTTATGTTACATGGTGTAGGTTGGGTGTGACGGGTCCTTTTTCGATCGCCGTTCGATAGTGTCTCAATTGTTGCTATAGAATTGATGTAAAATCTAAGGTAAAAACAGCTGATACGCGACCTACATAGTATGTGGCCACGTGCAGCCGAAATGTGCGAGCATTGCTCGAACACCTATTTTGGTTAAAACAAGTTTTGTCACTTTGTCTCATTTCAAAATTTTAACTTTTAACTCTTCATCTGTTGCAAATAATAAAACAACAGATAAACAATTGACCTGGACCGAATTTCTCCCAGTGACAGATAAGGGGTTAAAGAACTAGACAAAACATACTTTAACCAAAATAAGTTTGACAAACGTTTGTTAATTTTTATGAATATGAGGGAATGAGTTTAATGACTATTTCATTGATAACATTTAACCAACGAAAAGAGTAAATAAAAGTATTTTAAACATAGAACGCAATTCTAATTTAATATTTTTATATCTGGCAACCCCGGAAGAGATATACAATGTAATAAAAACTTTAAAAAATACTAATAGCGTAGGATTTGATGATTTTTGCACTAAGATCATATAATTTGTAGGTTCTGAAATATCTATTACTCTTTTTCATATAATTAATTTATCTTTTGCTACAGGAATCTATCCTGATAAATTAAAAATAGCTATAGTTAAGCCATTGTACAAAAAAGGTGATAAGAATGTCATTAAGAATTATCGCCCTGTAGCGTTGTTATCAATATTTTCTAAAATCGTCGACAATAACAATTATGAAAATGACATTAACAATACAATAAATGACGTTATCCATTGGTTAGAACAGAATAACTTGAACATTAATGTTGAAAAAACAAAAATAATGCAATTTATTCAACGCACAGTAAGTCCTACAATTAATATACAATGTCCTTTTTAATTAAATACAAATATTTTAAGAGGTGATTCAGTCCATCATTTTGAACAACTTTTCCCAATAAATATATATCGAAATACGAAATTTTTTTTTGCATTTTTCATAATAACGATATCACGTGACTACTTCGATCTGTATGAGGACCTAAATATTTTTTTTCGTATTTCGATATACATTTATTGGGCAAAGTTGTTCAAAATGATGGACTGAATAACCCCTTAAAATATTTGTACTTAATTAAAAAGGATATTGTATATACTACAATGGATCAGATCAGACGTCACCAAATTTTTAGGATTAAGTATAGATAGAAATATGTTATGGGAATCTCATTCTATTGACGTATGCAAAAAATTATACAAATTTTCATTTGCACTATATAAGTTGGCACAGATTGCAAACAGAGAAACTGTTTTGTTTTGTGGGATCAACTTTGCGCTATAGATTAATTTTTTGGGGAAACTCTAGTTACAGAGAGATACTACTACGAGCACAGAAGCAATGTATCAGGGCCATATGTAGACTGACACCCACAGAGAGTTGTGAACCGTACTTTAGATCACTAAGATTATTTACATTGCCTTGTTTATACATATTTGAAGTCTATATGTTTGTAAAAAATAATCCTGAATACTTTTTAGAGAAAAAGACAGTACCAGGTTTTAATCTCCGCCCTAGGAATGTTACAATTTGTTACAACATCTGTAAAACTGCGTTGATGAGAGAAAGTATCATAAAGATGGCTCCGAGCATTTACAATAAACTACCGGAACCTTTGAAATGTCTAAATGCACACAAGTTAAAAAATGCTAGTACTAAAATACTCATTGATAAATGCTATTATAATATTAAAGACTATTTTTCTGATGCTGACATAATATGACTTTAATGAATAACTTAATCACATTATAATTGGCTTTATATTATTGTATGTGTATTTGATATTTAATTAATTTTTTCACATTCTTTCTCTTTTATTTTATTTTAATTTGATTAATATAATGAAATATAATTTGTAATCATGAATTTTTAAAGGACAATGTACAAAATAAATAACTGTTTTGCATGCCATTGTACTTTGGCCAAACATGCGCACGCACCTTCAAATTGTTATCACCTTTACCATACCGTGTTTAATGCAAATAAATACATTTCATTTCATTTCATCATATTATAAAAACACTCCTATCACTCGCCCTGAGGATGATCATCTAAACCGATCGAAACTAATTGGCCTTTTGCGACTACACTTCGTGAGCAAAACCGTGTTAAAATAAGTACATATAGTTAATGATTATCGAAAAATTTAAAACATTTAAACACTTTTTATCAATTTACACGCGTCAATAAGCTGTTTCCACGACCTGATACCCGAGAAATTTTATTATTATACTCGCTTTTGGTTATGTTTTGGGCCATTCACAAGGTACCTACCCGGCGAGCCCAGGTGCGAAAGTTGTCCGCTTGTTTGACACTTTGTTGAATTTATTCCGTCGTGTAGCCGAGTGGACGTTTAAATTGCCCCCCGTGATATAATGGCGATCGCCGGCCGCCGCTCGTGCGAGCGATAGCGAACGTACCGGTGATGTTGTTGAAACTGCTGCAAGATGAAATATGATTTTAATTAAAATAAAATTACTCAGTCTGTCTTCGTTTTAAAATTCAAATGTTTATTCAGGAATTAGACCTTTACAGGCACTTTTACACGTCAAAAATATGATTTAGATTACGTGTAGTGTATATCACCAGCGCTTTGCAACGACCACGACATTTTCAAGTAGAGTGGTAGGCATGTGGTTAACGGTGACACGTATATACACTTACAGACGACCGACACTATACAGTTCGCAACACTTCAGTCTGAGACGGTCGGCAACAAGTATATTATTATGAGCAATAGGTATATAAATCCTAAATGTATTTAATAGTATATTATGTAACTTAAATATAAAACATCTAGTTGCAAAAATAAAAATAAATTAAAAGTCAAATAACTATCTACTGAAATAAACTTAGAAGACAAAAAGAAACCTTACGTTCACATATATTTGATTTTGCATATAATTTACTGTATCGATCACTTGTGGTGGTCGATGTTGTTGCTAAGACGACGTTGTTACAATTTTTTAATAAATTAGTTCGGCGGGCAGTTATCAAACAGAATGTTACTTAGCTTATTTTTATTTTCTGTGACTGAATCTAATGCCATTATAGGTACTCACAAACTTTTCATAACTGCTTGATTATTTAGTTGTTAAGTAGTGAATAAAGTAAATAAATCAAACAAAATGTACCCTAGGCCGAACGTAACCAAAGTGCTGTCGCTCTAACGATTGCCCTGTTGACTGTCGTTAAGGCGTTTCATCTTTACCATTTGGGTTGGATCTCACTTGTCAGCACGGAACAGCACTTTTCTGTGCTGCTATCTTTTCAGTCGCTCAGAACTGTCATTTTCCAGAGCGAGAGAGAGCGATGGAACGCTTAATAACATGGCCAGTGCTATAATAGCGTTCCGTCGCATTCTTCATCGAGATCCAACCCTTTACTATAACAAGGGATTTATAATTTTCATAGATTTTAAAAACCGGGCACAACCGGGACTCTATTACTAAGACTCCGCTGTCCGTCTGTCCGTCCGTCTGTTTGTCGTCAGACTGTATCTAAATAACCGTGATAGCTAGACAGATAATTTTTTTACAGAATAAATATTTAAGTGTCCCTCTTAAATATATTATTCTGTTTTTGTATATACAAAAGAACCAATTTTTTATAGATAATGGTACGTGCGCGAATCCGATTCGTCTTGGCCGATTATTCATTGGTATTATACTTATATTGTACTTACTCGTAACCTAGAAAATATACATTTTTGCCATACGTACATAGGTATAGCACATGTACTTATTCTGTTGCGTAATGGGTAACGCGCTAGTCCGCCAATCCAGAGTTTCTGGGTTCGATCAAATTGTCCTGTCTCTTGGGTGTTTATCTATATGTACATGTAAATTCCTTATTTACCTTAAAATATAATATCGTTGGGTTAGTATCCCATAATACAAGCTTAAGCTCACTTTGGGGGCAGCTCAATCTGCGTGATTTGCAAAAAAATAGCTCAATCTTCTTTAGATGAATTAGCTAAATAGACATATTTGTATTAAAAAGACAATACAATCCAAAGGTAAATCAAGGACGAAAGACAATCTCGGTATAAAGTTAGCAAACATGCTTTACGAGCCGGGAGACGAGCGCTCAACACAAGCAGTCGTCTCCAATTGAATGTATGGGTTAGAGTTACTGCCTCGTCTGGGGGGAGCAGCGCTGCCGTCGGGTACCCGATTGTTGTACAGTTTAGAGATTGGGAGAGTACAAATGGAACAAGTTTATTTGCAAAACAAATTAAAAATACCCAGACCAACAATTTCAAGAACGCCATCTAGTGATGAATAGCGTAACTATTGAGACGTTGGATATCCGTAGCGCCATCTATATTTTTTTAGGGAAATCCCAGACTTGCAAACGTGCATTCCCAATTACTTTTAAACGGTTACACTGATTTTCATTAAACATAGCTAGGAACCACCGCAAGGGAACTTGCTTTCACGGGAAAAAAGTCGCATCGAAATCGGTCCATCCGTTCGAGCGCTACGATATACACAAACACACAGACAGACCGATAGTCATTAGCGTCAAATTTATAACACCCCTCTTTTCTGTTTGGGGTTAAAAAAACAATGTAATCATGATCCTTCTTACCCCGCTGCGCCAGAAAAAGGAGTTATGTTTTTCAAGTGTATGTATGTATTAATGGTTTGATGTATTTACGAGTAATGTATGCATATTTATTTGTATATAGTGGTTTATTTTTTTGGCAAGCTCTGCAGCCTATACGGCTGCAGTTTAGATTCGTCTTCTGATCAGAGTCACACTGGTTATATCAAAATGAAAAAAATAAAACAGTAAACTGGATGCTGCGACCACTGCGAAGGGGAAAATTCAGTTATATGAATCGTTTGTCTAGAGTAATAAGAATTAAATTGGCTTGCAATGGATGTCGAGGTATCTAAACAAAGAGGTGAGGAGTTCTGACGCGAGCTAAATTAAACCATATCGCTAACCACATTAAGTAGATGTTTCTTTTAATTTCTTTTCTGAGTGAAATTTCTGTTCGAGATTACTAGTACTTATTCTGTACTGTCAGTCTGTCCTGTAACATCGATTTCACATGAAAGTTGAAAATTGAATAACTAAAAACACTTCACCAACGTTTATAATGACTAGTCTCTTCGACAGATGCCATTTACCCGAGCAATTGTAGACAAACTATAGTTTCCTTCATTTGATTTGAGTGCTCATTCGGAAATCACAGTAACGTTTTGATAAAGTTAATATTGCTTTTATATGTTGACGTGAAAAGGCGGTAGTATCGAATGGTTGCACACCTAAATAGGTACAGCGGTCAAATAAATTTCGAGTAGTCTCTATGTCATTAAAACCATTGCAAAGGAATACTTTGACAATAAACGTTTGATTTTTCAAATCCGCTGCCGCGGGGTATTGGGTCTACGGTTTACCCCGTAACGATTTCGATGACATTAAATAAAATTTCATATCGATAGGCTTGATAAGTATTTCATGAAATTATTGGTAACGAAGGGCATGAAATAAGTTGTGATTGGCCAATCACATTTTATAGCTACAGCGGTTGGTATAAAAATATACCGGTACAACTTTTCTTCAACCTTACTGCGTTTCAGGAGAGTCCTTTTTGCATCCTCAACTGCCGTCCCCTTACACCTACGTTATGATTTTTAATTCCATGTATTTGCTACATGGCCCGATCGCAGGTGCGAGGCGCGCCCGAGACATATCAGAGGGCTCAGAAGTGCCATTTTTAAAACACGGAGTCACATAAACGAATATTTTTTTCAAGCATAAAAACGTTCGTTTAGTGACTCCGCGTTTGAACAATGGCACCACAGGTCGTCTTTAGTGCGTCGCGATGATAAGCGCGCTGTCTAGACGGCCGTCGGGGACCGCCCACTACCGCAGCACACATTCAGGAGGTTAACTCTGTTTTAATAGTTATAAAAACTCTGTTGCAATGGCACCTGAGAGTACTCTTGTATTCACCTGAACAAATAGAATGTACAACGCGATGAACGCGCATATTGCACCTCTTTGAGTTTTTCACAAAATGCTGGCCACTAAGAAAATCTTGTTTAAAATAGTTTGTTTTTTTTTTTGAACATCATTAAAAAAATTGTTCCTTTTTCGTCGCCATCCCGAGTAGTTTGTTTAGATTTTTAAAAGCTGTCTATCTGTTTTCAAATCTTGCAAGTTAACCTATTTCCCGATTTCTAATTGACTTGAAATTTTGCACGCATAGGTATATCGCGTAACAATGCTATATTATGAAGACATGAAGGTGATCGGATGATAGAGAGCTGGAAGGTGACCATAGGAATTCTGTAATAAAACGCCGCAACCCCATCGAATTTGGGCTCGTTTGAATCGTCTTGAGGAAAATTCTAAACTTTTAACTAGTTTTAAAAATATTTTAAATTAGGTACCTACTTGTTTCTTTTGTCTATCCATCTAACAACGTAGAGTTTTGCCAGATTATTGCTATTCCAGGACTTCTAGAGCGTCGGGGAGTGTCCCGTCTGTCCCGTCCCGCGCAGGCTAATCCTCTGCTGAATGCATTATGATTGCAATTTGCGAAGCACCTGTCTCTGTTTTGACGGCTCCTAACTTCGTAATGAGACGCGACTGGACAGTTTTCACAAAATTGCAGCAGTTTCAAACTGAATTAAAGTTTCACACTTACAAACTTCCAGTGCTTATAGTGGCTATCTCAAAATGAATTTAATTAGTCGCATATTCATTTGAAATTTTGAACAATTCATCTTTGCGCATTCCCAGTTCCTACTCATTTGGAGTCTACCTGAGACTCCAACTTTTTACCCGACTGCGCCAGAAGAAGGATTGTGTTTTTCGAGAGTATGTATGGATGTTTGTATGTATGTATGGATGTTTGTATGTATGGATGTTTGTATGTATGTATGTTTGTATGTATGTTTGTATGTATGTTTGTATGTATGTTTGTATGTATGTATGTATGTATAATTGTTTGGCACGTTCTGCAGCCTGAACGGCTCGATGGATTTTAGCTTGAGAGGTGTCGTTAGATTCATATTTACTGTGAGAGTGACACTGGGTATATCAAAATAAAAAAAAAAAACAAAAAAGATGACAAAAAAAAACAAAAAAAAAGGCAGTCGGGTTTTTTGTTTTTGTAAGAATTACTTTATTCTGATATTTTGAAAGATGATATTATTATACGAAATAAACTTAGCTGTAAGTAAATGATCTGATATCAAAAACTACCTATTTATAAAGTCAAAAAGAAAATTGACAAATACAAAAATCCAGAGATAACGAAGACGAAGATGAATTGGTCAAAATTACTATCCCCAGGCAACTCGTGACCATTTCCCTTTACCAGGGAACTGCTCTATACGTAGGTCAGAAATTCAATGCTGCCAGCATTCTGAGCACGTCGCTCGCGACTACCTAGCCGCCGTCATGGCTACCTAGCCTTCTTTATCCGTATACGTATTTTTTTATGCGGAGGTACCTAATGTAGTGTTTTTTATTTCAGTTTTAGTAATTAAGTAATTACATATTATGTTAATTTTAAAAATAAAACGATAATATTATATTTACACATTTGTAATAGGAATGTGTCTGCAAATTCGTACCCGCAAGTCCCCGCGGGGCCATCCGAACTGAACAACTGACTGCGGACAGTAAAAGTTGCGCTTGACAACTCCCACCGCGACCATACGTGGTGACGTACACAGACAGCCACAACACAACTTTGTTTCGTCAATGATCAGTTAAAGGTAGTTATATTCATACATAAATAGTGTCTGCTATAGGCGTGTGTCTGCAAATTCGTAGCCGCAAGTCCCCGCGGGGCTATTCGAATTAAACAACTGACTGCTGAAAATAAAAGTTGCGCTTGACAACTCCCGCCGCGACCATACGTGGTGACGTACACAGACAGCCACAACACAACTTTGTTTCGTCAGTGATCAGTTAAAGCACTATTTATACACTACACTAGTAGTTATATTCATACATAAATAGTATCTACTATAGGCATGTGTCTGTAAACTCGTGGCCGCGAGTCCCCGCGGGGCCATTCGAACTAAACAACTGACTGCGGACAGTAAAAGTTTCGCTTGGCATCCTTCACTACGGCCACACGCGGTGACGTACACAGAATGCCACATCACAACTTTGTTCTGTCAATGATTATTTTAAGCACTCTTTATACACGAATAGTTACATTCCTACATAAAAGTATCTGCTATGGGCGTATGTCTGTAAACTCGTGGCCGCGAGTCCCCGCGAGGCTATTCGAACTAAACAACTGACGGTGGACAATAAAAGTTAAGCTTGACAACTCCCACCGCGACCATACGTGGTGACGCACACACTAGTACACAACACAACTTTGTTCTGTCAATGATCCGATATAACACTTTTTATACATATAACTATAATACATTCTATTCTAATACATGTAACAGGTATATTTCGCAAGCTCACCGCCGCGTAGACATCGAAAATCTTTCGACTGATTTTAGACTTTTGCGGTCACAATCCCGTAATGTGTCGGTAATTCTCGTAATGTGAATAATAATATTTTTTATTTTTACATCAAAGCCACGATCTGTTAAAAATAATCAATTCAATGACAGTTGATTTAAAAAAAAAATCACATAAAAATCAGTACTTAAAATTATATACGTACGTATTGAGTTTGTTAGCTGTCCACTGCGCATTCCCTAGTGGCCATTCCGCCAAAACTAAACAACTGAGTGTCGCCAATAAAAAGTTTCGCTTGGCGCCCGCCGCCGACTGTCGACGACTACACGAGATTGCTATATCGCAAACACGATGGGATAAATTAACTACATTGTTATTTCTTCTCTTCGGCATTTTTGCCTTATTAAAAACTAGCACTTCATACTTATATACCAGTAGAATAATATATACGTATAAATGATTGTCTTGGCTTCCCGGCTCGTCATTCGAAAGTGTTTGTTTGAGATCTTCTCAAGCTAGAAAATGCCAAGTACTTGCCTTCCATGTCTGCCCGCTGACACCAGCTGAAATGGGGTGGAGCTACAAACACTACCCTTATAATGTCTATAACCGTATAGCGGTTACACGCCATTAGAGATCCGCTCTTCTAAACACTTAGTATTAACAAAGGCCTAGTTTACAAATAGATTTTTAAAAGTTATAGAGAATTTTAGATCTATTGACATGTTGTGTTGTGTGTGTGTGTGTGTGTGTGTGTGTGTGTGTGTGTGTGTGTGTGTGTGTGTGAGGGTGTGTGTGTGTGTGTCTAGTGATCATTACTGATGGTATGTGAGAAATTATAATAAATAACAAATAGGTTATGTAATTCTCAAGCCTGCGATAGGATCTTGGGATCAGAGATCACTAACAGACTACACGCAGAGTTATTAACTGTCATCAGTTAGTTGTGGCCTCCATTGAGTATATTATCATATGTCAACGGGTATTTTAGTCATACTGATTTTATTTCACATTCTTTTATGATTAGTTAATAATGAGTTTTTCTGTCTCATCATAGTCTAATGGAAATAGTCATTTAGCTATTAAGGTCTTACATTTATGTTTTCTGAGTATATGAATATCTAGTTGTTCATTTAATTTATTATATATATGCCGATATTATGCAGAATTGTCTTTTAGCAAAGCTTGTATTGCTTTGATGAATAGAAGCGACCTTGAGCCTCCTAATACCAATTGGTTGATTGGGGTTAAAGGGTATTGTTTTATGTAATCTCAAAGCTGCTGACAAAATGAATGATTATCTAACTGAAAGAAGTTTACTGAGTTCCTCAAAATCCTTAGTAGGATATCTTAGTTTTTTGAAGAACATTATTTTTAACAAGAATCTCTGGCCCCCTTCCACCACTAAAAATTTATTTTTTGTAGCTCCACCCCATGCAGAAATGGAGTAAGTAATTATGGACTGAGCCAAGGCGGTATAGATTTATTTTAGCTTATAATCCTTTTATTGACATGCTCAATGTGTGGGTGCCAGTATAGAGCTGGTTAAGTATGACTCCAAGGTGGAATCCACCCTCTCCTGTATTGGACAGTTACAGCAGGTGAACTTCTCTCAATCACACATATGGGCTTTAAGATAATAATTAGGAAAAGGTTGTGTTTTTTGGTTATATAATGGCATATTTACTTTGTGTTTGTGGTGTTCAACGAGAGCAAATTCGACCTTAACCAAAGTGAAACCCTTTCGAGCCCCCTATTCGCTTTTTTAAAAACTTCATCCCACGTGGAACCCTCAAATACAAAAGCAGTATCATCAGCATATGAAACAATACTTCCACCTTCCACTTCCAGATTATTAAGGTCGTTAATGTATAGGAGGAACAGGGTTGGGCCCAGCACACCTGTCCCCTGTCCTCGCTTACACAATCCCCTACGCGAACTCTAATTTGGTAAATTTACATTGCTTTTTGGTTTTACATTGCTTTTTTTAAGAGTCAAATGTCCCCTTTATCTATGAAACGATTAAATATGGACATGTGATAAAATTCACAGCAGTAGTATATATAAAAAAGTTTAAAGGAAAACTATTAGTTAAGTAGGGTTTACAAATTAAAAAGTAATAGGCGATCAACTTATAAAATGCACTCGGAAAAGGAAAATTTCATACAAATTCAAAAGAAAATCAGTTTTTAAACTTTTTAGTGGCATGAACTCAAAGTTGGCATTTGTAACTACGGAACCCTACACTGCGCGTGGCCCGACACGCACTTGGCCAATTATTTTATTTCACCATTATTTCAAAATTCGTAGACAGATATGAATGTATCCCGAAATCCGGAGTGATAATAGAATATATTATTTTATAAATTTAATAGTCGTATCGAACTATCGACTAAAAAATATTTTTCTCAAGCCTTATTATAAGTACAGGTGAAAAACCAAGTAATTTCTTAACAATTTCAATTTTGGTCGAACCAACATAACTACAAAATCGTCAATGATGTTTTTGGGATAAATATTTAAGTACCCGACTAACCGAAAACTGATTTTTTTTTGCTAACCCTTACATCGCGCTGGGCAATGGGCACTTTTCAGTATCCACATAGTTTCCCGGCATATCGTTCCCAAGAGGTACGTTCGTAGGGTAGAGCTGTTACTTTAGAGCAGATTCATACTAAGATGATGGTGGCCAGCAACTTACTTTCAACGTCAAATGATATTCACCTTTATTTCTATCTACGGAATGCGTACGGGACGATAGAAAGACTTGGCCGCTTGTAGACGCGCGGTGACGGTGACTCGAGCTACCGCGCATCTTTTTAACTGACTTCAAAAAAGTGAAGGTTATCAATAAGAATGAATGTAGGTTTTTAAAAGTAAAAACTTCTTAGGACGCGTTGGGTATTTTTTAGATGGGCAAAAACCATTGAACTTGCAACACTGCACTCCTGGAGTGCCACTGTTTTTTTTATGTATGTTTCCCTATTATTATTTTTTTTTTTTGTTTATTTGGTTCGCTAACTGGTTGAACAACACACAAGTTTATATAAATACAAATTAGAGCGTATAAAGTTGCCAACCTACTTGGAGCGAACACAGTATGCACATTAGATATAATGCTCTCAGTCATTTTAAATGGAGAATTAAATTAAATAACATAATAAAATAATATTTTAAATTACATTGAAATATTATATATTACGTGAAGAATCAGTACATACTTCTTACATCGGGTGGTCCCATTGAAAATTCATCAAAATCGCTTGTGTAGTTCAGTAATAGAGTCGGTGTCAAAGAGTTTTAAGGGACTTTCCCTTAAAACTCTTTGGCGAATATTTATATTCCGATTTTTTCTAGTTTTTTTTAAGATAGTGGGGAGAAAAACAGTATCAAAAGCCTTTCTGAAGTCCAAAAAATAGTGTAGCGCATTGTATCCCATTGTCTAGCAGCTTAGTAATTCTTGTTGTTAGCGTTGTTATAGCATCTTCGGTAGATCTTCTTTGTCTAAAGCCATATTGTGCATTCGATAAGATATTGAGGTTTTTAAGGTAATTTAGTAGTCGAATATTTATCAATTTTTCAATAATTTTAGAAAACACAGTCAGAACAGAAATAAGCCTATAGTTGTTAGGATCTGTTTTTTCTCCACTCTTGTACACAGGTATAACCAAGGATAGTTTTAGAGGGTTAGGAAATTTTCCCTGTTGAAAACAGAGATTCACAAGATGACTTATTATAGGGGCAATTATATCTTTTGTCTGCATATTAAATTGAGTAGACAGGTTATCAGCACCAGGGGCGGTGTCAGGTTTTAGGGTGGAAATAATGTCGAGTACCTCTTGTGGGTCAGTATCCATCAAAACAAATGATGATAACGGAGGGCTATTTACATTACTAAGTTGCTCTGTGTTGGTTAGTTCTGTGACAGGTGCAATATTTTCTGCCACTTTTTCCAACATAAGCAAAATGCTCATTCACAGAGTTAACAGAAGTATCCTGCGTTGTACCTGATTTTAATAGCTCAATGTTAGTTGATTTATTGCTTTTAAAGTTTGTAATTTTATTAACTGATATCCAGAGCGCCTTAGGGTTTTTGTTTGATTTTTCTATTTTTTTTTTTATGTTTACGCTTTAGTTTCTTTATCAGGTTGTTACAGAAATTTCTGTATCTTTTGTTGGTGATTTTAAGTGTTTCGTTGCATGGGTCGCACTGTAGTTTTAACTGCATATCATTTCTGTTATTTATACATCTAACAATGCCAGGCGTAATCCATTTGTGTCCTACCAGAGACACGTCTAGTAGTTTTACTTTGATTAAGCGCGTAGTCCAGCTTGGCACTGAGTTTTTCAATAACAAATTCATGATCATCGCTCGTCAACAAACACATGAAGTTTTTATTTTTAGTGATGGAGAGCGCTTTTTCATAGTCAATAATCTTGATTTTTCTGTTTTTGATAATCTCCTTTTCCAAATTTGCAAGGCTTAAAAATATAGTATACTAGCTGTAATCCGCGACTTCGTCCGCGTAGAAGTCAAAAATGGTTCCAATAGGATCTTTAATTGGTTTTTTACGTTATAAAAATTGTGTTATAATCCCGTTCCCGTTCCCGTTCCCGTTCCCGTTCCCGTTCCCGTTCCCGTTCCCGTTCCCGTTCCCGTTCCCGTTCCCGTTCCCGTTCCCGTTCCCGTTCCCGTTCCCGTTCCCGTTCCCGTTCCCGTTCCCGTTCCCGTTCCCGTTCCCGTTCCCGTTCCCGTTCCCGTTCCCGTTCCCGTTCTCGTTCCCGTTCCCGTTCTCGTTCCCGTTCCCGTTCCCGTTTTCGTTCCCGTTCCCGTTCTCGTTCCCGTTCCCGTTCCCGTTCTCGTTCCCGTTCCCGTTCTCGTTCCCGTTCCCGTTCCCGTTCCCGTTCCCGTTCTCGTTCCCGTTCCCGTTCCCGTTACTGTCATTTGCTAGAGCCAAAGAGAACAAATGATCTATTCGTCTCATTTTTTTTGTCTCTCACTCCTAATGCACCCCAGGGGTTACAATTTTTAAAATCTAATTTCTGTATTATTATTTTTTATTGACCACTAATTCAAAAATGTCATGTGTCTCGCTTCAAAAATGACGAAGATTCATATAAATTTTGGGGGTGAAATAGAGGTTAGGCTAGATATAGGGATATAATTTTCAAAATCTAATAAGTGCATTATTATTTTCTACCAATTGTTAAACTAAATTAATAATTTCATGTGTCTCACTTTAAAACTTACGAAGTTCCATACAAACTGGCAACCCCTATTTCACCCCCTTAGGGAAGGAATTTCCAAAAATCCTTTCTTAGCGGACGATTCCTAGTCACAATCTACCTCCCTGCCAAATTTCATCTTCATTGGCTAAGTAGTTTTCGAGATTTCGTGATGAGTGAGTGAGTGATTTTCGCTTTTATTTACATAGAGATAGAAGATTAATCCTATTATTTGGCGTGTAAAGATTTAAATTATTTTGCGCGCAGTAAATTATCTGTGTTTATTTATAGTTAACTGGGAGATAACGTTTTATGCATAGATTAAGCAGTAAACATTTTTTAGGTCTATAGTTTTAAGCGTTAAATCCGTCAATGGAGAATATTTTACCGTGGAACATTAAAATTTTATAAAGAAATAAATGATTCGCATCCAAATATATAGCAACACAGATGTCAAATTTAAGCGCAAGATTTTTAATTTGAGTCTAATGATGGTGATGTAATAATGACTGAACAAAAAGACATGGCGTGGGAAAGTGTGCTTAAGTTACCTTCAATTTCGAACAGTGAAACAAGTTTGCTCCCACAACTCCTGAGTTCCCGCCGCGCCGCGCCGCGTGCGTCCGCGGCACGCCGTCACCACACGTGACTCGCAACTTCAACAAACTTCACAACTTCAACTGGTTCCTACGTTTAGACGCAAATCTAAAATCTTTTGAAGCAATAATTAAGATTACATACAGGTGCGTTGATATCGATCAATGGGTACCTCCCTGGATCAAAAATAAATTATTCGGCACTGTTTCTTAAGAAAATGAAGCATCACGAAATAATGTCATTTTCAACGAGATTTTAGATTTATTAGTGCAGATAAACATTTGACCTCATTAAACTATGACGTCATTAGTCCCATTTCATACAAATCCCATAGAAAGTGTTTGTTTTGACGTTTAGAAAAAAGTATATGATTTGAGTTGTTGGAAAGTAGCGAATTTTACGCGTCATTGCAATATCAATGTTTGTGTACTTTATGGTGAACGCACATTTATCCGAGTCGAATTGATGAAAGTTTTTAAGGCCTCGCATACCTAACCGCACCAAAAGAAACGACCGCGCGGAAAGAATCTTTTCCATTTCCTTTACACCTGTCGCACTGTAGTTACATGTGAATTGTGATGATGAATCTTGACGAGGTTTTAATTGTCAGTGCTTTATTAATCAATTATGTTAGAATCACTCATTTTTGTAACATTTAAAATAAATCGAAGTAATTACTCGATCGCATAACTGACTGCCTCCGTGGTCCAGTGGTCAAGGCGTTCGCCTTGTGACCCGGAGGTCATGGGTTCGATTCCCACTTGCCTGGGAAGCATACTTTGTGAAAAGTTGTTTCCACTCTGGATAGGATATTGCAGGCTTGAATCACCTGATTATCCGAAAAGAAAGATGATTCCGTGTTTCGGAAGGCACGTAAAACTGTGGGTCCCGAACGCCACCTAGCGTTTGATCATCAAACTATCCAAGGATTGGTTCCTGGTTTGCCCTTTGGGTTGTGGAGGTCAGACGGCAGTCGCTCTGTGTAAAAACCAGCAACCTCGTCAAATCTCCTTGGTAAGATAGCGGACCCCGGGCTCTAAAGCTAGCTGAGGAAGCAACCGGGAATACGCTCGGATGATGATGACTCGATCGCATAACTCTTACGCAGACTTGTCATTGTCGAAATGCAGGCGATTCGATCAATTCGATCGCATCACCCGCGCCGAATTTGATGAAGTCATCCAATTTCGTCTAGGATATGTGTTTCTTCCAAGTTCGGACGATTTGACGCGGTCAGGTCACGATTTGCGAGGTTTCATTGAATTTCATAAAAAGAATTTTAAAATTAGTTTCGTTCGGCTCGTTTGACGCGATATTTTGGAAAGCAAGGATTTGTACTCGCTGCTGCGAGAAAACGCGTCATCTAATACTTTATTGTTCATTTATTTGTTATAGTATGTACTCCTATTATTTATTGTTATACTTATATTCTTCTACACTGTAATACTGTAACTGCGCCAACTCCCCCACATCTTTTATAGTTTTCTTTACCCAAAGGTTGGCTGGAAGAAATCGCTTTAGTGATAAGCCCGCCTTTGTACCTACTAGATTTTAAATGTACTTTTGATTACTGTCATACTTAGTTGGTGCAATAAAGAAATTTTATCTTATCTTATCTTATGTTATCTTATCTTATCTATCACATACGTTTTTACGATCTGTGCTACTCTATACACATTTTTTACCCAACGGCGCCAAAAGGAGCGTTATGTTTATCGACAGTATGTTGAGTTTATTTCTTTAGCACGCTCTGCAGCCTAAACCACGGTAAAATGATTTTCTAGGCCTAAACGACTCGATGGATTTTCCTATTAGCTGGAGAGGTAAAGTGAGTAAAACGGCTACTGTGAATTATTTGTTTCAAATCAGTTTTAATACTTAATTTATTAAAACTGATTTGAAACATTTTTTACCCAACGGCGCCAAAAGGAGCGTTATGTTTATCGACAGTATGTTGAGTTTATTTCTTTAGCACGCTCTGCAACCTAAACCACGGTAAAATGATTTTCTAGGCCTAAACGACTCGATGGATTTTCCTATTAGCTGGAGAGGTAAAGTGAGTAAAACGGCTACTGTGAATTATTTGTTTCAAATCAGTTTTAATAAATTAAGATAACCTTTCATTCCGAAAAAACTATTTCCTATATTATTATGTTCAAAATAAACGAAACCAATACCAAATAATTTTGTATCCTTTGTATTTCTTTATACATAATGAAGAATATAAATACATAATTACGATGATCGTAATTTTTACGTTGATTGCATGGCAACGTGATTTTCCCCCCAAGCCCCAAGGTCTCAGTGCTCGCTCATTATTTTCATTTCTTTATTTTATTCTTCGCACGCTTCGCTGATTTGATGTAGATATGTCCTTTGGGATTGAGTAGCATTTGCGAATCTCTTGCTAATGCTCTGATCAACAAGTGATGAATTTTTCTTGTTAAAATTATTACGGAATTAAATTATTGTTTTATGGCGAATTTAAATATATATGTTATGGACCAGTAATCAATTGGGTATTTTTCATAATACCTGGGCATTAAGAATAATGACAAGCTAATTTGGGCTTAGTAATAAATTATAATTTGAACTTCCTTATTAATTACATTGCCTAGAGATTTATGATTATTGTCATGTAGTTTTAGTGCAGGTACACTGCACGGGGAGATTCACCGATATACAGTTGATTTATCTAGTCTAGGGTCTATCGACGAAAGCGACCAATTTGGCTATTCTGAATTATGTACAGGTCATGTACTATATGACCTGTGTGGTATTTGACTCTGCAAGAACGAGCCTGCTGTTGGCGGCTATTCTTCCCCATGGATTTCAATAGTTTTTATCACACTGCTCTCTGCTGCTGTGTTGGGGCATTTTGTGCATTTTCAAATTGCGCGGGCATTTATTATAATGTTTTGTTAATCACTTGGTCCATAACATATTATTAACTTGCTCCGGCAGAGTACGGACCGCTTCTACAAACTGACATCATTTGAAAGAAGCAATCTAATTACGAAATGGATGCGACAGGGCGCTGCATTTTCGACCATGCCGCGACACTTAATAATTTATTGTATCATTATCTCCCTCTGGAAATAGGCTTTGGGCCTAACGAAACCATTGTAAGACCGCCATATTTCTTATATCCTCATCTCGCTCTCTCGCTCGTGCCTATTATGGGGCACCATTTTGTCAATACCTGCGAGCGAGTATTGACAGAATGATGGCACATAATATATGGTCATATTTAAATGATGAGATTATGATAGGTTGAGTAGAATAAATTACTTTACCTATGTATCGTGAGATTAATTATTTCTAAGAATGTAGATGGATTGTTGACAGATTTGTATTATTACCTAGTCATTAAGGAATGGAGACGTGACTACTAATTGTATGGGAAAAGTAAAACATTATCTTTCAATAATATGATTTTATTAAATAATGAAATTATTTTCTTGTTTCTTTGTAATACTAGTGGGTTGAATTATGGTAATAATACTCGATGTCGTCTGCTGTAACGTAGAGTTAAGCGAATGTTTGCTTAAGATAAGATAGGTTATCGCGGATCGAGATACTGTCGGACGTTTATAGAATAATGCGGTTGTCTGTACGTTTATGCTATAAAACTATGCGGCAACGCGGCTAGTCTAGCACCTTTGCAGCAGAAATGTCAAGGGGCGGGTTAGAATTGACGACCGCCGTGGCGTAGTGGTCACCATACCAGGCCGCCACCCAGAAGTCCCGGGTTCGATCCCCGGTCAGGGCATGTTGGAAAATGACCTTTTTCGAGTTGTCCTGGGTCTTGGATGTTTATCTATATATATATATATATTTGTTGTTTTTATAAAGTGGAAATGTTGTACTATAAGTAGGACGATTAACCGGTTGCTTTCTGACTTGTTTTTTTTATTTGTTTCAAAAATGTTAATAAAGGACAAGGCCACGGCGCTGTTTTTTTTTAATGCCAATGTGTTTTTTATTTGTTTAGGGATGGTGATTTGTTTGATAATAATATGTTTTTATTACGTACATCGTTTTATTTATGCATAAATCAAAATGCTTGTAGACATTATGATTAAGAATTAATAAAAATATAAACTTTACT
The DNA here is from genome assembly GCA_943193695.1 of Acrobasis suavella. Taxonomy (NCBI): domain Eukaryota; kingdom Metazoa; phylum Arthropoda; class Insecta; order Lepidoptera; family Pyralidae; genus Acrobasis; species Acrobasis suavella. Next base: position 22,156,864 of record OW971942.1, read on the forward strand.
TTTTTATTCTTTTACTCCCGAGATATAGTGTAACCTTAATAATAAGAATATATGTTAGCAATTTTATATTGAATAAACCAGTCTTTGTTTGGCACCCGAGTGTTTCAGAAAGTTGCCTACAGACCTTTACTTTATTATGCAAATACATTACTATATTATTATGTAAATACATTACTTTCTTCTTTGATGTCAATTACCGGATGTTCCTTTTTACATTTAAAAATTACACAAAGTCAAAGTACAACTATTTTTAAAATCTAGTTTACGTATATCGTTTATTATTTACTTTAAATCCAAAAACTATAAACTAGTTGCAGAATGACTGTTGCTGAAAAATTCACAATAAAACCAGGTTCTGCTCTACAATTTATAGCAAACTATATTGACCGAACTGCACAATACAATCATATTCGGGTGGCATAGAGCAACACGGAACTTGGCTGGTGCACCAACATCAGACAATAGTGCACCGAGCATGGCCCGCACAGAATGTGACGTCACCATATCGCACCGAAATAACTCTTAAATAATAATTAATTCAATCACAACGTGTACCCGCGCGTGAAATCTAGATTGGGTTGCCTTAGGTATATGCTCGACATATAAACTGTACTTAGAGGAAACCGGCTCAGTTGCTACGATCCGGCGCACGTCGCGCGCGTGTCTATCCTTCATTCGTGTTATTGCGTCGAGAATACCGTTAGGTAACTATCTTCATCATGATTCCGTGGATTCTCGCTCTACTCGTCGTACTCGCGGCCTACCTGTACAGCATCAGGACATTCAAATATTGGCAGGTCCGCGGCATCAGGTATGAGAAACCTGTTCCGCTCTTTGGTACTAATTTCAGAGTTCAGGTTGGTATCAAAAGCGTAACGGAGATCCTCACAGAATGCTATTGGAAGTATCCACATGAAAAAGCAGTTGGATTGTTCTTCGAGCACAGGCCAGCGTTACTTGTAAGAGACCCAGATATTGTAAAGCGAATCTTAGTAACTGATTTTGGGAATTTTTACTCGAGAGGATTAAATCTTCAGAAAGAAGCGATCGAGCCTATGTTAAAAAATCTGTTCTTTGCCGACGGTGATCTGTGGCGGTTGCTGCGGCAGCGCATGACGCCGGCGTTTACCAGCGGCAAGCTGAAGGCGATGTTCCCGCTGATTGTGCAGCGAGCAGAGAAACTGCAAGCGCGCGCGCTGCATGCAGCCGACGCGAAGGAACCACTCGACGCCAGAGAGCTCATGGCGCGCTACACCACCGATTTTATCGGCGCCTGTGGCTTCGGCCTCGATGCAGACTCACTTAACGAAGAAGACTCCGCCTTTAGAAAACTTGGTATCAAAATCTTCAATCCTGATTTCAAGGATATCATTTCAATGACCCTTAAAAATCTTTTCCCAGAGACCTTTAAGCATGTTAAAGTTCTAGGCGCAGTTGAAAAGGAAATTAATGCTCTCGTTAAGCACATCTTAATTCAGAGAAACTACGAACCTTCAAGCAGGAATGATTTTATCGACTTATTACTAGAGTGCAGGAAGAAAGGTTTAATCGTCGGGGAATCGATTGAGAGGAGAAAGCCTGATGGTAGCCCGGAGCCCGTGTCTATCGAGTTGGATGATGCGTTGATAGCTGCTCAAGTATTTGTATTTTTCGCTGCGGGCTTTGAAACGTCGTCTTCTGCCACCAGTTACACGTTGCATCAACTTGCTTTCAACCCTGAAGCTCAGAAAAAGGTGCAAGATGACGTAGATCGAGTTTTGGCGAAATATGACAACAAGTTGTGTTACGATGCTATTAAGGAGATGACGTATTTGGAATGCGCTTTCAAAGAGGTAGGTTTTACTTGTAATTAAAAATCATTAAATATTTAATGAATATCTTTATTAAGAACAATTAGAAATTTGAACCAGACGAACATTTTAGCATTTTACAATTTTCAAGGAGGCTAAATAATACAGCAGGAAAGTATTGAGACATGTTTTCTTAGAAAATTTGTTTTCCAGGGTATGCGAATGTTCCCGTCACTTGGTTTCCTGCTACGCGAGTGTGTGAAGAGTACGGAGATACCGGAACTGGGCATCTCTCTGGACGAAGGCGTCCGGGTGGCAGTACCATTGCAGGCGCTCCACAACGACCCGCAGTACTTCGACAGCCCCAAGGAGTTCCGACCGGAGCGCTTTGTGGAAGACCAGGGTGGCCACAAATTTGTGTACCTGCCATTTGGGACGGGACCGCGGGCTTGTATCGGTGAGCTCTTTGGTATTCAAATATAGCACTTCATGCGCAGAAGCAGTGGCTACTGAGCATATATAATTTTATCAACCAAGGCTTTTAACTGTCTTTAAAGACATCCATAAGTCGTTGGACGATTATATCTTCATAGGATGGTTTAGACTGATCGATCTTTTAATTGAAAATTCATTAAAAAGACTGATGTCAAACAGTAGACTCCATGCATCATACCATATAGACTGTATCTGTATAAATTTTAGCCTTGACTTTAGTTCGTCTTTTCTGTTTAGGAGAGCGGCTGGGTCTGATGCAGTCTCTGGCCGGTCTGGCAGCTGTACTGGCGCGGTTCACTGTGAAGCCAGCACCCGCCACCCAGCGCTGGCCGGCCGTCAACCCCAGGGGAGGCATCGTGCAGATCGTCAAGGACGGACTACCGCTCATCTTCGAAGAAAGACCGGGGAAGTGAGACAGATTATTTTTGTGAAACGATTACAAGGGGACCTGTTCCAACGACCTACGAAGAATAGTTCTTATTGACTTGAAGAAAACGTGGAAGAGATTTATTTTACGGATCAAACCACACAGCCTGTGATGCACGATGAATCTACTGTCGTATTACATGCCTATATTGCGTTTTATAGAATTTCTACCCACTACCGTGCAATTTGCGTTTATACCTACGTCCACCCATTTTATGAAAATGATGCAACGCGCTCACGTTGTGTGTTTCGACCCTTAAATAATGTCTAGAAGAAAAGTTGCCAAGAACGAGTTAGTGAGATAATCCGGTGAATGTACAGTGTTCTAGTATTCACATACATTTCAGTATTAATCTGGTGAATGTACAGTATTCTAGTATTCACATACATTTCAGTATTAATCTGTGAAACTTGAAATATTGGCTCATACATACATTACAAGTTTTATAATTTTGTGTTGCTTCATGTTTCGTCATAGCAATGTGTTTGTGGCTGTGATATATCTTTTACTTATAATGTGTCTATGTTTATATAAAGAATTAAATTGTGTTGTAGGAAACTAAACGAGCCATCGATTAAATCTACTGTTACATGTTTTTGTTATTAATTTCCAATCAGTTGCCTAATTTGCGGATTTATTTACAAGTACCTGAATGGGCAAGCTTTGCTCGATGAAATCAATAGGACAACAAAGTTTTCTAATAGTGAAACCCAGCTAGATCGATTTTTCTTTGTCGAAATCTTTGAAGCCATTTCCGAATTAATAGAAAACGTTTTGTGATATTGCAATTGCAAAAAATCATATTAATATGAAAACACGACTGCCCTTTTTCTAAAAAAAATATATATAGCCTAGGTTATATAGGGATAATGTAACAAAACCCTTAAATTATCCCTCATAACCTAGGGTATATTCTGAAGATCTGAATTTTTAACAATGCCTTAAATATTCATATCTTTTGAGGCATTTGAAAGCCAAGATAAAATAAATTTAAAATTTACCGGGATAAAAAGTAGTATCTCATAATCCCATGTGTTAATCTAAAAAATATCTAAGCTACTAACATAGCAACATTTCAATCCGATCAAATGTGTTGGCTTGAAAGCCGCATAAATATCCGTCCAGACAACTTGAGCGAAACGGAACGAAGTGGTGAAGAAACCGCAATACTTCCAAAACGAGCTAGTAGGTGAATACTCACAAAATATTTACTTGCACTACATAATTCAGGCCAAACATCCGAGCGGCGGGAGCACAATAAATTTGAATTGAGTCGGCGTTTAAGTTGCAAACAAGCCGCCTTGCTTATTCCTGTGTATTCACCTCGCCAGTTGCCGGGTAACTGCCCCAAACTGCTGCTAACTGCTGCGAGTGGAGAGGAACTAGCCGAAGTACTCGCGCTCTTTGCTGAGCTGGCGAGTTGCACAATGCTCCTAATTGAGATAACTACAGTGCAACACTTTGCGGGATACTCAGCTAGACACCGGTCAAACTATGGTTTATAGCATCCCAGAAAGGGGTAAGGTATACTTCCAGTCATTGGACACTAACAGTCATAGCAGTACTGCAGCTGACAGCTGTTCATACTCTGTAGCTGCTGTGTTCCCGTTTTGAAAGCACCATAACAAATAAGGTTTTATTAGTTCTGTTCAATGACTGCTAGCTTCCAATGACTGGAAGTTATTACGTAAGTCTTTTCTTAAATGGTTACCAATATTTTTTTAAATAGCCATTTAGGTCCGTTCACGTATGCATAGGCCTTCCCTTACACGCATTTATTTACCTCGTCTGCCACAGAGCCGTAATTTATCCGTCAAACGATGTTTCAGACTGCAAATACTGGTATTACATTGTGGAGTCCATAAATTGCCGCTATCCTCGCTTTGACTTTCATTTGATAGATACTATTTGTCCGAAACTGATGGAGACATCGAGAACATACAAGCAAAACGTTCTGAATTCTGATTAGAACACAATCTAGCCCAAAACATCACAATTACATTCGAGATGAAATTGGTTTTAAAACCTACCTACCTAAATGTTAATGAAGCCTGATAAATAAGAATAATGGAAAAAGTTATTTAATCATTTTATTAAACGCAGCAGTCTATGAATTTATTCTTGAAATTTGAACCGTTCAAAACATCCCGAGAAGGCGGATTGCCGCGCGCCGTAAAAGAATGTATAAAAATGCTAAACGATTTAATTAGGATTAAAGTAAAAGTGTAGGGGCTGTAACTTTTTATAATGGCGGCCTTAAAAATACAAATTTAAATGTAAAGCATTGTAAAAAGTAAAGGCTCCTGGGAACAGGCTCGACGCTCAAACTTATTTTACAAGTGAACGCTACAAAGTGCGATCTTTACTATTTTTAACCAACTTTAAATAACTGGCTAAGTGCGAATCCGACTCGCCCACTAAGAGTTCCGTACCAGTATCACGTACGTAAAAAATCACATCTGTTGTATGGAAACCCCACTTCAATATTTACTTTATTATGTTTTTAGTATTTCTTGTAATAGCGGCAACAGAAATGCAAATCAACAGTGAAAATTTTAACTGTCTAGCTATTACGGTTCATGAGATAAAGCTTAGTGACGGAAAGACAGACGGACGGACAGCGGAGTCTTAGTAATAGGTTCCCGTTTTTGCTTTTTGTGTACGGAATCCTAAAAATGAGGTGGTTATCAATTCGTCGAAATGACTTTTTAATTATGTTCGCCGATTATTCGAAAATGTCTGGACCGATTTAGAAAATTCTTTTTTTTTCTGTTTGTAAATACTTGTCAGGTGGTCCATTTATCAAAAGCGGTTGTGTAGTTTGGGGTGAAACCGGTTTTTATTTACATATTGATTACAAGCTTTACCTGCGACTCGAGTAATTGGATATTGGCAATGGACTAGCAGCCTGTTACTATTTTTCGGGTCTAACCACACATGGTTACGTCTACCTCGGCTTCTTCTTCTTAGCGAGTCGGAAAGCATCAAGACGTCAAAGTTTATTTATGTTTAAAGGCGCGTCCACATTTGTGACATGACAACGGACCGGACCGCGTGGCATCGCTACAGGACATGTTACTGGTTCATCTTAAGAATGGTTGCACATCTACAGTACACTCTACTGGTAGAAAAAGGCAAACGCGCCTTTGGCGCACTTGTTGCGTAAAATTCAGATGTAAAATATACAAAAAGCAATTCACTGGCGTTTCCGCAAAACTACTACAGAAATCGTCGGTCGTACCGATAGCAGATATTTCAGACAATTAACGGTGTGATGCGAACCAGCAATTACATGACCAGACAATACGACGGCATATAAAGTTCAAGTTCAGTATTTAATCTCTAAGATTTTTCTTTTGGAAAACTTGTTTTTTAATATATCGGGACAAATTACACTGATTGAGCTAACCCCAAAGTAAGTTCGAGACTTGTGTTATGGGATACTAACTCAACAATATTTTGACAAAAACATGAATAGATAAACACCCAGGACCTAGGAAAATTTAAAAAAGGCCATTTTCCAACTTGCCCCGACCCGGGATCGAACCCGGAACCTCTGGCTGGTGGACTAGCATGGTGACCACTATGCCACGGAGGTTGTCATTAATTATTGTTTCGTAAATATCAGTTTTCGATGTGTTTTCTTGTGGTAAAGCGCTCATAACAACGAGTTGATAGTTATCTTTGACGGCCTCCGTGGCGTAGTGGTCACCATGCTAGTCCGCCACCCAGAGGTCCCGGGTTCGATTCCCGGTCAGGGCAAGTTGGAAAATGGTCTTTTTCAAATTGTCCTGGGTCTTGGGTGTTTATCTATATATGTGTTTGTTATAAAATATAGTATCGTTGAGTTAGTATCCCATAGCACAAGTCTCGAACTTACTTTGGGGGTAGCTCAATCAGTGTTATTTTTCCCTAAATATTTATTTATTTATTATTTATTTACCTAATGATTTATACATGAGGCACGATTGTGAACTTTGAGCTGTGCAGGCATTAAGAATTTGCATTTTGTTTTTATGTATTGAATAATAAATAATGGATGTGCAATTAATAACTTGTTATCTCTTTTAAGTACCTAATGTACCTCATCTAATGTTGTAGGTAAAACATAAACAAGTTATTATTTATAAATAATCAAAAAACAAAACTCGACTGCCTTCTTATAATACCCATTGTCACTCTCAGAATTAAGACGAATCTAATGTCACCTCTCAAGCTAAAATCCATCGAGCCGTTCAGGCCGCAGAGCGTGCCAAATTATTATACATACAAACACACTTTCGAAAAGCATAACCCTCCTTCTAGCGCAGTCGGTTAAAAAAAACATTCCGACGAACTGTTAACCTCCCCCTTTTTTAATTAGGTTAAACACATTTTTTGCACGTAGCGGGACGCAGCGCTGACGCCATCGTCACAGAACTCTACATCTCCACACTGATTCAAGACATATGAAATCTCTAAATTTCAGATGAAATCCTTGCGCTAAAGCAGTTTGCATGTAGAATTTTTAACATTGAATTGTTGCAATATTTTTTTCAAGGAGATGAAATTTCACTATAAACTACAATATATTGATAAGTATTTAATCAAAACGCGGCATGTCTTAGAATACCTATTTCGAGTACTATTGCGAAATTGCTTCTACTGCAGTGTGGCTTGTAAAATATGAGATATATCTGCTTTATTCTACTCTTCTTTGAAGTAATTCGCAGTAGATATCACACTATCACACTAATATTATAAAGGCGAAAGTTTGTGAGTGAGTGTGTGTGTGCATGATTGTTACTTCTTCACGCGCAAATGGTTGGATCAATTTTGATAAAATTTGGTTTGCAGGAAGCTGTCACCCTAGATTAACAAATAGGCTACTTTTAGTACATACCTCGGGTAACACCGCGGGGCGCAGCTAGTTGACGATAAGTCTTTTCAATCCCATATTGCGTTACGTACAGGAATATAAAATAATAACGAAATTCCTGTATGTAACGGAAAGTTAAAAAATAAACTTTCTATGCCCAGTACCTTGATGAAGTTATGCTGTAAGATTCTTCAGCATTTTTAACACACAAGGGAAAGGGGAAGGAAGGGACAAATCCGTAATAAATCAAACCACAAGCTATATTAGATCATTGTAGTATAATTAAACAGAAATTACAGTGGAAAAACCAAAAAAAAGACTTTCCCATACGAATTGCCCGGGCGGCTACACTGGCTACACACTTTTTAGTTATTTGACTGTTATTTTAATTTCATCATAGTATAGTGGTTTAATATAGCCTGAGGTTTGATTTATTACGGGTATGTCCCTTTCACGTTGTGTATTGTAGAGTATATATAGATCACGAAAAAAGAAATACATAAAAAGTTTCGTTTTAATCAGTTTATTAATTATTTTAAATTTCTGTTTTTATTAAATTACTAGCTGTAACCCGCGATTTCGTCCGCGTAGAAGTCGAAAATGGTTCTAATGGGATCTTTAATTGGTTTTTTAACGTTATAAATTATGTTATAATATCCCGTTTCCGTTCCCATTATCTTTCCTGTTACGGTCATTTGCTAAAGCAAAAGAGAACAAATGATCTATTTGTCTCATTTTTCTGTCTCTCACTCAAATAATATAAATTCGCACCCCAGGGGATTCAGTTATTAAAATTTAATTTCTGTATTATTTTATTATTTTCTATTGACCACTAATTCAAAAATGTCATGTGTCTCGCTTCAAAAATGACGAGGATTCATACAAACTTGCAATCCCTATTTCACCCCCATAGGAATGTAATTTTCAAAATCTAATAAATGCATTATTATTTTCTACCAATTGTTTAACTAAATTAATAATTTCATGTGTCTCACTTTAAAAATTACGAAGTTTCATACAAACTGGCAACCCCTATTTCAACCCCTTCGGGATAGAATTTCCAAGAATTCTTTCTTAGCAGACGTCTCCTAGTTACAATCTACCTTCCTGCCAAATTTTATCTTCATTGGCTAAGTAGTTGTCGAGATTTCGTGATGAGTGAGTGAGTGAGTGAGTGATTTTCGCTTTTATAGATTATTATGTTTAATTAATGGACATATTCAAATTAACATTTTCTTTAATTCAAGAGTCATGACTTGTTTCTACTCTGGCTTGCTTAAAAGCAGCATTGATTTCATCATTCCAAAATGACTCAGTCGCGAGGACTTTGAACCAAACAGTCATTTGGACTCTGCTTCTGCTTGATAATGATAGCAATTTGATAATCATGTTTTCCTCGAGTTTTGAGAGACGGAACACTTACTTAAAAACCGCATTGATGTTATCATTTCAAAATGACTCAGTCAGAAAACAGCATTATTTAATCATTTCAAACAAAATTACTCAGTCGCGAGGCGAACATTAAACTAAACAGTCATTTGGACTTTGCCCCCGCTTGATAATGATACCAATCTGATATTTACAACATTGTTTTGATCGCGAAGAGTCATTAACGTCAATTCGCATACTTTACCTGTTGATGTAGTGGCAGTAGATATTCAGGCTGAGTTTAGTCATCGGGCAAGTTGTAACAAGCTCAGCCTGTAATTCTTAACTACTTACTCCTAGCCGAAAGGGTTTTCTGAAAACAGTTTTTGTGGTAATTTTTATTAATTTTATGCATCAAAGCAAGCAATAAGCAAACAACGTAACATATATTAAAGTATGTCTTTACATGCAGGTCTAGGAATAAAAAAAATAACGGAAAATGTACCAGCTGCCTTCCTTCCCGGGCAGATCCTTAACGTCTATCAAGGGAATGGGTGAGAATCTAAGTGAATGAAAGACGCGGCTTGACCCATCACTATTTTAATTCCTTTGTGTCACCTTCACGCCCTTCATCGCGGTAATAGTAACCTTTGGATCTTGTGCTAGGCTCTGCCTCCCCCTTTAGAGAAAATGACGTGTCAGTGTATCTGTACATATATAAGTTACTAAGAAAACTTCCATTCCAATGTCATTTAAAATAGTTGATAATGACCCATGATAGGTTTATAGTGATCTTGACAGACCCATCAAATAGGTAAGTCGATAAAAACCGCCACGGATCATGGCCCCACTCATAGTGGACAGATAAGTGTAATCAACATTAAATTATTTGGAATTGACTCATCCTCAGGTGTCTCACATAATTAGCTTTATCAGCTGTTATTGCCTGTAATGCTGTAGATATATTGATAAGATAGCGCCGCCGCTGTCTGACAACAAGTATTTCTACAAAATTGGTTTGATTTGAGTTTCATATGTTTTGATTACTCCTTTAAATAACAAATCGTTATTTTTCCTCCTTGAGTTTATCTATATATATAAAAGCGAAAATCACTCACTCACTCACTCATCACGAAATCTCGAAAACTGCTTAGCCAATGAAAATGAAATTTGGCAGGAAGGTAGATTGTGACTACCAGACGTCCGCTAAGAAAGGATTTTTGGAAATTCCATCCCTAAGGGGGTGAAATAGGGGCTGCCAGTTTGTATGAAACAAATCGTTATTTTTCCTCCTTGAGTTTATCTTCTATATACAATGTCCTTGTAAATCAAGTACAAATATTTTAAGAGGTGATTTAATCCATCATTTTGAACAACTTTTCCCAATAAATATATATCGAAATACGAAAAAAATTTTTGCATTTTTCATAGTAACGATATCACGTGACTACTTCGATCTGTATGAGAATCTAAATATTTTTTTTCGTATTTCGATATACATTTATTTGGTAAAGTTTTTCAAAATGATGGACTGAATAACCCCTTAAAATATTTGTACTTAATTAAAAAGGACATTGTATATAAAAGCGAAAATCACTCACTCACTCACTCATCACGAAATCTCGAAAACTACTTAGCAAATGAAATTTGGCAGGAAGGTAGATAATGACTACCAGACGTCCGCTAAGAAAGGATTTTTGGAAATTCCATCCCTGAGGGGGTGAAATAGGGGCTGCCAGTTTGTATGAATCTTTGTCGTTTTTGAAGCGAGATACTTGACATTATAGAATTAGTGATTAGCTAAAAATAATAATCCATTAATAAGTTTTAAAAAAATTGCATCCCCAAGAATGGGAACGGGAACGGGAACGGACCATTTTCAACTTCTACGCGGTTACAGCTAGCAATATAATATTATACGTTAACATAATAACTTATTGCTTGGCTGTAAATAAGTAAAATACAGAATTTTAATTTATTTTTACAAGTTTTAATAGTTATTTACCTGTAACTTACCTCTTCTATCATCCAGTTCCCATACTTTAGTAACCACTCTTAACAAAATATGTTTCATTTTTCCTATAAAAAAAAAAATCTACGATAGCTTTACCAAAGATAATATTATATAATTACTAACGTAACAGTTACCCAACGCCATAGAAACGATTGGAGGGCCCGAAAGTAGGCAAAACTAGAGTTACCGATAGGCACACAGAGATGGCAGCACACACGACTAGCAAAAAGTGACAAAGAAAGTATTAAATATGCTTTAAAAATATTTTTCTACTCCTGTACTGTTATCTGTCTTTTAAATGGTCCCGAACACTAATATAAGAACATAGATTATATGATTTCAGAAAAGTCTATAGTCAATTCCTAATATAATAGCACATGTGTCGTTATTTCGCCAAAACGATACTAGCCATAGACCTATAACTTTTTTTCTTTAGACCTACCATACTACCAACATAATAAAATCATTATTTTAACATATGGTGCCATTTTTTAAACGTGGAGTCACTGAACAAACGGCTTTTTGTATGAAAAACAATCGTTTAAGTGACTCCATCTTTAAAAAATAGCACTTTTAGTCACTAGGAAGACGTCAATAAAAAAAAATAAGTCTTCCATAGATACCTATTATCTACCAAACATATGCTAGTATTTCGTACTTTTCTTTGTTTATTTTTGTATTTATTTTAGTAAATGTAGTCGTAGAAAAAGTATTGTATGTAACGTTGTATAAGTAGTCAAAAAATGCTCGATGGCGTCAAATTACGAACAACGTAACCTGCGCCACTCGCATTTTTTAACCCTCCTTATACAACTGTTGCATAAAATACTATTATTGCATTTCATAACAGTCATATTTATTTAATTAGAGTACTACTTTATTTAAATAACAGTAATAAAAGATTTTTATTACTGTTATTTAAATAACCACACGCCAAATACCTGGGAGAACCTAAATTTCGGCAAATGCCTCACAGCGTGATGATGGACGTTAGGATGAAAAAGGGAATCCAAATAGTGATGTGTTGCTAGACGCATCACTAATGCTGCGCAACATGAATCTAACCTCGCCCATTCCCTCGATCTTTTACAATCTGCGTGGAAAAAGGAGCAGCTGGTACATTATAAGTTTTTGCCAATCTCCCAGACCAGTATGGAAGATAAATAAAACTATTTAAATAAAATAAGAAAATTTATTAATTATTTTCACTAATCGGCATTTGCGATTACGTAACAATTCACTGCGCGTGGCCCGATATGCACTTGGCCCGTTTTATTGAAAATACCAAAATCACAGTGCTCATAAACTAAAGTCCACGCTGACGACGTCGCAGGCAACTGACGGCGGCGGCGACGGCCGTACGGCTCCGGTCGGCTCCGGGCGGTGCCGGTCGGCTCCAGTCGGCTCCGAGCGGCTCCCGATGGATACCGCGATAGATAGCCGGCTCCATCGGTTTGCGTCGGGCCAGTTCGGAGCCATACGGCTGTCGCGAAACGCGAACGGCGGCGGTGCAGCGAGAGTCATTCGTAGTTGTGTACACTAAAGGATAAGGACGTAATAACTTTAATTAGCAAGTAATACCACGTCCCATTCCACCATTTGAACCGACTTAAAAAAAAAAAAACTGGCCAAGTGCGAGTTAAACTCGCGTGGAGAGGGTTCCGTACAATATCAAAGATTTTTCGTAAGTGAACGTATTATATTGAGTGTTCCACTTTATTTTCAAAACTTAACATTGGAGTTAAAAAATATGTTCTCCCACACATTCCACCTGCAAATGTAAGTTGGTACGCACAATATTGAGTGATTTACCATGTTATTTTAATATCATGGACTTCTTATAGGTTTTCCTATAATCTATAAGGAGAAAACTAATTTCTGTATTTTTTTCAAAATTTTAGGTTCAGTAGTTTCGGAGATAAGGGGGGGGAATGGTCAATTTTCGTCTATTTTCTTGAATAACTCGGAAACTATTTATTTTAAAATTACAAAAAAATACATTTAAGATCTTCTCGACAAGACTTTTCATTTGATATGCCACACGATGCAGTTTTCAGAAATTTTTTTTTAATTTTCCCCTTCCCCCCCAAAAATGACCCCCCATATACAGATTTCATCTGCTCACGTCACACCTCTGTGTTTGGGTCACAGGAATTGATATGTGTACCAAATTTCAACTTAATCGGTCTAATAGATTCGGAGATAATTGACTGTAAGCGACGGACGGACAGACACACGAGTGATCCTATAAGGGTTCCGTTTTTGTATTCAGACGTACGGAACCCTAAAAAGGAGGAGGGTATCAATTCGAGTGTATGTTTTATTTTTGTATGCATGTTACACGGTATCTTCGTCAATAGTGAACCGATTTTAATGTTTTTTAGGGTTCCGTACGTCTGAATACAAAAACGGAACCCTTATAGGATCACTCGTGTGTCTGTCCGTCCGTCGCTTACAGTCAATTATCTCCGAATCTATTAGACCGATTAAGTTGAAATTTGGTACACATATCAATTCCTGTGACCCAAACACAGAGGTGTGACGTGAGCAGATGAAATCTGTATATGGGGGGTCATTTTTGGGGGGGAAGGGGAAAATTTAAAAAAAAAATTCTGAAAACTGCATCGTGTGGCATATCAAATGAAAGGTCTTGTCGAGAAGATCTTAAATGTATTTTTTTGTAATTTTAAAATAAATAGTTTCCGAGTTATTCAAGAAAATAGACGAAAATTGACCATTCCCCCCCCCCTTATCTCCGAAACTACTGAACCTAAAATTTTGAAAAAAATACAGAAATTAGTTTTCTCCTTATAGATTATAGGAAAACCTATAAGAAGTCCATGATATTAAAATAACATGGTAAATCACTCAATATTGTGCGTACCAACTTACATTTGCAGGTGGAATGTGTGGGAGAACATATTTTTTAACTCCAATGTTAAGTTTTGAAAATAAAGTGGAACACTCAATATAATACGTTCACTTACGAAAAATCTTTGATATTGTACGGAACCCTCTCCACGCGAGTTTAACTCGCACTTGGCCAGTTTTTTTTTTTTTATTTGAAAGCCTTTACTACCAAATTGGTCTCATATTAATTTGGTGAAGAGATGATGAAGAACTGTGGAGATATGGAAGAAACTCCTAAAAGAAAATGAAATCTTTTTAGGGTTCCGTACGTCTGAATACAAAAACGGAACCCTTATAGGATCACTCGTGTGTCTGTCCGTCCGTCGCTTACAGTCAATTATCTCCGAATCTATTAGACCGATTAAGTTGAAATTTGGTACACATATCAATTCCTGTGACCCAAACACAGAGGTGTGACGTGAGCAGATGAAATCTGTATATGGGGGGTCATTTTTGGGGGGGAAGGGGAAAATTAAAAAAAAATTTCTGAAAACTGCATCGTGTGGCATATCAAATGAAAGGTCTTGTCGAGAAGATCTTAAATGTATTTTTTTGTAATTTTAAAATAAATAGTTTCCGAGTTATTCAAGAAAATAGACGAAAATTGACCATTCCCCCCCCCTTATCTCCGAAACTACTGAACCTAAAATTTTGAAAAAAATACAGAAATTAGTTTTCTCCTTATAGATTATAGGAAAACCTATAAGAAGTCCATGATATTAAAATAACATGGTAAATCACTCAATATTGTGCGTACCAACTTACATTTGCAGGTGGAATGTGTGGGAGAACATATTTTTTAACTCCAATGTTAAGTTTTGAAAATAAAGTGGAACACTCAATATAATACGTTCACTTACGAAAAATCTTTGATATTGTACGGAACCCTCTCCACGCGAGTTTAACTCGCACTTGGCCAGTTTTTTTTTTTGTTTAAAATTAAAATTATTTACTTAATTAAAATTCTATGCCGTCTACACAGCGCAAGACAAGCAGCACTTCTGGGCGCTCGGGGTGTTTAAGCATGCCGCAGGCACTGTCGACTCCCGCAGTACGCTTACGGCTTCCGCGGCACGTGGCCGGCTGTTGCGGCATGCGTCCGCATTAGTGATGAGTAAATAGCCGGATGGTTTGGATTATTATCAATTATAATCCATAAATAGCCATTAATAGCCTTCCACTGGCTAATAACCCTGCTATTAATGTATTGTAAAGAAATAAATGCTTTTTTTTTGTTTTATTCTACAATCTTTGGGTGTGAATATGAACTGGGTTCACGTACGCAGTAGGATTCTTTATTTGGTAATTTTTTTATTTATTAAAATTATTTATAAAAATAAAATAAATACACGTTTTTCAGGAAATTCAGTTTCGTTAAATATGCCATAAGCAATTATCCAAAGGATGAAGATCAGAATTAATCTAAAGTCAGAGGTGGTGAATTCCGTTTAATTCACATCTAACCAGCGCTGGGTTGATTTCGCTTTGAGCGCTGCTGTCTTGTTGAAATATCCAGTATTTACCAGCAAACACAGTGTTTCTTTTCTAAAATATCGCTTTGGTAGTTAGTTGCTTTAGTTTTTACCCCTTGTTTGCAAAAATGAAGCATTGTCACGCCTTCGTAGGACACACCCCACCAAACTATCACAGATGCTGGGGGTGGCCTCTTTCGGTCTTCGGGATCATCTCAGTAGCTTCTAAGGAGCTGTGCGCATAAACTCGTTTTGACGATTAAACTTCTGTTTAACGGTAAAAATGTTTTCATCCGTGAGGAGAATTTGGCCGGTGGCCATCATCTCCGTGTCTCTGCAACAACTTCATGGTTCGTTTGTAACGAAGAACTGCAGTCGACAGCTGACCTGTTTTCACGTCACATCTCATTGTAATGCTTGATGATCCGGTATACAAATTTCTGCGTTAATTTTAGTAGTTTTTGACAAATTGAAAATCTGGACTGGTGTTTTGTTACACACGCGATCACTGCTATTCGATTCTCTGTAATACCCCACTCCATCTGAATACTGCTCTATGTTATGTTGAAATGATTAGTATAAAACCTACTCAATATGATGATGTCAAATTATAGTTCTACCTTCATATTATTTCTTTTAAAATACCCTCAGATAAGTTGGGACAGAGTTTATGGCAATGAATATAAGGCGATGGGTAGGCATGGCCTGGGGAACGACGGCTCTGACAGTGTATCGTAGTAGGGTGTATTTATGCGGCGAATTAGGAGAACTCTAAGATCGAGATATAGGATACTGCTGGCGCCATCTCGTATGCTTCTTGTTTCCAATTTCTCATACTAACTGTATGAGAAAGTGAGACTCCATTTTTGAAACTTACAATACCAAAATTAGAAAAGTAATTGGGCTGAAGAATATTTTTGATCAACAAACAAACAAAAAACAAAACAACTAAAACGAAAACAAACAAAAAATAATATTCCCAAAAATCATTGTAAATGACTGATTAAGAATTTAAAAAATAAAACTAAGTACATTAAAATCTCACTATCAAAAATCTATGTAAACGGTTAATTGATTTGTAAATGAGCCAGATTAGATATAATATAATTTACACATAAATTTACTACTATATTTAATAAGAAAGATGATGAAAATAAAATCTAATCTGACAGTCCCTAAGCCTGAATACCATGAAGAAAAAATTAAATACTAGAATAACATTAATAGCAGGGTTATCATCCACAATTGGCTTTTAACGGCTATTAACTGCTATTAATCGATTATTAGCCAAATGATATTAACCGGGTTATTAGCATTACCCATTACTAGTCCGCATCCGTTCTAGCCCAAGCCGACTTAAAAAAAAACAGTTTCTACTTTTATTTCAGCACACAGTAGAGGTATTGTTTTATTCACAAATAATCTCACTTTCCCTGTCTCTCTTCAAAGATGAGCGGCAGTCCGTCCTTGATGATCTGCACAATGTTCCCCCGGGGGTAGACAGCCGGCCATCGCTGGGTGGCGGGCGCTGGCTTCACAGTGAACCGCGCCAGTACAGCCGCCAGACCGGCCAGAGACTGCATCATGCCCAGCCGCTCTCCTGAATAGACCAGATATAAGTTAGTGGGACTGAAGGCAAGGCTGAAATTTGTATAATCACGGCAAGGAGCTATTGAAAAATTTCTACGTTAATAAACTTCTTATTGGATACATTCAGTACAAAATAATCCAATCAATAAGCGGCCGCATATTTTAGTCTTCTGCAAACTCCAGAACTCGAGAACATTTTATGACACTTCTGGACACCCATCCACGTGCGGACCACGTCCAGTGTCGCTTGACTTGCAAAAGCGCTGGTAATGCATAGACCCAACGAGTCTATGCCACCAAGCTCCTCACTGACTTGGTTCGATTAATTGTAGTAAAAGAAAACGTACAAAAAAATAAAAGTGAAAAAGAAACTTTGGAGGAAACGAAGTCATTATCAAACATTGTAAGAACTGCACTACCGGTAAAAGTAATAATCAATAAGTCGTAATAGTTAAAGTGTAACAAGATAAAACGAACTTCGAATTGGCGTAGTGAACCCATGTTGATGGGATGTGTGAACGAAAAATAAAATTCACAGCTGTTTGCGCTGTTGACGCCATATTTGTTTTGTTGACTACTAGAGCTGCAGTGGGAAAAACGTGAACTAAATTGGAATCACTTGGCTGAGGTTTGGTCAGTTATCTTCAAAGGGCTCAATTTAAATACGCTAAGTTAAACGTTGAGAGTTTCTTTTTCAAATAATTATCGACCTAGGAATCCAACTAGATGCCAGCCTTCAAGGAACGACTAGGCGTCCAATTAGCTGGCTAATTTGACCAAATGGCTACTACATTTATATGCTCATCGGCTACTACTTCTGTATAGGTACGACCTATCGTATTTTATACAATAACTTACCGATACAAGCCCGAGGTCCGGTTCCGAATGGCAAGTACACAAACTTGTGGGCGCTCTGGTCTTCCGCGAAGCGCTCCGGTCGGAACTCCTTGGGACTGTCGAAATACTGCGGGTCGTTGTGGAGCGCCTGCAGTGGCACCGCCACCCGGACGCCCTCGTCCAGGGTCATGCCCAGCTCTGGTATCGCCGTCTTTCTCACACATTCACGTTGCAGAAAACCGAGTGAAGGGAACATTCGCATACCCTAAAACAAATATTTACTTATACCCATATTTGAAAACAAATATTTTAAAATTTAAATAAGATTTTCCAGTCCATTTCACTTTTTAAGAAAGTGTATTAATCTTTCTTTACAGCCTATATTAATTCGCTGTTGGACTAAAAGGCCATTCCCGAATTCCCAATGAAGAAGAGAATTATTCACCACATAATAATTATATGATATGATTTTTACCACCTTACCTCTTTGAAAGCGCATTCCAAATACGTCATCTCCTTAATTGCATCGTAACACAATTTGTTGTCATATTTCGCTAAAGCTCGATCTACGTCATCTTGCACCTTTTTTTGAACTTCAGGGTTGAAAGCAAGTTGATGCAACGTGTAACTGGTGGCAGAAGACGACGTTTCAAAGCCCGCAGCGAAAAATATAAATACTTGAGCAGCTATCAACGCATCATCCAACTCGATAGACACGAGCTCTGGGCTACCATCAAGCTTTCTCCTCTCAATCGATTCCCCGACCATCAAACCTTTCTTTCTGCATTCTAGTAATAAGTCAATAAAATCGTTCCTGTCCGAAGGTTCGTAATTTCTATGAATCAAAATCTGCCTGACAAGATCATTCAGTTCACTTTCAAATCTCTCGAAAACTTTGAGATGTTTGAACGTCTCGGGGAAAATACTTTTTAGGGTAAATACAATGATATCCTTGAATTTAGGTTTGAAGATTTTAACACCAAGTTTTCTAAAGGCAGAGTCTTCTTCATTGAGTGAGTCAGCATCGAGCCCGAAGCCACAGGCGCCGATGAAATCGGTGGTGTAGCGCGCCATGAGCTCTCTGGCGTCGAGTGGTTCCTTCGCGTCGGCGGCGTGCAGCGCGCGCGCTTGCAGCTTCTCCGCTCGCTGCACAATCAGCGGGAACATCGCCTTCAGCTTGCCGCTGGTAAACGCTGGCGTCATGCGCTGCCGCAGCAACCGCCACAGATCTCCGTCGGCGAAAAACGGATTTTTCATCATTGGTTCTATAGTATGTTTTTGAAGATTAAACCCCCGCGAGTAAAAATTCGCAAAATCAGTCACTAAGACTCGCTTTGCAACATCTGAGTCTCTTACAAGTAACGCTGGCCTATACTCGAAAAATAATCCAACTGCTTTTTCTTTTGGATATTTCCAATAAACTCTTGTAAACATTTGCGTAATGCTTTCCTTGCCAAACAGAACACCGAATTTATTGCCGAATAAAGGGAGTGATTTCTCATACTTGATGCCACGGATCTGCCAATATTTGATCGTTCTGGTGCTGTACAAGTAGGCCGCAAGTACGACAAGCAGCGCGAGGATCCACGTGATCATGATGAACAATTTACAGATACGCGAAGAAAACTAAAGTTTCTGGGCACCAAATGAGACACGCGCGCAACGAGCGCAGGACCGGCGAGACTGAGCCGGTTCTTTCTTAGCAATTATATTGCCGGTGAATACAAACACGAACCAAACTGAATTTCATGCGCATCGGTAGACACCTGGTAGATGCAAAACAAATTGATATTAAATTATTTTTAGCACGCTGTGGTGACGTCACGTTTGATTTAATTGATGGCTGGAGCAGTGCACTGTTACTCCAGCCATCAATCATGACGTAGTATTTTACAATTTGGTCAATCTCGTGTGCCTTGGTACTCGTATAGAGATAAGTACAAAAGATATTCAAGGAAAAGGGTTCACCGTTTCTACTACAATCAACATTTTAATAAATGATTGTTCTCGCTGACATTGTACTCTTTACGAATTTTTTATGATTTTGAATTCTGGAAGAAGAGGTGTACCGCCGTAAGATACGTAATTTTAAGTTACACAAATTAATAAATAAATATTGTTTAGCAAATATACTTGTATGTAAGTAATAGAATACTTTCTACTTATAGTGTACTTTCGCTTGTATAGTTACGTAAGAAGTATTTTTACGGCCGACGAAGAAAAGGGTGTCATAAGTTTGACGTGTCTGTGTGTAAACGAATGGACCGATTTTGATGCGGGTTTTTGTTTGAAAACTGACTTGATCGAGATTTTTCGTAGCTACAATTTATAAAGATCTCTTTCACATTTAAGAATTTTTTTGTTTTACATAAAATTATAATTTTGTAAGTCCTCTTGGGACTGTCAAATATATCAAGGTTCTTCTCAAAGGTTTTTATTCGTAGTCATGATTCTACACAATATGGATTCCACACATCATCATTTTGTCGCGGGTAGTGGCAGATAATGATACATAACTGTATTGTTATTTATATACTGGTACTGTACGCGGCCGTGGCACTAGTTCTGCCCGCGAGGTCACTCGTCGCCAGACAACGAAACCAGTCACCGCCCAGCTGATTACACTAACAACTACACAATTCTTCTAACGTTTTATAAGTATTGTAGACACAGGTGTTATTCGTTATTTGAAAACTTAATAAATCGGCTAAGTGGGTGTTGGGCAAAACTCAGAGTAAAGTTCCGTAGTCACACATAGACAATTGGAAACTTAATTTTCCATAATTTTACATGTTTGTTTACTACCTATTTCGAACAATTTGTAATCATTGTTTTCTAGGAATTATGTATTTTGTCGGCTTGCATTACATACCACCAAAGAATTCAAAATAAAGTGCGTAGGTATAGGAGCCGCACCTATCATATCATTTACATGAAAAACCGTAATCATCGCTAAAAAATACAAACCATTTAATACTTTTTAAGTTACTTACACAGCTGAAATAATTCTTCTGAAATATATTCGCAGAAAACAAAGTAAAGCAGTAAGTCAATAAGTTTTAAAAAGAAAAGGAAATTTTAAAATTTGAGGCAAAAGAGAAAATGTACAGACATCGAGACTTCGATAGTCCCGCAAAGTAATACTATTTGAGAGGTCAGAGGTTAAGTTGAAAAGTTCCTGTGTCTAGATTTGAAGTGAGATAGGTTTCCAATAAAGGTCGTGTGGCAGCCCTGAGCCGCCGGGGGAAGGGCGGGAGGCAGGGCTGCCACGTGGACAATTCAAATTTAATAAGATTCATGATAATACCATTTTCTATACTAGTATAATTCCAACGTAAATGACAGATTTTTTTTTCTTTTTTTCGTTTAACTCTGTAGACAAGAATAAGATGATAAACAATTTATTTTTCAATAGAATAACATCATCCGTTTATTGTTTAAACCTTATGTTAATTACTCGTATAAATACTAATTAATTAAAACATTCTTAAATTTTTTTTTTAATTGACGGTTAATACGCATATCCGCCACTTTGCATATATGTTATGTATGCATAATCCTACAAAAGCTATAGTTAGTGTATGAAGTTGTGATATTCATAACCCTTTCACTTGGACGCTTTACAGCGTGTCTGGTCAGAAAAATTAAGGGAAATGGGAGAAACCTTTGCCCAGCAGTGTAAAAGTATAGGTTTAAGGTAAAACTCATGACCCTGTGTTACGGCTCGCGGGGTGCGGGCGGGCGGCAGGGCTGGCACGTGGTCATCAATTTAGAGTTACGACTGGAATCGCGCCGACCTATCTGTGACGTCACTCCTCAGTCCTCGCAGGAACTCGATTTGCTTGGCTTGTAAACCCGCCGAGAACGGTGTACTTTGAAGAATCGCTCGCTGGAGAATTGGAGAATTGGAGATAGTAAGTAAACTGCTGGAACAATTCAGAAATCATACTATTTAATATGACACGTTTATTTTATTTATTTAAGTCAATTGTTATAATTTTTAGGGAAGCTATTTATTATGGTCCACTAATGTGTCAACGGTCGTGTAGAATTTATACATATTTTTTATGTTAGAAGTAATAAAGTAGTCTAATTTACTTAACACGTTCCCTGCCTGTTATACACGTGGTAAAACAATGAATGTTATTGAAATCTCGCAGTTAACGTTAACGTCGTTATTATACACGCCAATCATGTACTTAGGAAATATATTATGTGTACCAGTACACATAATACACGTATAAGCTAAATATATACAGTGCTATTTTATCAGCATTTCAGCAAAATATACATTAAAAAATCTTAGTTTTTAAATTACAGAAAAAAACACTTAATGAATTTGTTTTTTTAAGATATATTTAAAAATATTTTTGCACATACAGATTCCCGCAGTAGATAACATTTTCTTGTGAGACGTTTCCCGCCCGCGGATGCGCCGCGGCGGCCAGCAGGCAACCCTTCCCTCATTCCGATGCAAATTGCCCTTTTTCTAAATTGCTTTATTAAATCGAAACGTGTTCCCCAATAATTGGCCCCGCAGCAGGTACCGAACCGCACCTACATTTTAGCAAAAAAGCGATACGACCACAATTTACCGTTTTTATTAACCGGTTTTAATTAATTCGCGCAAATGCGCACTGATATCGGTGTGAGATGGACTGAAACGACCCTCGTGTTGTGAATATTCCCTCTCGAACGCTTATTATGCGCTCCCAGTCCAAGTATATTTAGAATTTTAGGGTCTCTAAACTTACTTTGAATACAAAGGTATACTGTTATACTCAGCTGGTACTGTAAAAAAAAATAAAGTCGAACCTTTTTTATCGTCCTTTTTGTCTTTCTCAAATAATATATTTGCTTTTCTTCTTACACGGGTTCGCTACAAAGAACTATATATTGATATATATCGATATATTTACCGACACACGGTCTATTTTCAATACATCATTTTGAAATATTATCATTTGTATTTGAAAGGAGTATTACCTAAATATTTGGTATAAAGATTTCTCGGAATATTTATATAAGTTAACATTATCTAGAAGTCATTTGAATATTTTTTTCAACGTGCGTTTTTCAACCTAATACAAAGTACCGTTTATCTATAAAGACCCGTTTCGTAAAAGTATTCGTAAATTGAAAACTCGTGTCCTCTATTCCATGAGGTACATTGCTATTGCCCTACCTATACTGTCCATGTAGCTATTTCAATGTCCCCTTCACCAGTTCCCCTATAACTCGCGATGCTCGGCCGGCTACCTCCGCTCCACTTAGCAAGTTCATAACAGTCGGAGGATTAAGCGGCGCTCAGTATATTACACTGGAACCACCGCACTTTTTAATTACTTGACTTCTTAGGAATCACGGGACTTATCATTCCGGGCCTTATTATTATCTTTGACCATTTGAACAAGTCACTGTTTTGTGGCGCTCGCGCCAAAATCCACGAACTTATAAAAATTTTGGCAGGAGACGGATCTATTTTTATAACTCAAGTTCAAGCTTACTTTGGGGCTAGCTCAATCAGTGTGATTTGCCCGTTTTTTTATTAACCTTTATTAATAACCAACGAGCAGCGAGTCACCATCTACCAGGCTAAAATTGTTGTGAGAGATTTTTAGGTAGATGTCCGTATCTCACTCCATAACCCAGTTATCCGGTCCACTAACATCCCATCCATAAAGCCCAAACCAAGTTAATCCCTCCCTGGCAATAGTTCGGCAGCTGTGGAGGACTGTCCGTTAGTGCATCTCATTGGTACATTCAGGGATAGACCTCCATAGATGCAGCCATCTCACTTTTTAGATAAAAAGGTACTAAAAGGCCTCTTCATGTTGGCTTTGGCCCCATGAACGCCTCAAAGGACCGGGTCCCCATGGATCCGTGGCTGAATAGCGTACCAACATAATAATAATAATAAATCTTTATTCAAAGAAACTTACAGAGAAACTTAACATATTTTAATTTAATTAAAAGGTAGGTATATATTTATTGTGGAACCTGAACTAAGATTTTGACAATCTTGTGTTTTAGTTGTGTTTCTAAAAAGTAGGTACTATAAACAATCATTTCTAAATCAAATTTAACATTAAACATAACTACTTTATATAAATTAAAAACATTCTTAAAAATTAGGAAAATTAAAAAGGGAAGAGGAAAGGACGAAAAGTAGAGACTTTTAGTACTGCTCGTTGTGCTCGTTCAATAATTAATAAAGACGTTTTAGCAATGCCACCCCATGACGTAATACAGTAAGTTAACAAAGACTGACATAAGGCAAAATAAACTTGTTTTCGCGATTTATCTTATTTTTTGAAGATATAAATATTAACTTACGTATTCTGCCATTTAAAACTTCAACGTGTTGTTTAAAAGATAATTTTTTATCAAAAAGTATACCGAGGTATTTTATTGAGTTTGTGTTAACAATTTTTGAACAGTTGCAGGTGGTTGTGTATTACTCCTTTGCTGGGCAAAGGTCTCCCCCGTATCCTTCCAATTATCCGGATTTAGTGCGACCTATGATCAATTCTTCCCGAAATGTCTGATATTATCACACCTACGTTTCCTAGGCGTGCCTGGCTTTCTATAACCATCTGTAGGAATCCATCCTGAATTAATACATTTGTTTATTTATTATTATTTATATGAATATCTACTTACGCAAATGATATCAATTTCTTTCAAACTAATGCCACTATCTATATAAGAGATTGGGACTGAGATAAACTTCAAAACAACACTGATTTGTATAAGTACCGGCTTCCTTCTCTTTTCCTCTCCTAAGTCTGCTGGAAGACATTTATGAAATGAGCAGTACCTATGTACTCAATGTTCTCACTTTGTTTGTTTCTGTGTTTGTATTTCGTGTTCATAAATATTGTAAAGAAAATAAATAATATTATTTCTTATTTAAACAAAATCATCTTTGCTTCTTTACACTTTTTTGGTACACCATTCGAGACTCTCTAGCTGTGGTCAACAAAAGCACCATTCTACATTCAAATAACTTCTTATTATTCTTACTTACCTACTAGTAACGTATGCATACTCACCTAACTTTATATACTCTTTCGACAAACCTCACATCTAATATTATTATATTCAACAGTATCAGTGCAAAGTGAATACTTGATGCAGAACAATCGGATATGCCTTCGATTACGCCTGATCGAATTACCGCTGAATTATTAACGACGTCATCTCAACCATATCGTATTAATTTAGCCGATAAATACTCTAACCATGAATTGGATAAGATAATCTGATTGAATCTCTGCAGAAACTTATCTGAAAACATAAGTTGAATGACATAGGGTGGGAAACAAGAAGTTTTAGATCATAGGATTTAGCGAGGTTGCTATTTATTATTTGAAACTAATATTTACAAAATGTAACATCTTCCTTTGGCCAGAATATAGCTTTTTTGCGCAAAATTTCCGTCCAGAATGACGTTAAAATCATTTTTGTAAGTCATTTTTCTGTTATATACTGGCTCTCTCTTTCCTTGAATATGTTAGTGCGTCACAGTTTTTTTTTTATTTTATTATTATTTATGTTATGATGCCTCTTTTGAATCATTCATCATCATCATCTAAGGCTTTACAGCCGCGGGTGGGCCTGGTCAATTATTTTTTTTCAGGTATTTCCATTTTGGGCTTTCTGATTCCATCTTTTGACGCCAACATCTTTAAGATCCTGTTCGATGCCATCCAGCCATCTGAGCTAGGGTCTGCTTCGGCTTTTAAGACCCTGGCTGGGGTCGAAAAGAAGCGTTTTGGCATCCTGGCCTCGTCCATTCTCGATACATGACCTGCCCATCGTAGGCTTCCAATCTTGATGGCTTTAATGACGTTAGGCTCGTCGTACAACTGGTACAGCTCGTGGTTGTAGCGCAAACGCCATCGCTCATGTTCAAATATAGCTCTGTAGATATTCCGAAGTATCTTTCGCTCGAATACCAACAGTCGGTCCTCATGCTTCCTATTCAGATTCAGAACCGTTCAATTTTTTTAATAATTCGAACTACACAATTATTACTGTGCCTTGCTGTCATTATTTCATCGGCTGTACATTGAAACGTTCTTAAAATCCGGCAATGATAAAAAGCTATTATTAATTGGGAATGATTTGATTGCGAGCCGCATAATTAAAGCGACACTCGTAACGTTGCGAATCCCGGGACTAAGCCTGCAGATTAATAATAATAAAAAATGTAAGCGAATTTAAAACGTCACAGCGAACAAACGCAAAGCCGGCCCTTCAGCGACGACACGCCAAATGAGTTATTTGTGACATTTTAGGGTTAACTGAGATCATGGGAATTGTGAGATATGGTTTGAGGTAAAACCACTCTAATATTTAAAATGCGCAGTATATATTTAATTCCAGCGTTGCGTCAAACATGCATGAACGAATTAGACATTTTTATTATTAGAATTTTATAAAAAAAAATATTATAATTTGATCCATTCAATTTATTTATTTATCATTATGTACCAACGGGACTATAAATAGTTTTTTTA
Organism: Acrobasis suavella; assembly: GCA_943193695.1. Taxonomy (NCBI): domain Eukaryota; kingdom Metazoa; phylum Arthropoda; class Insecta; order Lepidoptera; family Pyralidae; genus Acrobasis; species Acrobasis suavella. The sequence goes on from OW971942.1 coordinate 22,183,150, forward strand.
TTCTACTTAAAAATAAATCAAATAAACACTCAACTTTCCTACATTACACTAACACTTATGTTTCAGAAAGAAAAAACGTATAAATTTCATAAAAAATTGCTTAAGTTTCTTTTATTAAAACTAACGTGAGACACACTATTAGCATGAATTTGACGTATTAACATGATGGCCAGTAGCTGACTCTCTATGTGAAAAAGCCGTTTAATTCATGCTACTAATGGTTAAGTTTTGATTGAAAACTTTACTGAAACTTCATTTTGTCTGCATCATTTGTTTTTGAAAATTTCATTAATCTCGAAGCTGATAAAAATTATTTATAAAAAATCACGTTTGTTGTATGGGAGCCCCACTTAAATATTTATTTTATTCTGTTTTTAGTTTTTGTTGCTATAGCGGCAACAGAAATACATAATCTATATATCTAGCTATCACGGTTCGTGAGATACAGCCTGGTGACAGACAGATAGACAGACGAACGGACGGACGAATAGCGTCTTGGTAAGTTTACCTTGTGGGTATGGAACCCTAAAAAAAAGGTATCAGATTCAAGCAACGAAAAAATTGCTGACCTAAAAATTACGAGTCGGACTACAATATTGCTGACTCCCACGCGCACTTCTCCTTTCTCTCTGATCTGTCTGTTGAAGGCTTTCTGCTCGCGCTGCTATCTGGCGGTGCGGCGCGGTGCGACGCGATTTATGTGGAGGAAGGGTCGCGCCGATAATTACAGGGCTGATCGCACAAGTAACGCCGCCCACGAGGGGAGTTCGATTTGGAGCCGAGGTATGACATATTATTGTTATGAGATGGGAGGGTACGGGAAAATCGGTCTGAAATACTAGCTTCTGCCCGTGCCTCAGTCCTCGTATACGTCTTCACATTTTGGGATATTTTTGTTATTTATTTATTTAACTTCATTTACCACTACAAGTGTAATGGCGGACTTAAAGCCTAAAAATAACTAAAGTACGTAAGTAGGCTAAGACTTATGAAAAAAAATTAAAACAAGTTTTTCCCCATATTCATTTACATTGCATCAGAATTAATGACAATATAAACGCTAACATGAGATAGAGTTTATTCTGACATTAATTTTAGACATAAGTCTTTAAAGAGATATAAACGTCCATACAAAAAGAAAACACATTTCATTGTTGAAAGTGTTATTGATCTTACAACTATATTTTTCATCTAAAACGAACTGTACTAAGATTGAAGCGGTGAAGGTAATGTTACAGCAGTTGACATTGTCTATTTTCCTGACGTCTTTTGTTTTTATAGCGTCCTCCCCCTCGACCCCCTCACGCGCCCCGCGCCCCGCCGCCGCTTGCAACAAATGCTCATTTACCGTTCCAAATGGGAAATGATCTTTTCCAGTTTTTATGTGTTTCGGAATCTGCCGAAATCTCGAGCACCTTCTTTCAAAGTCACTTTTTTATTATAATGCCATTCATTAGCTTCAGAATGTTGACATTACCGTGGGTATTACTGGAATGGCGCGAATAATTTCAGATATCGAGCCAACTTTGTATCTTTGTGGGAGTTTTTTGAGCTTTTTTATCTTTTTTGTCTAATTTCATACTGACTGGCTGCTTTGAAATGTTTACAAAGGTAACTTATATAACTGGATTTGTATCTATATTTTATTTATATGTATATCTACTAAAAATGGCAGCCAAAAAATTTTGTCCAAATGGTTGAGGTTCAGTCTTTACGTTTTCGTAATTCGCATAGTTATTATTATCTTCCTTACGGTTGTTCAGCAACTTACATTTAGGTACCATGTCTATATTCAAGCGTGTAAATAATATCTGTTGACTTGAATTTAATTTTCTCACCAAAAATGTTTTTTTTTTGCTTCTCTTTTTATGGACAGAATTAATTTCGCAGAATCTTTGGAACAAAAAGCTTTATTGCCAGTAACGTTTTTTTACATATGTATAGGTATTTTAAATTATGTTATATTTTTCAAAATTATATATCTCTATGACATGTTACTTTGAGCGAACGTGAAACTTACGTAAACGTTCCTAAATTTAAATTAAATGTGTGATATCGCCACGAGTTAGATAGAATATGTACGAAAACGTACTCACAAAATGGACGCACTAACCAGTGCCTGCCTATTTACAATACTTCAATGATTTGAGTGGTAATCAGAGGTCGGAATTAGGTAGAGTTATTTATGTACTTGCATCAAAATGTTGATATTATTATGGATCTTCCCGGGATTTCTAGTGGACAATCTCATGTTGCCAACATAATTACAAATGAATAATCATAAAAACCTCAGAGATAGATAAGACAAATAAAACAAAGATAATTACATAAAATTTTTATTAGTATTTACATTAATATTTTTATTAGTTTTAACATATTGGCAACGTCGCGCGTGCTAAATTGTGTAGAAGTTAATAACTTTTTATTTAAGATATCACGGGATTTTTTTTGCTCTTTTAAATTAATCCCGGGATTTGAGACATATCCACTTCATTCTTTCGCTGTATGAAATAAGTGTTAGTACATAAATAACTCTACCTAATTCCGACCTCTGGTGATAATGGATCGGCGCATATGATAGTATTGCACTGCTGCGCCGGTATTTTTGCAGGCGAATGGCAGTAATTTGCCGCGCTGCGTCGTCGTCATCGGGTCTCAATGGGCGCAAATTGCCGCACGATAATGACGGCGATCGGGCAGCCCCGGCAACATTTCCATACCGTGGTATATTTATTGAAAATCATAAAAGGTTTTGCAATATCCGTAACTTGCTGCTTGGTTATTCAAACCAATAAAGAATCGCTTAATTTTTAAAGAACGATCTATTTACTAAAGGAATTTTTCCAAGTCTTGGAACAAAGGTAATACGGGATATTTTAGTGACTTACACAACAATTATGGAAGTAAATTGAGTGCTACAAACTTGTCATTACTGTATTCCTTGGTTTTCCAAAGTTTTGTAAACAAGTCACGGGTTGAATATCGCCGAAATATTAGGATCAACCAACACAAAATTTATCGCAGTAATTTATCTATCATCATCATTTCAGCCGTATAGCGTCGTACGTATGCGGTCGCCATTCGAGAACTTTTTGCTCCATCGGTCATCGGTTCGTTGCGCTGTGTCCCGCCCACTGCCACTTCAACGAGCTTAACCGCTGGGCTTTGTCAGTTACTTTCGTTGTCTCACGAATTTCTTCATTTCTGAATCGATCACGTGGAAAAACACAGAGCATAGGCCTCTCGATTGCGCGCTGAGCGACCTTGAGCCCTCTCATGAAACATATAAGGGACCACGTTTCAGAGCCATCTGTCAATAATAAAACATTATTGTATTACAAGTATTGTTAAGTTGTGATTGTCATATAAAGCGTTTAAAATGGCGGTCACGTATTGGTCGGATATTGGCGCGCAATCGACACGGATACGCGGCTAATTTCAAGAGATCTCATTACCGATAGCGCGATTTATGTCGCGTCGGCAAGCGAAGCGGGGCAACCAGCGGGGCTGTGGAAGGCCGCCTGCGCCTGACAGTCCCGCTGGTCGTCCTGCAGTGCAGGTCAGGAATGTAAAAATAAAAGAGATTACTTTGCAGTTACTGATGACGCGACGCACAGAAATGATGATATAAATATGGAATCTTTCTGTCTGTTCTAGTGAGAATAGAGCCTCTTTTTGAAAATAACCAATCTCTTTCAGAGTAGGCAAATCACATACGCAGGGGGCACAAAGTTCTTGTCTAATTAGAAGGACCAAAGTCGGCAACCATTCAGTTGATCGAACGTTATGAATGCTTAAAAAAATATATAGAGGGAGTGCAGCATATTTGGAAAAATGCAGAAAATTTGGGATAGTCGTGTTTACAAATTTGTACACATGATATCTGTGTTTTTTCGTGGTAAATTTAACATAACATGACGTATCAACTGATTAAGATCTAATGGCAGGGCGCCATATTAACACTTCGGCTGACAGCCCCTCGAAAGCAAATCAAACAAACTTATTCCAAATATACTGCACTTCCTCTACTTTTTGAGCAGTCATAGCGTACTTAAGTAATATATGTTTTTAGATTTTCACAAAGGATTTCTCAAATTGTTGTGGTATGTTTTGGTGCAGCCAGCCGATGTAAATTATTGTGGAGTAAGCCTGTGCCCGCTTCTTAAAATAATTATTTGTTTGACTGACGAGAGTGAATACCGGCCGTGCAGCCACCCCCTCGAATACAAACAACTACATTTTGGAGCCAATCACCAATTAGGAATAATTGTGCCACTGCTATGACATAAGCAAAGTGGACTAAGTTTAGACACTTACCAAGCCCGGCCGCACATTACAAGATTTTGAACAGAAAATATCTTTAAGCGCGTTTGGCATGCACGGAAACCATTTTTTGAGATGGGAAAAACCATTGAACTCGCGCCACTGTTACCGTTATCGTAGCCGACAGCAAGTTTTCACTTCTGCTGGCACTACCGGAGTGCCACTGTTTTTTTCTCTCAGAATATTTCTGACACCCGATAGCACTTTCACATTTTTGCTAAAACCTGTACATGGTTTATTTATTCCAATAAAATGGTTAAGGATCATGTTCCTAACAACGTACTAAAATACGAAAAGTTGAAATAAAGGTCATGCACTTAAAGTGGAATTGGGCAGGGCACATGACTCGACGGAGTGATGGCAGTTGAAGAGAGGCCTATGCTCAGCAGTGGAAAAAAGAACAACTGATGACGATGATGATGATGATGAAATGGTTCCTGTGGACGCTTGATAAGCTGCTCAAATAATTCTCTCTGAATCTGAAATCAGGTTATTACATGAAAAGATGGACTATCAATTAATGTAATAACCAGAGAGTGCCTAACAGGTGACAGTAACAAAAATAAAGATATCGAAAACGAAAAGAACAAACAATGGTGGGGGGAAAGGGGGGACCTTTGTTCAACAAGATTAAATGTAGTGATGATGGTCATCTTTCCTAGCTTACTCTTGTAACTCTTCTAGTATGTTGGGCTCTCACATTGGCAAAGACAGACAATTGACAGGCTTATTGAATTTACCAGCTTTTCCACGTCGGAAAATCAATTCCATTCGAAAGTTTTATAAAAGGAGTTCCGTTAGAGTTATTTCGATGCGACTATGACTATTTTATAAATGTTAATATGCCAGTGATAAATTTTGAATTGATGAGTACTCTTCTTCTCAGCAGTGGTCGTTACGAAGGGCTGGTATCGGTAGCTTTTCTTTAAAATAAATAATCTTTGAATATAAACTACACGTAATGTACATAATACTTATTGACGTATAAAAGTCCCTGTAAAGGTCTAATTTCTAAATAAACGTTTGAGGTTTAGTTTTTTTTTCAGTGATCGTTCAATCTTCGATTAGAGCAGTTGTGTCACAATCACATATGACGCGCATTAATACAGTGCAGTGAAAGTGCTAACGCATCAAACCAAAGTCTATCAATGTCACGTATCTTCGGCCGGCCGCGATGACCTACATTGGTGAGTCATAGCACCTTGCTATGTTTACGTACGATAGTTGTTAAGGTGACACTCTCCCCGCCTTCAAAATGAGTACGACGCCATCTAAATCCATTCAGATCAAAACTGAAACGGAACGCTATCTTTACGACTGTTATAGAAGTGAAAAGAATGAAAGGCTAAAACAACAGAGCCTTATCGAAGAATTACAGAGCCAAATTGCGGTTCTTCAAAAACAGTTGCAATGCGCTGTTGAATCAAAAGCTACAGCCCAAGCAACCACTAGCACGGAAACATCAGCGCCTCACGCTGAGTATACTACTGACGAAGACGAGTTGGCTAAAGAGACAGAGTGGATTAGAACAAAGTCCAGGAAAAAGAGGAAGTTGAACACGTCTCCCACACTCTCGCCTCAGGCAAAAGAATGCCAAATATCTGAAAAAGCAAAAAAAGTTCTCCCACCTCCTCCTATCGTGGTGGATGGTGTGGAGAACTACCAAAACTTTTATGACTTTTTGACACGAGATCAACCCGCTAGCACCTTCACAGTTAAGATGTTGCATGGCGCTAGCGTTAAGATAAATGCTTGCGACGTAGAAACATATAGAGCTATTACGAAGCTACTCACAGACAACAACTGCCTTTGGCATTCATATGAGAACAAACAGGACAGGCCAATCAGGGTGATGGCCAAAAAATTGCCTTCTACGTGTAAACCGGACAGGATTATTGAAGACCTCAAAGCAAAGGGTCTCCAAATTGAAGACGCTGTGAATAAATTAAGTTGGAAAACTAAAGAGCCCTTAAATATGTTCATGCTGACATTCAAAAACCAGGAAGAAATTGGCAAAATTTATCAGATTAAATCTATCTTGGGGTGCGTGGTTGATATACAACCTCTCAAATCTTCCAAACTTATCCCGCAATGCAAGAGATGTCAGGCTTATGGCCATACACAAATGTATTGTGCCAAAGAGCCAAGATGCGTAAAGTGCACTGGAAAACATCTGACCGTGGACTGTAAAAAACCAAGTACAGAAAAACCGAAGTGTGTGCACTGCGGAGAAAGTCATCCTGCGAACTATAGAGGTTGCATGATAGCTAAAGAGATGCAGAAGATAAGAAACAAGTCTGCTAAAAAAAATGTAGTCAGTCATGAAAATACTGCTCAGAGCAAACTGCAGAAACCTACCAATAAGCCCGTATCAAAAGTAACCACAAATATCTCTTACGCTCAGACGGTTGCGAAAAATTCTATAAGCCAACCCCAACGCAAAGATGAAAGCACTCAAAACCCACAAGAGAAAAAGTTAGATGAAATACTAAAGCTTATGTCATCATTAGACGAGCGCTTGAAAAAACTAGAAAATAGCACCAAACCCGCTATTACTACCAAGAATAAAAAATGATGAAACAACTGAAAATCATGGCATGGAACTGCAATGGGCTACTTAACCACAAAAATGAGTTACAAGTAATCCTAGATATAGAAAATATTGATGTGTGCCTGGTATCTGAAACACACTTTACAAAACAATCTTACATAAAATTAAAAGGTTACAAAGTATATAATGCATTGCACCCAGCAAACAAAGGTAGAGGTGGCAGTGCTGTTATCATCAAAGAAACTATTCAACATCAAGAACATGTTAAACATGAAATTCCTCAGGTGCAATGTGCTGCAGTCAGATTGAATACAAAAAGTTGTCCTCTTACTGTGGCTGCCATATACTGCCCACCAAGACATAAAATACAGAAAGACTTGTGGAAGAACGTACTTTACACACTTGGTGATAAATTTGTATTGGGAGGTGACTTCAATGCTAAGAACACGTATTGGGGTTCCCGACTTACGAACACAAAAGGAAGAAAACTTATGTGCGCCATCACAGAAATGAAATGTGGTGTTGCATCAACAGGTTCACCTACATACTGGCCAACGGACCCATCAAAAACCCCTGATCTCATAGACTTTTTTATTTATAAAAACATGTCGTCTAACTACATGCAAACTAATCAAAGTTATGATATGAACTCCGATCACTCAGCCATTTATTTAGAAATAAACGAAAAAGTTATATTTAAGGAAGATAATTTAACTCTAGTCAATAAATATACAGACTGGGATAGTTTTAAAATAGAATTAGACAGCCATGTAGACCTTAGAGTACCACTAAAGACTCCAGAGCAACTAAATATAGATTTAGAAAAATTTGTCAGCTTAATACAACATACTGCTTGGAATAATACACCTAAGAGTAAGAAAAGGACAGTGAAAAACACATACCCATTAGAGATAAAAGACCTGGTAAAAGAAAAAAGAAGACAAAGAAAACTATGGCACCAAACTAGGTCGCCAGACGATAAAAAAAAGTTAAATAACCTCACAAAAAAGCTTAAAAGGGCAATCCAAAAACATAACGATGAGTGCACAAATACGTATCTCCAAAAACTGTCCAGTGACCGTAGTACAGATTATTCTCTCTGGAAAGCTACGAAGAACATGAAACGGCCAATAAACCAAATTCCTCCCTTGAAACTAGGATTTGGAAAGTGGGCGGTTAGCAACGAACAAAAAGCTGCTTTGTTTGCCGAACACCTCGAAGGGATTTTCAAACCAAATGACAGATCAGAAGGCATCGTTGAAGATATCACTGAGGAACTCAGCGAAAATTATGATGAAGAAATAAATATAAAGCTTGTAACTCCAAAAGAAGTTATGAGGGAAATAAAACAGCATATCAACCCCAGGAAATCTCCTGGCTTTGATCTTATACCAGGAGAACTGCTACACAATCTCCCGAGAAAGGCTTTAGTCAAATTAACTAATCTCATAAACGCTGCTTTGAGACTTAAATACGTGCCCGATTTATGGAAAGTAGCTGAAGTAATAATGATTCCAAAACCGGGAAAACCGCCAAATGAGACGACGTCGTACAGGCCTATTTCATTGTTACCCGTTATGTCAAAGTTATTTGAAAAAATATTACTAAAAAGACTAAAACCTATCATCGAAACCAAAAACCTTATTCCACCACATCAGTTCGGCTTCAGAGAAAAGCATTCAACTATAGATCAAGTTCACAGAATAACAAATATAATTGAAAATACCCTCGAAAATGAAAAAGTCTGTTCTACTATCTTTCTAGATGTAGCGCAAGCTTTCGATAAAGTGTGGCATGAAGGACTCATCATAAAACTTAGAAACATGTTACCCACTAACTACGTAGATATAATTACATCATATATAACCAATAGAGCTTTTAGAGTGCGACAAGAAAATGCGTATTCTAAAATTAAAGAAATAAAAGCTGGAGTGCCTCAGGGAAGTGTTTTAGGTCCGGTCCTGTACCTACTATACACCTCGGACATTCCTGATATAAATGACAATACTATGGCGACCTTTGCTGACGACACTGCTATAATGGCTGTCGGAAGTACTCATGAAGAAGCAGCAGAAAAGGTTCAAATAGCAATTAATAAAATTATTGAATGGACAAAGAAGTGGCGAATCAAGCTAAATGAATCAAAGTCAACTCATGTTTACTTTACGAATAAGCAAGAACAATTATGTCCCGTGTATATAAATGGAAAGCAAGTTCCATTTGAAAATACAGCCAAATACTTAGGTATGACTCTGGATACAAAGCTGCGCTGGAAAGCGCACGTCAAAAAGAAAAGAGAAGAGCTCGAAATACGGTTTCAAAAGATGCACTGGCTGCTTGGGAGAAACTCTGCCTTGTCAGTGCACAACAAAATACTTTTGTATAAACAAGTCCTGATGCCAGTATGGACTTATGGTATACAGCTGTGGGGCTGTACCAAACAGAGCAATATCAGTATGATCCAAACATTCCAGAACAAAGTACTCAGGAGCATTGTCAATGCACCCTGGTACATTAGAAATGCTGACCTGCACCGGGACCTTAACATGCAGTTCGTCGATAAAGTTATTAAAAAATATGCAGAAGCACACGAGTATCGATTGCTTCATCATGTGAACGTTGAGGCAATCCAGCTCCTCGACAACACGGACACAGTGAGAAGACTTAAACGAACTAAACCGTTCGAATTAGTGTAGTGTAGTGACAATAAAAAAAAAAAAAAATACTTAGTGCGGTCATAGTGCAATAATTAAAGACACACGAACAAAGTGCCTTCCCCTTAATAGAGACAGTAAGAAAAGTGCCGATGGACACATTCTTATACTATTGCTTATAAAACTAGGTCAATGTAAAATTACTAATTAGTCTTAGATTAATAGGCTAGATTGTAATAATATTAGCGTACTTATTGAACAGTATATAGGTACGTTAAGAAAGTGAAAAAAAAAAAAAAAAAAAGTTTTTTTTTCAGTAGTGTTGGTATAAAGATTTAATCGTTTATCGTTGAGCACGGTTTTAAAATGGGGCGGGTGGGATTACTAGAAAACTGGCGCAGGCTGCCGGGACGGGGCGCCGCCGCCGGTTTTGCCACTCGCTCGTCCTCGCCGGCTTATTATTATTTTACTGCCAAGCACGCCGCGATAACAACATTATGACGTCATTATTACTCCCCACTAAACACTGTTTATTTTACACACGCACTTCTCGTTTTACAACTGTTTTGTTCGTATATTTGAACAATTGTTAATATAGAATTAATTTGGGCATGTTGTTATGGTCATATGAAAGCCTTCGAGTTTCAAATTTTAATACATGTTCGATGATTTTGAAAACGTACTTCTTCATCATTATTTATCCTATGTCTCTTTTGATCATCTTGCAAGTGTGTCAATTCCTTGAATGAGCGAGCAAAACCGTAAGGGCGCATTCAAACGCTACGCGCACTTCAGACCATATCATTTGTCCGCGCTATGGGCTATGGGGGCTTGGTATGCGCGTCTCATCCGAACACGCCCTTACTGTCATAGTATCAAAGACCCCTGCGGCCACGTGGTTTGACAACGTTGTCCGACATACATAATTACTAGCTTTAAATAAACCATTATTTACCTAAAGCAATTGACATCTAGAAAAATGACACGAGGTCATCGGACAATTTTAACTTGATTAGTAACTAATGAAACCTAAGAGAAATGAAGTTTTACCTTGTTTTATACTAAGACACTAAGACTTGGACAGTCTGGCGTTTGTATACATGTTTGATGAGAACAATATTTTTGGTCGGAACTGCACGAAATTTCAAACAAGAGCCAAGTCGATCAAGATGTTGCCAAGTTATGAGATACGAGTTTTCTCAAAATAAGATGTAAACCATCGACGACACGAGATGTAAAACATCAGCGACGCACCACTAACATCAGTGTGTCGCGTGACTCGCGTAGCAGCTTTGTGTAGGCGCGTCACATTCGCCCTGATGAAGTCCTCCGGATGAGGTCGAAACATGTCGGCCAGTACCTAGCTCTCTACGTAAGTAAACCGTGCTTGATAGTTGTTAATAATGTCAACAATAGCCTGAAATTGTCGCTTTTTGAGATTATGATTTCATGTGTGTACTTACAAATGCTACTACGAAGTATGTTACATCTTAAAAACGTTATACACAACAAAAAAGGTTCGTGCTTAGTCCTAATAGAAACTTTTTTGTTACATCTAATGTTACTAAAGAGTTCATCATCACATCCTTCGTAGCAGCAGAGATTATATGGACTTGTTCAGGTAAACTACTAATTCTGTAATTATTTCAAGCGATTCAAATTTCAATTTGTAGCAAGCAGCGACACAGAAAGCAGCCGCTTAATGAGATTTCTTGGCCGATAATAAAATGAAGTTCAATCGAGGAGCCCCGGGCACTACTCACCCGCAACTACCGAGCGATCAGAACGACACTCCACTTTACCACGCTGCATTTTGATCGAAACACTTACTTCTCTGTCAGTTATTTTTCTTCAGTAAATTGCCTTTTTCATAAACCAATCGGTGGCGAAGCCAAAACGAGAGTTATGTATTATCGCCGCTATGTATGAAGTATGTATGTTCATCACAGTAAGAATTTTCTAGAAGGTGATTTTTAAATGGTTTCTCCAAATTTTATAGATTAGCGTAAGATTTGTTTGTTTATTATACATAATCATCATAACATACAATACAATCATCATAATTGTATTTTGTTTTGTAAGAAAGTAAATACCTGTGAAATACAGTGATTGAAAGAAAGAAAGAGAAATTGTACTAGTTAGAGACCATATGAGGTACAAGGGTTAGTTAGGTACGAGTAGTAATTAATTTGTTTTTTTTTCTCAATAATGTAAATACGCAGTAGAAAGGTGTCGTTGGGTAAAAGTGATTCTTCTAAACTCTCCCTATTGTCCTCTAGCGAAATCCAAATCACAGACGAAACCATATTTTACGATTTGATTTCACGTTCAATTGTATGAAGTGATTGTGTGCCCCCTCCCGCGCCACCCTCTGTACCATCTCCATAGACTTGTAATAAATCTTTGTACGAAGAAAAAGTTTTCAATGTTGAGTTTGCTCTGTTAGCGGTGGATACTGCTGACATCATCGAATTACGTTATCTATTCACTCTTTCATCAATTGATTATATTTTGTAGAAACAAAAATTCAGTTTGTCATTACTTACAAGTCTTTTCCTATGGGTAATTGGTTTATTCTTTTCGCATTCCCATAATATGTAAAATGCATAATAAGTATTTATTTTAATAAAATTAAACACGTAGGTGTACTGTTGATGACGTTGCCATTCCATTTTAGCAGTTGGGTAAAAGTTTGGGCTAATCACACAAATACTATAAAGGTGAAAGTTTTTGAGTGTGTATGTTTGTTCATTCTTCACGCGCAAACGGCTGGACTAATTTTGGTAAAATTGGTATGCAGGAAGCTCACACCTTGAATGAATACATAGACTACTTTTTATATACTGCGGGTAACACCGAAGGGCGCAGCTAGTACAGCTATAAAACTATAGGACGAATTAAATACACAAAAATACCCATCAGAGCGAATGGTAGCTCTACTGCGCCTAGCTCCTAAAAAGAATAACCAATGACACTAATAATGAAAATAGTCGTGATCGAACTACTTACTCGTACACAACTTTGAGGAAAGATGTAAAAGAAAGGCAAACAACGTCTACAATTTTGGAAGTCCACGGTATTCTCTCGAGAAAATGATTGTTACAAAATGCACACGTCGCTATAATGACGGCGTGTCTCGCAGTTACCGATCGCATGTTTGACTGTATCTCATTCCAACGGCTCGAGCTCGTTTAATTGCTTCGTCTAGACGAATCTGTTTGCTCGTCTCTTAACGCTACGAATATTTATTTTACGAATAAACAAAACCGCTCGTCCCGCTCAAATAATTTAATACGAGCATAATCTACAGGATAAACCGGGAAACTCAGCCGAAAAACGTGGATGTTATGTGAAAAAATATCATTTTCGTTCACGTCAGAAAGGATTCGAATGACGCCGCTGCCGACATACGATATAGCCGATAATGCCGCGCGAGAATGACGAAAGCGGCACTTGAGGCGCTGCGGTTACACACACCTTACAACTCAAACTTTAAGGTTTAAATTGCTTTAGCTGGGTGTCTAAAGAAATTTGGTGGAAGCAGTAATGTTTTAGCAAATGTAGCGAACACAGTTCTCGGTCAAGTCTGGCTGATCCTATTACGATAGCTGCAGCAATCGACGAGGAACACTATTTAGATGTGGACAACTCGTCGCGTGCGGTGTTTTCATAACATACATTTGTCAACAAATATTCTTGTGAGATATTACGACCAAAGTGAGTACCTATATCTTTACCTTACTTTATTAGCTATACGTTGGCGCGTAGTACTTTGAAAATTGAATCATAGCACAATTGTCACTGCCACATTATTTGATAGACGCAATACATAACGTACATTGATTGACACCAGATAGTTGATGTCCTATGACACAATGGCGTAGTAGACAGAACGCCTGCCGCCACCAGTGTCACCACCGACGCGACGCAAATAAAGCAACCCCACACAATGTGCGATACTCCCGCGATATTGTGGAGTTACAAAGCGAGGCGATTGCTGCGTAAATCAGCCGCTTCACTGTTGGTTCAATGTTTACACTCTCGTTTTTCTGCCTACATTGTTCGTTGTAAACATGCAAATTATCTTATTAGTATACGATTCTACCAATAACCCGGGTGACCAACCGGTGAAAAATAAAGAGAAAACGAAGGTCTCTAAAAATTATACCTAATTTGGTATATCAATATTTTTTTTTTATAATACTGAGAAAATATAGACTACTCTACTCATACTCATTGTTCGATTGACTATTAAAGTAGCGCCCTTATCTGAAATTAATAACCTAATCGTAAATATAGTAATAATTAACATTTTACTTAACATCAGGCACTAGATAAACCTTTGGACTGTTTTATAAATAAATATATAGGGACAAATTACACTAATTGAGCTAACCCCAAAGTAAGTTCGAGACTTGTGTTATGGGATACTAACTCAACGATAGTATACTTTATAAAAAATACACATATAGATAAACACCCAAGATCCAGGACAATTTGAAAAAGGCCATTTCTCAACTTGCCCTGACCTGGAATCATCGAACCCGGAACCTCTGGGTGGCGGACTAGCATGGTGACCACTGCGCCACGGAGGTCGTCAATCGTTTTATGAACAATCCTTGAAATATAACGATTATATTTATAATGTTTTAATAATTTAAAGGTCTGGTCTATCTAATGCCTGATGATGGGCAAAAAGGAGCCACTTCTGCACGGTACTCGTCTAAAATAAATTTTTGAATTGACGAATAAGGAATCTAACTAGTGATACGCTAACTCCGCTGAGCGTGGTCCGACACGCACTTGGCCGGTTTATTTGGTTATGTTGTTTTTGCAGCTCGGAAGTTTCCGATTGGGGTAGATACCCCAAGTTCTTCCAAACTGGGTTTGTTTCCATTTACATAATAAGTACTTCGATAAATTTAATTACGCCGTAGCAAAGCGGAAACTTCAAAATAACCCCAGCTTAATGTGATCCAGTCTATTTGGGGCACAATGCAAATGGGACGGGTTAACCGAGACCGCGTCAGTTGACTCCTTCCAACTATTCGGTGCGAGTCAGTGATCAAACGCGTCGACTCGCTGATTCCGGAGTATCAACGAGCGATGCCAAATTGTTTATTTGATTTCATAAGGTCTAAGGTTAAGTACGCGTCCCTGAATCTAAATCAGCAATGCAAATCAGAGGCTTTCATTTTAGCTAGAACATAGTTTTAGCAAGTACAATATATTTCTCTTACTTTTATATACTCAGAAAGTGAAATAAATTTCTTATGATACAGGGTTACTTTTTAAACACCACTTATTAGGTGCAGCTTCAGTCCATGACACTGAACTTGTTTTCATATAAACAATTATCGAGTAACAAAATAAAAATTCGGCCTGCCATACATTTCAGCGCTCAGCTAAATGGAATTTGTATGGGAAGGAGACATTTTTTTATCGATATTCAATATATATTTTTTTGTAGAAAATAATTAAGTTCATGGATTAAACTTGCTCCAAAAAGGTTATTGGTGTTTGTATTTATCCCTTTTTTAATGTAAATGTAGTATTTTTATAAGTATATTACAATTATGATATAAGTGCCTTATATATTTACTTAAATTAATAATACCAGTATACTTTTGTATCATATCCTTTGTAGGATTTAGACGTGTGTTTAGTTTTTCTAAAATAGTCATGGATATAATGCAGTTTAACCCCCAAATTCATAAAAATAATAAGCGTTTGCTAAACCTATTTTAGATAAAACATGTTTTGTCCCTTTCCCTCTTTTTAATATTTGACATAGTGAGAACGAGACAAAACATATTTTAACTAAAAGAGGTTTAGCTAACGTTTGTAATTTTTTATGAATAAGGGGAAAGTCTTTCTATAGCTACTTTACATCTACAAAGTTTTAAATAAATTATGCGTCGAAGAATTCGCTTTTCCTATTTATTTTTTTATTTTGTTCCGAAAAACGCGGGTTGTTTTCAGTAAAGAGTGATTTAGCGTCGTGTACGAGTACTCGCGTGTTTTTCCGCGTTCCCAAATAAACCCGTTCTTAATTCAAACGCGGCCATCGCTTGGTGTTGGATAAATGTGGACACTGCGGATAGTGTGTGCTCTGCGGGCCGCGAGCTCCCCGGTCTCTCTGTCGTCAGCTACGCGGTCACAGTGTTAGAACATACGTTGGTAAAGGTTAAACTATGTTCTTGCTAACATAGGGTCCTGATGCGCCTTGCAGGCGCCTGTATATAGGGGTCGTACGGTCCATAGCCCTGTATGGTGCCCCTGTATGGGCTACGGCCCTGACTCGCGATGGAATCGCCCTTCTGCGGAGGCCACAGAGGACGATAGCGAACAGGGCCATTAGGGGCTACCGCACGACCTCCTGTGAGGCAGCTTGTGTGTTGGCCGGTTCTGTGCCCTGGGATCTGGATGCCCTAGTCCTCGCGTCCCTATTTGTCTGGCGCGAGGAGGAACTGGCCCGAGGTCACAGACCAGCCCCTCGGGAGATAGAAGGACACAGGGATGAGTTGCGTCAGCTCGCCATTGAAGAGTGGGCCCACAGGCTGGAGCCCAGTTTTGGGCTCAGGACCGTTGAAGCAGTCCGGCCAATCTTGGCTCAGTGGTTGACGAGGCGGCACGGCGTCTTGACGTTCCGTCTGACGCAGGTGCTCACCGGACATGGTTGTTTCGGTCGGTATCTGTGTCATAGGGCGCTTAGGGAACCGACTTCTGCCTGTCACCACTGTGACGGCTGTCCGGATGAGGATGCCCAACACACCCTAGCGGACTGCCCAGCCTGGGCGGAAGACCGCGCAGAGTTGCGCGCGGTTGTGGGGGACGACCTTTCACTGCCGACTGTGGTACGTTGCATGGTCGACAGTGAGACGTCGTGGACAGCAGTGCAGGCCTTTGCGGAGAGCGTCATGCTCCGCAAAGAGGCGGCGGAGAGAGAACGGGAGGCGACGACCAACCTGGCCATCCGCCGCCGGCGCACAGGGCGCAGGAGGCGGGCCTATGGCCTGCAACTGCTGCCCTCATAACGAGGGCCAGTCGGGCGATGGAAACGGGATTCCATCGCTCGACAAATATGGTCCTCCGGGTTGAAAGGCGCGTCTGTGTCAACACACGCCTTTACCCTAGCGGGTAGAACTGAAGGCCGACGGCCACTCCGACCCCTCTCGCTAATTGAGAGGGTACCGTGAGTGAGCCAAGCCGAGGCCGCTGAAAAGCGGCCGCCGTGCCAGGTCTGTGGAGCGAGAGTAGCACACGGACTTGGCAATAGCGGTACCGGCGTTGACACCGCGGAGTTTTTAGTGGTAACACCACATAACCTTACCGGTCTCCCGTGACTGGTAAAGTATCCGAAGGGATTTTCTCCGCGTCAAAAAAAAAAAAAAAAAAAAAAAAAAAAAAAAAAAAAAAAAAAAAAAAAAAAAAAATGTTCTTGCTAACATATTAGCCTTGTTGTTGACGTCACCTGAAGCTTCCTTAAGCTTTTTCTTTCATTTTTCATCAAAATTTTATGTTTGTCATTTTCATACATTAACAAAAATGATCTGCCACAGCCCAGCCGTGTCTCACGCGCGTACAGATCTTGTATAGTAATAGCAGGCCTGTGTCACTCCCCGTTTAGATATCGAAAATATACCTACATTATTACTATGCGCGCGGCGACCACTTCGAAAGGGAAAATTCAGTTACATGAATCGTTCGTCCAGAGTAATACGAATAAAATTGGCTTGCAATGGATGTCTAGGTATCTAAACGAAGGGGTGAGGAGTTCTGACGCGAGCTTAAATTAAACCATAGCGGTAACCACATTAAGTAGATATTTCATTGAATTTTTTTCTGAGTAAGATTTCTTTATGTGAGTACCAGCACTTATTCTGTGGTCATAGCTCGCAATGCCCACCGTTTGCTCGCTACACTGTGACGCGAACGCAGCGGCGACAAAAAATAAATTGCCGCAGTCCGGTCGTGATTTACGTGCCACTCACGGTACACTGCCACACACTTTCTACGTTAACTTAGCTGTAACGTCTGTATACAATGTGTAACGGAACAGGGGCCTTACTCCAAAAGCGGTACACAAAACGGATGTTACTGCTATCCGCATTTCAGTGTCAAGCAATATTGAGCATTAGTATATAATAATAAAGTCTAACTTGATTTGACATAGAAATAGAACGTCAGTATCGTACGTCTATCGTATTATTTTATGGAGTAACATCCCAGGTGTACCAAGGAAAAGGGGAAGGGGAAACAAGCATGATGCAATCGATTCTTTCTGCGATCTCTCAAAAGCATTTGACTGCGCAGATCATCCGTCACTTTTGCTCAAATTCCGTCAATACGATTATAATGATACATCTATAAACCTCATTCAATCATATTTAACGGATAGGCTTCAACTGTTCATATAAATGACATAAAGTCAAACTGATCTCTTTTTAAAATGGGTGTATCTCAAGGTTCTATCCTAGGACCGTTCTTTTTCTAAGGTTGGTTTCACAGCTGTGCGAGAGACCCGTACGTTTCGGCCGTAATACGTGCGACCCGTACGGGAAGCGCCCGCAGTACTGTGAAACGAGAGTTCGGTACGATTGAGAGGAAAGCGTTGTACGGGCGCTACCCGGAGCGTGTTTCCGTACGGAACAATCCGCGTCGCTGCGAAACGATGTTCTAAAACATCGCGTGTGTCTCCACACCGGGAGCCCGTACGGGCGACTCGCACGGATCGCCCGCATAGCTGTGAAACCAGCCTTAGTGTACGTCAATGATTTGACTTACACGGTTGAGAAATAGGCTAGTATTGTGTTGTTCGCCGAATACACGTCTCTGATTTTTGAAATAGACCGTTATAGCGAAGATGCTACTGCGGCGAATGACACATTATTGGCCATTTCTAATTGGTTTTCAGCCAATAACCTTCTGTTGAATGCAAATAAGATCCAAGGAAGGAGAAGGAGAAGGGGAAGGGGGAAAGAAAAACACTACGTGTTTTACTTGTCATAATAACGACGCACAATGGGGCACAAAACAGGGATGACACAAAAAGCGTCTAAAAGGAATACGTTAATACGTCTACTATTACTACTTACGTCGCAGACGTAAGTTTGTTCCCTAGACACAATGTAAATGATAAATAAGAGATCTGTTTTCCGGCAACGACTGTACGGTGTACAGTTTTTGTCCGCACCTTACTCGCCGACCCTCTGTATCGCATCGACACCTCGCACCAATTCCACGTCCACCTTTATTTATTTCCCGCATTCAAAGGCCGGTTTTATTACAGTTACACTATTTACACTATTGATCAACTCGCTATAAATATCACTAACCCATTTCTCTCCGGGCCGACGTTTTTATACCAAAATATATCAACGGAAAGTTTCTCTCGTTCCATTTTTCCAGCGTCCACTCGAATTCCGAATAGAAATGTTACTAGAAATCTGAAAATACTTAAATATTTTTTTGTCTAAGCCAGTTGGCGTGTGCAAATTAAGTTTTTTCTTTGTCGTGGGTGTAACCGACACCAGTTTTAGATGTTTCAAGCTGCTTAAAGGCGACTGACTGGCATGTAATGAAGACAGCGGCGGGACTAACGACCTAACATGTCTTCTATACAGCATAGACTAAAGGAGCGCACAATTGGTCACCAATAAAAATTTAATTAAATTTTGCTGTCCGGCTGTCTGTCCATCTGTCCGTCTGCCTGTCTGTCACCAGGCTGTATCTCATGAACCGTGATAGCTAGAAAGTTTACATTTTCACAGATAATGTATGTCTGTAGCCGCTATAACAAGAAATACTAAAAACAGAATTAAATAAATATTTAAGGAGAGCTCCCATACAAAGACGTGATTATTTTACGGAACCCTTTGTGCGCGAACCCGACTCGCACTTGGCGATTATTCAGGCATTTAAGTGGCCAACAGCACTAGTGCCAGATTTTCTGTCTTACTTAACATGAGTAGGTAAATTACATATTCTGAGTTAGCGCTAATAATACGTACGTATCTACGGGCTATCAAGCCCTCATTTATTTTTTTAAGTGGAAAGAGAGTGTAATACCCTTCAAATTTTAAATGAGTTTAGTTTGATTAAAGTAATAATATTTTGGTGTTACAATTTAAGGCACAATTAACAAATAAACTAAATTTTGAAACAATAGTACCTAATTTCTTTTCTAGTAGATGAGTTAAAATAATTGCCCGTGTATGCCATATTTTTCGGATTTCCATTGCGTTAGATTCATTGCACCACGTTGCAGCATCCGTGCCATACTACACTAATAGGTTGTAAAAAAAAACTAAATTGCATCTTTTCAAATCGAGTAAATCTGCACTAGTTTGTAACCTGGTCAAAAAAATCGTGTATTTACAAGTTCGAGAGTCACAGAAACCAACCATATTTACATCCGTGTGTAGGCGACATCATGTCTTTGAATCTAATTAGATTTACTACTCCTTGTAGCTCTCGTAACCATCTACGACGGTTTATGGCGTTGATCAGATACCCTTGCAGTTATAGCTTGTTCGTAGCAAAACATGCGCGTTGAATTTGAAACCCTTTGCTGCAACTCAACTATTAATGGAAACGGAATGGAATCTCGAGTTTGTGATGTCAGTGATGTCACATCCCAAGGTTGCTGCATGAGCAAGTTTTAATAATCCGTACCCTCGCTGGGCCACCGACTTTATCCTCCGTAAAGAAAAGCCAGCGCATCAGACAAGCAACGCAACGTATATTATTCCTAGCCAACAATAAACTTAAATTTTTAAGTTATTTATTTATTTACTAGCTGATACCCGCGACTTCGTTCGCGTGGACTTTATGACTCCGACGTATTAATATAAATACAAACTAATGTAGATACATAACATGCACTTTATTACTTTTTTTATGTAAGCTTAGTTTATTTTTTGCAAAAAATAAACTAAGCTTACATAAAAAAAGTACATACATACATGTATGTGTCTATAAAGGGTTTTAATTGTGTGTAATATGTGTAAGTTTATGTTAAATTTATTTTGCTTTAGATATTAATATTTCCTTCTTTGTTAGTTGCACCACCGTCTTTATACGTTTGTGTTACTTATATTTTTCTTTTGATGTAGAATAAAGAGTTATATATATATCCATCATCTACATAACCCTGGTTAGTTGTGTTTAAATTATAATAATGGTAATCATGGTTTGTGGCGACACCACGTACCCTACTTCCAGCGAGACACATGCGCTTACACACACATACACACAGTTACACACACCCCGCCTCTGTTTTGCCTCAACTGGCCGGCCAGAGTGAAGTCGCAAGAGCAGAATATACCCTCCAGGGTGGAAGTGTATTGCACGTAATGGCGTGATAACGGGGAAACCCGCTCTCGGGGATAAGCCCCGTGATGGTGAAACCGGAGCCGCAGCTCTCGACACCCTCAGCTGCTCACATTGTATTGCGCCCTAGCCGCATCTTCGTGGCTAGTTAGGGTGCCCACAGGTAGTGTAGCCAACGAGCAGCGAGTCACCATCTACCAGGCTAAAATTATTGTTAGAGATTTTTAGGTAGATGTCCGTATCTCACTTCATAACCCCGTTATCCGGTCCAATAACATCCCATCCACATAGCCTAACCCAAGTAAATCCCTCCCTGGCAATAGTTCAGCAGCTGTGGAGGACTGTCCGTTAGTGCATCTCAATGGCACATTAAGGGATAGACCTCCATAGATGCAGCCATCTCACTTTATAGATAAAAGGGTACTCAAAAGGCCTCTTCATGTTGGCTTTGGCCCCATGAACGCCTCAAAAGACCGGGTCCTCATGGACCCGTGGCTGAAAAGCGTACCAACATAAACCAAATAACGTTTTTTGGATCATGGTAATTATATTCAAGCAGAAAAAAAAGAATAATTATAAATTAAACAGTAAGATAAATTGATGTCAATAGTTAAAAATATAAATTAGATCTAGAAACTTATACGTCGAAAATTGACAAAAATGTAATAGTTAATTTATAATAAGTCGTAAAAAAAACACATACCAGTAAGTACATTAATTATTCAGCTAACAGTGTCGCTGTAGGCTCGTGTTGAAACACGGCGGCTTACGAGTAGCGCCGTGAATGGGGGTCGCGATCTGCGACTAATGAAGCTGCACTTCACAGATGAGATGAATGGCTGTAATTAAAGACGCGCGACTGCTCTCGCGTGCGCAATAACAGGAAGTAGAGGCCTTAACGATTATCATCGCGACGTCTCACTCCAATAAGTTGTTTTTGGGGTTAAATCATGACTAGTGGTTGGAGCATAACAATGGCAATAACGGATAGAAATACTCGTTGATTTCGATGTAAAAATCAAATGAATTAAAAAGGCTTAATTTTATCTGCCATCGATATACTACAGAAGGCATTTTTTTAAGCTATAGGAATTCGAATAACACCCAAAAATCTATATAATAACTTTTTCCTCTCCTGGGTCTGCTGGAAGAGATTTCTTATGAAATAAGCAGTACCTATGTACTCAATGTTCTTACTTTGTTTGTAACTGTGTTTGTATTTTTTGTATATGACTTTTGTAAATAAATAATTTTTCAAAACTAATTACCGACTTCTACACCAAACTACACAACCGATTTTGATAAAATGTCTATGGGACCACCTGACAAGTATACCCTTTTAAATAAACAAAGAATTTTTCTAATTGATCTAAGCGTCTTCGAGTAATCGGTGAATGTGCATTAAAAGGAACATAAAACATTCCGACGAATTGATGACCGCCTTTTTTGAAGTCGGTTAATAATATAAATTATGACAGCTGTTATATTTACCAGTACATTACTCGTGAAATTACCTTTTGATTGTTGTTATAATTATTTCTCCGATTTTAAAGAACGCTTTTTTATTTATTTCATAAATCCACAGCCCTATATATACAACAATATCTTAACTTACAGCTATAACTTACGGCCAATAACGCTTATATTTTATGATTCATTTATAATTCGTGAAATCTTATAAAGCTCAATGATATTGTTTTTCCAGGGCACGCCTTGTTTGCAACAAACAAATCGTCGTCAGCGAAGCACACATTTTGAATATTACTCTGACCTTAAACGCGATAGCGGACACTCCGACATAAAGGCTCGAGATCACCGCAAACAAAACATCTCCATCAGTTTGTTTGCGGGTCCCTTAGCCCAAATAATATGGAATAGTTAATGCTAAACATACAAATAGGAATTGGGACGAAAATGTGGAACGGTTTACACGGATTATTGTAACAATACCACCATTCTACGCATTGTAATTATTAATGGGATAAATCAGTGTCAGATTCATTGTACCATCTATGGTACTATGAATCGCATCAATATCTAGTCAGTGGCGTATGAAGTAAGCGCACTCAGATAAACCGAAAAGTATGAACTTTTTAAGAATCGATTAAACCTAAAACGCTTAATTTTTCAATACATCTTGTGGAAACTCCACCTGTCACAGCTAGTAGGTGTGCTCTCACATGAATAATGTGTAAATATAAATAAATATAGGGACAAATTACACTGATTGAGCTAGCCCCAAAGTAAGTTCGAGACTTGTGTTATGGGATACTAACTCAACGATACTATATTTTATAACAAACACATATATAGATAAACATCCATGACCAAGGACAATTTGAAAAAGGCCATTTTCCAACTTACCCTTATTGGGAACGAACTCTGGGTGGGGAACCAGCATGGTGACATCTATGCCACGGAGGTTGTTAAAGTGCGTAATGTAGACAGTCGAAGAGTAAGAGAGCGACACAATAAGGGTCAATACATTTATATATCAGCATTGATAAAATTATATAATTCAAGTTACTTGTATCAAAGATGGTGGAAGAATGAATCAGAATGGTGAGGATGGAATGAATATGTCAAAAATTTTGAAACAGAATTTAAACATTAAATTTTAAGTTAATTAATTACGTTAAGGTGGACAGAATGAAATTATGGAGAAAGGAGGTATGTATGGACATGGTTTATTGCTATATCGAAGGATAGGGTTTATTGCAACATCGTTACAATCTTCTTGATATTTGATTCTTTGACCAATGTACTGACTTTAGACGCTGGATACACAGAAAAGACGTAAGATGTGGACGGAGCGCAAACAAATGTCTGCTCCGCGTAATTTTTATACAAAATGTATAGAAGCGTCGCAAAGCAGAACACACAGAAAAGACGGGGCACCGACAGGGCGCAGACATGTCACTTACGCGTCTATGTTCTATGGTAGAAAATACAGAACGGACGGGGCACAGGCGTGAGAATCGGGGTCATGGGCAGGTGTGGGGGGTACTATCGCGTCGCGGTGTTGCCATAGAAACGGATTTTTTTGTATCTGTTACAAGTCAAATGTCGCAACGGCACCCCGTCAGTGCTCTATCCTTTTCCCGTCTGCGTCTTACGTCTTTTCTATGTGTCCAGCGTCTTAGAAATCTATAATCTTCGCCGCCCCCCACATCGTACCTAAAATATTATTCGCACAAACAGCGCACCAATACCTCACCCGACACAGAACTTGCCCTATAACTGTCAATAACAAATTCTGGACGTCCCGAACAAGTCTCCCGGATATTTGCCACTATTATCTCCCTTACAGCCCGCCGCAAAGGGGTCAGATTTGCATAGCCGAAACTACGCAAAGTTTGGCGTGTTGTAAGAAATTAAATCACTAAGATATTACTTTGAAACCAGCCGTGCCCCGGCATAATATCCCGCCGGCGAGCAAGGCTTAAATTTGATGTGTTATTTGGACCCTTGCAGCGGCGGCGCGGGCAATGCTAGCAAAAATGCCTCCAATACCTTTATTTAATGTCCCACTGAACAAAGGCGACTACGACGAGACACCAGTTGAATGCTTTGTTTTGTTTTTAACTTTTAAATTAGACTAAGCGCTATAGGGATGTGTTCTCAAATATTTTGTTTGGTTCATTAGCTAGACTATTAAAAAATAAAGTAAAGGTATTTTTTTTTCTCTGATTAGCAAATAATGACGAAGATGCAGCATATTTAAATTTCGCGTGACGTCACGATCAGCAATGATTTTTGACCAAAGGTGACGTAAATCACCCCCACTCCGAAACTTCGAAGCACTGTATCTTTGTGAATTTTTACCACTTTGCTAAACGAAAAAATATGAGTTCTTTATTTGGGCAATCTTAGACGGACTTATAAATATTTTTTTTTTTATCCCGTCTACATCCCTATTGACTTTGTTGAAAAATATTATTAGGCCTTATATGTGGGTCATTCCACGCTGGTCTGGAAGAAAAGAAAAAACTAAGAATGTACCAGCTGCTTCTCTTCCTTCCTTTTTCCACCTTCTCCTTTGAGTCTTGTAGCCTGGTCTCTGTCTGCTTAGAGGCAAGACCCAAAGTGCTCTGTCTGCCTCGTTAAGGATAAAGACGTGGTAGTATATATGTATGTGTGTATGTATATAGGAGTCATTAAAAAATAAGATGAAAGTGGTATGCATCGTATAATAAACACGAGTCTTCAGTGATCAGATCAGTCATTTATTCACCAGAAATATTATAATACATAGGTATAAGTTTATTACCATAACTCATAATTTATTAATATTTCACTGTAATGATTGGCCAAGTACGTGTCGGGCCACAAGCCGAAGGGTTTCGTAGTTACGAACGCCAACTTTGAGTTCATGCCTTTACTTGTATGGGAGCTACACTAAAAAATGCTTTTTTTTCAATATTTTATTTTACCACTTTTTCCGCATAATTAATATATATACTCATGCCAAATCACAGCTTTCTAGTACTTAAAGTCGCTGAGGAAAACCGCGGACGGACAGACAGACATGGTGAAACTATAAGGGTTCCTCGTTTACTACGGAACCCTAAAATTTGAGGACTTAGTAAAAACAGTTTTCGTGTTCTGTGGATATTTCAAAAAACTTTTAGGAAAAAGCGAATCCTTTTAAACTTTAAGCGTCCGCATCAGATATCCTTTAAATCAAATCAGAATAAACACACGGCCGGAAAATATGGCAGTTTTTTTAATCGTTGGTATGATCATATTGCTATTACTTAATTAAAATGGTGTCAGTGTAAATTACAACAATAAGAATCCACTCGCGAGCCCCGTCCCGGCCGGTAGCGGGCAGCGGGCAGGGTCAGGCGCCGAGAATTATGAACCATTCCGCCGGAGGGCGGTTTTATTTAGCGCGTCAGCTCCGGCCCTTACGAGCCGCTCCCACACAAACCACCGAGGCTACGAAAATTAAACTTTACAATACAATAAAATATAAATATTCTTTGTTGCACCATTAAAAAAGAAATAAAAAACAGAAAAAAACAAGGAATTCATTTGATTGTTTTTCTTTCTTTACCACTCTTTAGCAGTCAACTTCCAAGCTAAGAAAAAAATAGAATGTTCCAGCTGCCTTTCTTTTCAAGCAGATTATAAAAGCTGGTAATGGAATAGTCATTTCCATCTTTTCGCCTATCAACACGTCAACACGCTATAAGAAGTCTTCATGGGTCTTACGGCCCTGGACAGATAAAGCCTAGCTCCTCGAGACTGTTTGTCCTATTGGTCCCATTGGGAATAGAGACGAGCTACTTTGCATAAATATTCTAATTGCTTATATTTGTGGGTCAAGGAAAGAAAAAGCGTAAATAAATACGCAGCTTTTTCCCACGCAGATTGTATAGGCCAATTGAGGGTATGTGAGAGAATTTGAATCATGTCAATAGGCGCTGCAGCTAGCTAATGCATCAATATTTTTATTCCCTGAAATAAAACATGTGCACTTTTAAAAATTTTGTACAAACAATTGGTAGTGCACTCACGGCGTCGTGGGTTCGAATCCCACTCGTCCCACTCGTTTCCATCTCAATGTTTTTATTAAGATAATAATCCGTGCAATGCCACTAAAAATCGTTAATTTTTATTTCCTTTTTTTTTCCTTTATAATAATAATAATATTTTTTTTATTTTAAAATAAGTTTTTACAAAATCTCTACAGTTGATTGGAGTCTCCTTTTAAGCATAATAATGCCTGTGCCAGGAGACACCGCTCTTCGATTATCATAACAATTTATTTAGATAACTACAAAGTATAATCGTGCCAAGAAATTCTTAATACTAAGAAATAACATCATGATAGGACCAAAAGTCTTTTGGGAGTTGCAACCCGAGGCTCTGTTAACCAGAAGATAAATACGGAATAATGTATCTTTATCAGCGCAAGTTACATGTTATCGACAAGATTGTAGGGATGCAGTGTGCGTGTTACTGGACTTTACATTGCGTCTCATACGAACTCTAGGTAATTGGAGTCTAAGGTTAGGATAATTATCCCTTATGAGGAGGCAGATTGCCTTTCGCCCTGTAATTGGATGAACCATTCCGTTTTACGAGACGCGACGTGAGGCGCCTAATGCTTGCGATTGTTTTTATTGTGGTTTTTTGTTGTACTCCTAGCGGTGGAGAAATATTTACTGGAGTTATAATAAACAAGAAGCTAATTACACGTATATACATTTTGTTTATTTCTAATTAAACATTGTCTGCGAATGTGTGGTGACGGCGAAATAAAATAGGTACTATTGTCACTACCCCTTGTCTCTCCCATGGCTGTCACAAGAAATGATTAATGGAGATATTAGGTAATCATAAATATACAAAATCGTATACTTGTTTGTTTTTGGTGTATGTAAGTGGCCAACACTAGTGTCCAATATTTCAGGCTACCTTATTGTTTGCTAAACATACTGCTTCATTTAAAATTTATAGATATATGTAATTGGTAGACCGCACAGGCTTTCGGCAGCTTGGATATAATCAAGTTGGCTACCCCTGGTTTATACCGTCCAGCCTAGTGATTATGGGCATATCCTCTCTTATTACAAGAGGACTTTTGTCCCGCAGTGAACTGATATAAGTTGTAATGAATTTCAAATCAAGGCTCCAGCCTTGATTTGAAATTCATTACAACAAAAGAACCCCTATCAAAATGTGATGCATAAAACATATTTTGGTTGTTTTTTTTTAATATATTTTTTTCCAAAAACTTATATCTAATTAACAATATAATTTAATTTTGCCAAACTGCCATGCAGTTTATCGGCAAAGTGATACTAATCTAAAATATGTAATATACTTATTATATTATGTAGTCACCATCTACCAGGCTTAAATTGTTGTGAGAGATATTTAGGTAGATGTCCGTATCTCACCCACCGGACCGGATAACCCAGTTATCCGGTCCTCTAACATCCCATCCATAAAGCCCAAACCAAGTAAATCCCTCCCTGGCAATAGTTCAGCAGCTGTGGAGGACTGTCCGTTGGTGCATCTCAATGGTACATTAAGGGATAGACCTCCATAGATGCAGCCATCTCACATTTTAGATAAAAAGGTACTAAAAGGCCTCTTCATGTTGGCTTTGGCCCCATGAACGCCTCGAAGGACCGGGTCCCCATGGACCCGTGGCTGAAAAGCGTACCAACATAATAATAATTTATACAGCTATATATTATAGCCATTGTGTAAATAATCGCAAAGTAAATTATCGCTACATATACGATTACCACACAATAGCACGCCCACTTCTCATACATGTAGCCGATTGTATTAAGAGAAGTTGACTCCGAAGACGTAGGATATAGAAGATAACCGGCCAAGTGCGAGTCGGACTCGCGCACGAAGGTTTCCGTACATTATCTATAAAACATCACGTTTGTTGTATTGGAGCCTCATTTAAATATTTACTTAATTCTGTTTTCAGTATTTGTTGTTATAGCGGCAACAGAAATACATTATCTGTTAAAATTTCAACTGTCTAGCTATCTCGGTTCAAGAGATACGGCCTAGTGACAGACGGACGGACGGACAATTACCGAAGTCTTAGTAATAGGGTCCTGTTTTTACCCTTTACGTACGGAACCCTTAAAAAAACAAGTATTTTAAAACAATTTATTATAATATTATATCTTTTCAGTAAATTTTCCGTAGCTTTACTAACATAACCCTCGGGAGGCCTAAAATTAATTTAAGATAATATCACTTCAAAGAAGAAAAAAAAATTTGAACTTATGAAATATATACAGAAGAGCCAGTAAAATAACGATATTAAATAAATAAGAACATATAGTCAACAGTGCTTAAATTTATAAGATTCTGTAGAATAGCACGAACATTCGAGTTTATTTAATTTGAGACAACGCATATCGAAATACTGTATGAAACTGTTTATTTGAATGGATATAAGGTTGGTAAATGCTAAACCAAAGCTGAAATATATGAGATGGGACGGCAAACACCGAGGTCTTGGAACAAAGGTGCAACTCTTCGCCGCGCGCTTAACTCGGCAGCTCACACGCAAACTAATGTAAGGACAGAAGAATACCTCGCACGCTTTTTTTTATATTTTTCTGTATTTAATCACATTCTGTAGTTGGAAGGAATGTACTAGGCAAACCTTTAATTTACACCTATTAGTGTATATCATTCCGATTACGCAATGCAGCGTTATTTTTTCTGCACAGTTTTATCTATCTCCTGGCCGGTCTGACACAGCGACTATGATTGTGTGTAAGAAAAGGACTATGGCGTTGTCCTAACATAATGCGAATATTTGGTCTAACACGTCTTCACGAAACGTAGCAAGCGCCCGGGATGCTCGGTTAATTTATACGGAACAGTATGTAATGAAATAAAGCAAGCGCCCGAGGCTCCTCGGGCGCACTCCCGGGGCGCTTGCTATGTTTCGTGCCTTAATCCCAATAGCGCAGACAAAGTTAAGGGCCGCAATATCTAAAAGCAACTTGAAGCATGATGATGGAGGTCATGGAGGTGAAGGTGGAATCAACTTCCTGCAGTTCCTCCAGTGTTCCCGGACCGATACGACATTGAAGCCTTCAAGAAACGAATGTCTTTCTGAAAGACCGGTAACGCTTCTATTCCATCCCTGGTGTTGCAGTTGTTCATGGGCAGCGGTGATCACTTATCATCAGGTGACCCGCTTGTTCGTTTGCCGCCCTATAACATAAAAAAATGACGACATTTTTGTGATGACCAGTTAACTCGCGGCAGACACAGTTACTAATGCCGCGAGTAAACTGGTCATCTGCACAGTTTATATGGGGTAAAAGTCTTTTCGCATATAGTATGTATGAACTTGTAATAAAACCACTTTGGCTATACTATTTGTACCTGGCTGGTTTTGGTATCATTTAATAGTTTAAATTTTTAAAAAGATAATTTTAAATTCAATTTAGAGAAAATGCGTGATTTTCATTTGTTTTTCTTACCGTCAAGATGAGTGAATCTAATGAAGAAATTAGATACATTTTAAAATTTTACTACCAAAAAGGTAAATATACAACGCAAGCCGCGAAAAAAAATTTGCGATGTTTATGGACCTAGTGCAGTGTCTGTGAGAGTAGCACAAATTTGGTTTAAGCGTTTTCAATCCGGAAATTTTGATGTCAAAGATGCACGTCGCTCTGGTCGCCCTGTTACGGATAAAATGGATGCTATTTTTGAAAAAGTGGAGCAAGATCGGCATATCAGTAGTTACGACGTAGCTGAAGAACTGGGAATTGACCATAAAACAGTTTTGGCGCATTTGAAAAAAAAATGGGTACACAAAAAAGCTCGATATTTGGGTACCTCACGAGCTCTCTGAAAGAAACCTAATGAACCGTGTACCTACTCATTTGTGATTCTTTATTACGACGTAATGAGCCCGAACCATTTTTGAAGAAATTGATAACTGGTGATGAAAAGTGGATCACGTACGACAAGAACGTGCGAAAAAGGTCATGGTCAAAGGCCGGTCAGGCTTCACAGACTGTGGCGAAACCCGGGTTAACTCGCAACAAGGTGATGCTGTGTGTGTGGTGGAATTGGAAGGGCATTATTCATTATGAGCTGTTACCACCAGGCACGACCATCGATTCAGAACTCTACTGCGAACAACTGATAAGATTAAAGCAAGAAGTTGAGAGAAAGCGACCGGAATTAATCAACAGAAGGGGTGTATTTTTCATCATGATAACGCTAGACCTCACACATCTTTAACCACTCAGCAAAAATTAAGAGAGTCTGGCTGGGAGGTGTTAATGCATCCGTCGTATAGTCATGATCTGGCAGCTTCAGATTTCCACCTGTTTCGGTCTCTTCAGAATTCTTTAGGCAGTGTCAGGTTAACATCACGAAAGGACTGCCAAAACTACTTGACGCAGTTTTTTGATTTGAAGCCCCAAAATTTCTATAGCAATGGGATCATGTCCCTACCTATAAGATGGCAAAAAGTTATCGAACAAAATGGTATCTACATACTTTAGTTAAATGTAAATAAACTATATTAAAAAATGTTTTGAATTTTCATATAAAATGCGAAAAGACTTTTTCCCCAACCTATTATTTTGTGTGTAAACTCTCAAGAAGCGCTCGCCAGGTGTCGCAAGCCGTGGTTGCTGCCACGCTACTATTTAGCAACTCTTTCTGCCGAGTGCCGCGTGAATACTGATCGAGTCATTATAACACAAGTTTTTGTAAAGCTTCGTTGTTTGGAACAACTACGTCTTCTTTGCGAATTTTCTTCTGAATGTTGCTTTTTGAACCATTTAGTAGTCGTAAGCTGCAAAGTTGTTTACCACTTTGTAAAGGTAGTCTTCGGTGCAAGAAAAGCAAATACGTCGTGTTAAAGTGAACTAAACCAAAATAAAAATTATTTAAAAAGATCACCAAACTTTGTGCCAGTTATCACATTCACCAAACATGATTTAGCCCCAAATCCGATTGGAGTGAGACGTCGCAATGACATACGTCTCAGCTGCCGCTTGCTGTTATCACCACACGCGAGCGCAGTCGCGCGTCTTTAATTACAGCCATTCATCTGTGAAGTGCAGCTTCATTAGTCACAGACCGCGACCTCCATTCACGGTGATATCCTGCAGTCGCCGTGTCTCAACACGCACCAATAGCGACACTGTTAGCTGACACTTGCAAAATTTTGTTTTTAAACGGCGATGAGAGATGACAGGCAATGAAAAATTAAGTGGGTAAAAATTATATTCTTACTTATTCTTAGTTTTTTATTATTGTTTATTCGATATTGAAAACATTTTGTTACAAGTCAGTATTGTAAAACTTAGAATGATACATCACATAAGTACATATGAGATTAGGAATAAATGTCATATTTAATATTTTACAATTACTGTCATCGAATTAAATTCATCTCATATGAGTAGGGGCCTAGTTCCATCAGCCATTTTTAAAGATTTAAATGTTATCAGCTGCCCTGATCCGCGGCAACCGATTATACACTGTCGGACCCATGACGTGCGTTAATTTACCTGATTTTTCAAGTGCACATGGGAATACTGCAAGTTAGAGAGCGTTCCTAATTCTCATCGTCAAATTATTATGACCTCTTTTTGGGAACGTCTGAATATTTTGATAAACATATACTGTTACTTGAAATATAACTATTGCGAGGAATGTCATTATCCCAAGTGAAATAAATAAGTCCATAGCATGACATAACCTCGGAACCCGCGCGATCGCTCTCACAGCTCTTATATATTATATTGTAAGCTGTTTACTTATTCACGTATGGCACACATATTTTCTGCTTGGTCTTGGACCGGGAGAGAATGCCATATGACATTAGTTGCGCTACTTGTAAACATTTTTTAACTGTGCAATTAGTTTAAATAAATATAAATGAAGTTATTTTTGCAAGCGGATTTTTTATTTTGGCGGTTTTTTCGGTATCTGCTCCGGTACCAATTTAAATGCCTTGTTCACCATAGTAACATCAAATTGTAATTCTTCATCAATAAAGTGTTCATGTATTATTTTTAAAATACAGCAAACTTTAATAACGACTAGTTAAATTATATAAATCTCAAAATACAAATGATCTACACTCGTACTACTGACCGTGTCATATAAAGAAACACAAACATATAATGTATTGTTTGCATATATCACCTCAAGGCAGTACGAGATGATGGAAACACAAGCAAATCCCCGAAACTTGATTTCCGCGCTCCCCTGAAGAAGCCGCCGCCCGGGGCCGATCCATCACCGCCCCGCGCCCCGCGCCCCGCGCCCCGCACACACACACCGAAACTTTCTTTATTACTGACACATATCACATTAGTTTACATAACGCACTCACATGCGTGCTATCGTGACTTGATCCGTCTTCCCTACTACTAACTTCTCAACACATTTATAAATTGTTTGTTTTTTTGCGTGTTTTTTTATTTTTTTACCAATACTGGTCATAATTGAAACAAGCTGCCTAAAGGCATCTAATATAGCTTGACGGCTGCCATATATTGATGACAGACGGGATCAACGTCTTTACGTGCCTTTCGAAGCACGAAGGATTTCTTATGCTACTTGTGGTCACCCATCCATGTGCGGACCACGCCCGGTGTCGCTTTACTCGCGAGAGATATCCCCTTAAAGGGCTAATGGGGGCAGCACTGAACACCTGAATTTTCCGGGGTCCAGTGCTGCCCCCATTTGAAATAAATCATTTGAAAGGAAACAGAGATATTATTTAAAATTTTACTTTACTTATTAGCAAAAAACGGCTACTTTTGGCCAATGTGCGTGGAAAAGCTTCACGTTCTTACTTTAAACTGTAAACAGTAATTCATAAAATAGTTTGAAGGGTTTTCTAGGGTCTGATCAAGACAAAATTTTAAATTATATTTTCGTTTTCCTTTCAAATGATTTATTTCAAATGGGGGTAGCACTGGACCTCGGAAAATTCAGGTATCCCCTTGATAGGAACGTACGCAATCATATCATAGTGGTCACAAACTCACGATAGCCGCGCGTCGTAGCTGGCTACGACGTCTACGGGTCGTAGCACTCGTAGCTGAATGCTACACACAAGCAGTGCTTAAGGGGCTACATGAATTTTCCGGGGTCCAGTGCTGCCCTCATTTGAATTAAATCATTTGATAGGAAACGGAGATATCATTTTAAAGGGAGAACGTGAAGCTTTTCTACGCGCATACGCCAAAAGTGGTCGTTTTTCGCAATTGTGCGTAGAAAAGCTTCACGTTCTCACTTTTAACTGTAAACAGTAGTTTATAAAATAGTTTGAAGGGTTATCTAGAAGGGTTGTGCCTGGTCAAGACACAATTTTAAATGATGTCTCCATTTTCTTTTAAATGATTTATTTTAAATGGGGGCAGCACTGGACCCTGGAAAATTCAGGTAGCCCCTTAAGCATTGAGTTGCCGTCAAACTAAGATTGGTGATAACTTTTCTTTACCAGCGTACACAGGTCAGAGGACTAGGAAGGTACGGTAATAACCAAAGTAGTTTTGATATTCAATCTCATTTTTAACCTCTTTAGTAATCTTAAGTGACTACTTTTTTTATAAATACTACTACTACATTATTAAATAAGCTTTTAAATATACTTTCTGCGTTTAATTTTTCTATTAATAAAAAAATATGGTAAGTTTTCAATATGTACCATGGCGATTTAAAAATATAGCCCAAATAAAGTTATCCGACTAGCTTTTAAAAATCCCTGTACATTTCCAGGTGCGTGCATAATTGTGTTAGCAGTATATCACGGCGCAGGCCGAGCGGAGCCGAGTCTATTCAGCGAGGATTAACGAGCGGCGATAGTGGGCCTTTCGCGCCATTAAAAGTGTTAAAAAGCGAGCCGATACGAGGCGCGGCGCGGTGACGGGCGGCGCGGGCGCGGGCGCGCGGGACGTGGACATGTGGGCGTCGCGGTGCAGGGCTGGCGGGTGACGCGTAGGACATCGCTAGATTATCCAACTTGTGTATCTGAGAACTTCATTAGCTTTGCTTTAAAGTTCATTTGGTTAAGAGTCTCCTTACCCTAGACAGAATCTGACTTTCCCAATAGAAACGTAGTCTAGCTTTTTTTAAAACGGCATGTCACATTTTGGCGAATTTATATAATTTCAAAGAAATAATAATATTTGACCATCAGTATGGAAAACTTTTTCACTCTCATATTTCATTCAAGTTCATATTTAACTGCCGAAAACTAGTTATATGCCTAGATATATGCAATTTCTTTAATATTACAAAATACTGCCAAAATCTCACATGTTATTTCAAAATAAAAGCTAAACTACATTTGTATGGAAAAGTCTAGGGTAAGGGGACAATTGCCAAAAGCAAACGCGTGTTTTGGAAAGAACGTGCTGACAAGTGACGTAGAACCCAACCTATCAACAGGTTCGAATCCCATTTGTCTGTTTTTGCGTTTTCCTAGTCGGGTGTGTGCTTTTGACACTTAACCAAATGAACTTTAAAGCTTGCTTATGAAGTTTTCTGATACATATACAACTTGGATAATGTAGTGACGTCCAGCCGAATTCCAAAGGTATCATAAATCGTGAACTAAATCAGACCAGCGGTTGCTAAGAAGAGTTGTCGTGTTGAGAGTTGAGACGTGAGCTCCTGTTTGAGACTGCTAGTCAGCTATTTATTTTGTATATTTATTTTGTGCTAACAGTATATTTATTTTGTACTAGCTAAAGCCCACGACTTTGTCCTCGGGGTCAAAATTTTGGCAATCCTTACATTTTCCCGCTGTTAAGCCATTTTTAACTAACTAAGCCGTTTCACACAAACGTTCACCCCCTATTTTACGCCCTTATAGAATTATATTTTTAAAAATAATTATACTGTAAACTTTTGTTTTAAACCGTGATTTATGAGTTATATTTTACATATGTAACTTCAAAATTGACCAAGTTTCATACAAACTTTCAAGCCTCATTTCAACCCTTTAGGGGATGAATTTCCAAAAATCCCTTCTTAGTGCACACTCACGTAATTCAAGAAACATTTGTGTAAAGTAAAGCGGGTTCAGCTGTCCGTTGTTCGATCAGTCAATATATACGTCAGCCAGTCAGTTTCTTCTTTTATACTAATACTAGCTGTAACCCGCGACTTCGTCCGCGTAGAAGTCTAGAAAATGTTTCTAATATGATTTTTATTTGTTTTTTTCGTTATACATTTTGTTATGACATATGAATTATAATATTAAAATTTTAAAATGTTTGAATACTTCTTCAATACAACAATCTTTATACAAAAAGTATAGGGATTTAAAGGCTTAGCGAGCGGACCCGAAGAACCTTGTCGAGCTCCCGCTGTCAGTCCCGCTCCCGCTCCCGCTCCCGATGCCGCTGCCGATGCCGCTGCCGCTGCCCTGCCGCTCTCACTCCCGCTCCCGCTCTCACTCCGCTCTAACACGTCATGTTTCTCGCTTAAAAAATGTCGAAAGTTCATACAAACTTGCAACCCCTATTTCACCCCTATAGGGATGTTTTTTCAAAATCTAATAAATGCATTATTATTTTCTACTAACTACTAAAATAAATAAAAAAATCGTGTCTCTCACTTTAAAAATTACGAAGTTTCATACAAACTGGCAACCCTTATTTTACCCCCTTAAGGATGGAATTTCCAAAAATCCTTTCTTAGCGGACGTCTCCTAGTCACAATCTATCTATTTGCCAAATTTCATCTTCATTGGCTAAGTAGTTTTTGAGATTTCGTGATGAGTGAGTGAGTGATTTTCGTTTTTATATATATATAGATAGATAGAAGATAGATATCGACGGTTGAAAAGCTATTTGAGTCAAGCGACATTTTTTGCGATATTGAGTTATATATATATTTGGAATCAGCAATTTTTTCTCTGTCGTTTGAGCTATATCTCAAAAATTTTTGAGCATTTTTTTGGCGTTTGACTCACTAAGGAAAATAGGTCCCATTTTGGAGGTCATTGAGCGAAACGACGAAGATTTGCATCAATTTGTGGACCTTGTCACTTAATCCATCTAAACTTTCTTTCATCTTTTAGTGTTGAAACTGATGGATCACATTGTATTTATTATTTTGGATATCATGGGCGCTTGAACCAATTTGCCTTTTCACTATTTATAAGGTTGTGTCGCATGACTCATTTTGATAACTAGGAAAATAATGAAATACGTCGTTTAGCTTCATTTTCCCTACCTTGAGTTTCTTGTTTTACTGACGTTGGACCATTTAAACATTTTCGATATTTTAAATTTGAGTCAGATAAAACACTTTGCTGGTTTTTAAAATCGGTTAGTTTGGTTATTGCAATATTTTATCGAGCTGAAATCATAAATATTCGTGAGCTATCTAAAACATTTATGGTAATACCTGTAATGTCTGTAGAACTCCATACAAAGAAGACTTTGTATGGAGTTCTACAGATTGGAAGAATTCTGAAGATGATGCGACTTCCAGTGAAAATAGTAAACCAAAAAAGAAGAAAAAGCTGATTTCAAGTGACGGGAAAGTAGGTGAAGCTGGATTAAGAAAGAAAAAAGTTAATAAGAGAAAGGAAGCGAAAAATGCGCGAGAAAAAGGGCAAGAGTATTTGAAAAAAGATGGAACTCTTGCCAATTCTAGATCAGTAAAACCAAATCCATGTTTATTAAATAAGCTTTTAAATATACTTTCTGCGTTTAATTTTTCTATTAATAAAAAAATATGGTAAGTTTTCAATATGTACCATGGCGATTTAAAAATATAGCCCAAATAAAGTTATCCGACTAGCTTTTAAAAATCCCTGTACATTTCCAGGTGCGTGCATAATTGTGTTAGCAGTATATCACGGCGCAGGCCGAGCGGAGCCGAGTCTATTCAGCGAGGATTAACGAGCGGCGATAGTGGGCCTTTCGCGCCATTAAAAGTGTTAAAAAGCGAGCCGATACGAGGCGCGGCGCGGTGACGGGCGGCGCGGGCGCGGGCGCGCGGGACGTGGACATGTGGGCGTCGCGGTGCAGGGCTGGCGGGTGACGCGTAGGACATCGCTAGATTATCCAACTTGTGTATCTGAGAACTTCATTAGCTTTGCTTTAAAGTTCATTTGGTTAAGAGTCTCCTTACCCTAGACAGAATCTGACTTTCCCAATAGAAACGTAGTCTAGCTTTTTTTAAAACGGCATGTCACATTTTGGCGAATTTATATAATTTCAAAGAAATAATAATATTTGACCATCAGTATGGAAAACTTTTTCACTCTCATATTTCATTCAAGTTCATATTTAACTGCCGAAAACTAGTTATATGCCTAGATATATGCAATTTCTTTAATATTACAAAATACTGCCAAAATCTCACATGTTATTTCAAAATAAAAGCTAAACTACATTTGTATGGAAAAGTCTAGGGTAAGGGGACAATTGCCAAAAGCAAACGCGTGTTTTGGAAAGAACGTGCTGACAAGTGACGTAGAACCCAACCTATCAACAGGTTCGAATCCCATTTGTCTGTTTTTGCGTTTTCCTAGTCGGGTGTGTGCTTTTGACACTTAACCAAATGAACTTTAAAGCTTGCTTATGAAGTTTTCTGATACATATACAACTTGGATAATGTAGTGACGTCCAGCCGAATTCCAAAGGTATCATAAATCGTGAACTAAATCAGACCAGCGGTTGCTAAGAAGAGTTGTCGTGTTGAGAGTTGAGACGTGAGCTCCTGTTTGAGACTGCTAGTCAGCTATTTATTTTGTATATTTATTTTGTGCTAACAGTATATTTATTTTGTACTAGCTAAAGCCCACGACTTTGTCCTCGGGGTCAAAATTTTGGCAATCCTTACATTTTCCCGCTGTTAAGCCATTTTTAACTAACTAAGCCGTTTCACACAAACGTTCACCCCCTATTTTACGCCCTTATAGAATTATATTTTTAAAAATAATTATACTGTAAACTTTTGTTTTAAACCGTGATTTATGAGTTATATTTTACATATGTAACTTCAAAATTGACCAAGTTTCATACAAACTTTCAAGCCTCATTTCAACCCTTTAGGGGATGAATTTCCAAAAATCCCTTCTTAGTGCACACTCACGTAATTCAAGAAACATTTGTGTAAAGTAAAGCGGGTTCAGCTGTCCGTTGTTCGATCAGTCAATATATACGTCAGCCAGTCAGTTTCTTCTTTTATACTAATACTAGCTGTAACCCGCGACTTCGTCCGCGTAGAAGTCTAGAAAATGTTTCTAATATGATTTTTATTTGTTTTTTTCGTTATACATTTTGTTATGACATATGAATTATAATATTAAAATTTTAAAATGTTTGAATACTTCTTCAATACAACAATCTTTATACAAAAAGTATAGGGATTTAAAGGCTTAGCGAGCGGACCCGAAGAACCTTGTCGAGCTCCCGCTGTCAGTCCCGCTCCCGCTCCCGCTCCCGATGCCGCTGCCGATGCCGCTGCCGCTGCCCTGCCGCTCTCACTCCCGCTCCCGCTCTCACTCCGCTCTAACACGTCATGTTTCTCGCTTAAAAAATGTCGAAAGTTCATACAAACTTGCAACCCCTATTTCACCCCTATAGGGATGTTTTTTCAAAATCTAATAAATGCATTATTATTTTCTACTAACTACTAAAATAAATAAAAAAATCGTGTCTCTCACTTTAAAAATTACGAAGTTTCATACAAACTGGCAACCCTTATTTTACCCCCTTAAGGATGGAATTTCCAAAAATCCTTTCTTAGCGGACGTCTCCTAGTCACAATCTATCTATTTGCCAAATTTCATCTTCATTGGCTAAGTAGTTTTTGAGATTTCGTGATGAGTGAGTGAGTGATTTTCGTTTTTATATATATATAGATAGATAGAAGATAGATATCGACGGTTGAAAAGCTATTTGAGTCAAGCGACATTTTTTGCGATATTGAGTTATATATATATTTGGAATCAGCAATTTTTTCTCTGTCGTTTGAGCTATATCTCAAAAATTTTTGAGCATTTTTTTGGCGTTTGACTCACTAAGGAAAATAGGTCCCATTTTGGAGGTCATTGAGCGAAACGACGAAGATTTGCATCAATTTGTGGACCTTGTCACTTAATCCATCTAAACTTTCTTTCATCTTTTAGTGTTGAAACTGATGGATCACATTGTATTTATTATTTTGGATATCATGGGCGCTTGAACCAATTTGCCTTTTCACTATTTATAAGGTTGTGTCGCATGACTCATTTTGATAACTAGGAAAATAATGAAATACGTCGTTTAGCTTCATTTTCCCTACCTTGAGTTTCTTGTTTTACTGACGTTGGACCATTTAAACATTTTCGATATTTTAAATTTGAGTCAGATAAAACACTTTGCTGGTTTTTAAAATCGGTTAGTTTGGTTATTGCAATATTTTATCGAGCTGAAATCATAAATATTCGTGAGCTATCTAAAACATTTATGGTAATACCTGTAATGTCTGTAGAACTCCATACAAAGAAGACTTTGTATGGAGTTCTACAGATTGGAAGAATTCTGAAGATGATGCGACTTCCAGTGAAAATAGTAAACCAAAAAAGAAGAAAAAGCTGATTTCAAGTGACGGGAAAGTAGGTGAAGCTGGATTAAGAAAGAAAAAAGTTAATAAGAGAAAGGAAGCGAAAAATGCGCGAGAAAAAGGGCAAGAGTATTTGAAAAAAGATGGAACTCTTGCCAATTCTAGATCAGTAAAACCAAATCCATGTTTAGATACAAATTGTGGCAACAATTGCAAAGAGATAAGTGAAGAAAAGAGGAAAAATATTTTTGATTTCTTTTGGAGTCTATCATCGCAACGGAAAAAAGACTGGCTGGTTACAATGACGTCTCGAACTCTAATAAAACGTAAACGAACAAAAGAGTCTAGCTATAGAACTAACACATTTAATTATTTTATAAACGAAGGTGAAGGTAGGCAACAGGTATGCAAGAAGTTTATAATTAAAACTTTAGATGTATCTCAAAATTAAATTACTTATACATTGGCCAATACTTCTTACGGACTATCCAAAGAAGAGTCCAGAGGCAAAACTGTCCCTAAAAATAAAACTCCTCAATTTGTGAAAGATGCAGCTATGAGCTTTATTAAAAGTCTACCAGCAGTACCTTCGCATTATTGCCGTAAAGAGTCTACCAGATTATATCTTCCCACCGAATACAGGAACTTAAAACATGTCTATGGAGTGTACAAAGAAACACAAATCTCTCAGGGCATCAATGTTGTTGGAGAAAAAGTGTTTCGTGACATTTTCAACAGGGACTTTAATATTGGGTTTCATGTCCCAAAAAAGGACAAATGTGTGAAATGTCTACGTTTTGAGGCACAAAATAGACCGATAGATGCTGCAATGACGATACATCTGAAAGAAAAAGAAGCCTCTAAAAAAATCTTTTCATCGGGATCTACATAAAAAGAACAGTTCAATTCTCTGTACTTCCTTTGATTTGCAAAAGGTGTTAAATACACCACATGGAGATAGCATGCTCCTATTTTATTCAAGGAAATATACCGTCTATAACCTATGTTTTTATGAAAGTGGTACAAGAAATGGCTATTGTTATACTTGGGGTGAATCTGAAGGAAAAAGAGGCGCTGATGAAATAGCAACAATAATACAAAAGTATATCGCCGATGTAGACTCACGCTGTTCTGTTACGAATTTAATTCTTTACTCAGATTCGGCCCCAGGGCAAAACAAAAACAAGATCGTGCTAGCTGCAATTCATAATGCGTTACTGGTAGCGAAGAATATTCAAATGATCCAGATGAATTACCTTCTTCCAGGACATACTGAAATGACGGTAGATAGTATTCATGCAACAATTGAAAATTCCGTTCGGAATACTATTATATGGGCACTATCACAGTGGTCAACAGTTTTTCAATTGGCTCGTAAAGAACCAGGCCCTTATGTTGAAGAAACACTTACCCATAAGGATTTTAAGAATTTCGAAACCTTCTCTGAAAAATATTTTAAAGGCAATTTAACAGGCAAGATTAGTAAAGTACGGGTGGCAACGTTTAAAAAATCATCTCCTAATTTTATGTCCGTTAAATATAGCATGAATGAAGATGCTGAGAAAGAGACTATAGAAATTATTTCAAGACCAAAATTAAATAATCAAAAATATAAAACAATCTTGCCAATAACAACAACGAAATATAAAGATTTAAAAAAATTATGCGATACAGGAGTAATACCTAACCTATTTCATGCGGAATATTTGAATTTTCCACACCGCAACGGCAAAGATGTATTGCCGGAAACAGATATTGAAGAAGTAGAAGATAGTGATTAGCTCAACATTATTGATTTACATACCTACACGTGTCGCAATGACTGATTAAGTTTGTCATACTTTGTAAGTTTAATTAATACCATTTTCTATTGTCATCAATGAAGGCTGAAAAGTACCAAATTGTATTTTTTTAAATAAAAAAAATTATAAAAGGTACCGCTGTATTTTATTTACAGACTAATAGTTATTTTTTGTACCTTTTCTAATGCTAAAAATTTTTCACCTATGTAGTAAAAAATTTAATAATATTTACAGATGTACAGTAAAAAAACTGATTATTCAAGAGCCTACGTCACTTAAAATTATAGTCAGAAATCGTTTTGGCATATTCTTGTGGGCAGACTACCAGTCTGTGCATCAATTGCTCATTTTGAGTTCAATGTTCATTATTGAATTAAAGTAATATAACATTTTTGATTCATAAAATACATGGCGCTTTGCATTTTTTCACTCGTTCTGTTTAGCACTGGTAAGTTGCTTGAACCATTTTACTGCCAAGTTATTTGCTCTCTTTGGGCGTTTGATATAATTTGCTTTAATGCGAAAATGTCACCATTTGGTGTATTTTGGTCTAAGCGACATAAACATTAAGAAAAACAGCTCCTTTGGTTTCAACTGTTAATGATTTAAATACTTCTTATCCCTACGGATACCCTGTTTAAATATAATCAAAATCTATTTAGCCGTTTCTTATCAGCGATTTTTTTTCTAATTCAAGAAATTTCATTCCTAATTTTTTCGGGTTCTTAAAAATGTCGTTTGACTCAAATATCCTTTCAACCGTCGATATTATATACAAGGTTATTGGTAACTTATGCAAAACCTCTTAACATCGGAATCGGAATCTGTTAGAAAAAAATAAAAAATCTAAGAAAAAAAACTGGACTCTCGGTAGAAAGTCAACCGAATGATCAGTGACTTTGTATATTTCAATATTTGTATATTGCAATTTTTGTCCTTTTTCTTGCAGATCTATAATGTGGTAGGATTTACTGCCTCCGTGGTCCAGTGGTCAAGGCGTTCGCCTTGTGACCCGGAGGTCATGGGTTCGATTCCCACTGGGAAGCATACTTTGTGAAAAGTTGTTTCCGGTCTGGATAGGAAATTGCAGGCTTGAATCACCTGATTATCCGAAAAGAAAGATGATTCCGTGTTTCGGAAGGCACGTAAAACTGGGGGTCCCGAACGCCACCTAGCGTTTGACCATCAAACTATCCAAGGATCGGTTCCTGGTTTGCCCTTTGGGTTGTGGAGGTCAGATGGCAGTCGCTCTGTGTAAAAACCAGAAACCTCGTCAAATCTCCTTGGTTAGGTAGCGGACCCCGGGCTCTGAAGCGTTACTGCTGAGGATGCAACCGGGAATACGCTCGGATGATGATGATTCTATAATGTGGTAGGAGTTTGATTCTGACGTTAGGAGGTTTTGCGTTAGTTACCAGCAACGCTGTATAGATTCCGAAATATCTTTTCAGGGAAAGCTATTCTGTATTATGGACTGAATGCGCCCTATAAGATTATTTCTGAAACATATGTATATATGCAGCTTTGGCTCGCTCAGCGTATCTGTGAGCTCGGCCTAATGATACAGGAATTACTAAGTGATACACGAGACGTTAGAGCGGGCGGTGATGGGTGGCTGAGAGGCTGGTCGCTGGTCGCTGGGTGACTCAGACCCACCATGCACCACTGCACCATAGTGCAAAGTCGCGAATTCAATGAATACCTCTTACTTTCAAAAGCTAATCAATAAATTATATATTATAACATGAGTTCTTAGTGAGTAAATGACAGCTCACGATTGCTTAAGATTTCTTAACTATACGCTTTGACGGATATTTTTATAACAAAACTGAATTAACATTACTACTACGATATCTCGGTGACAAGGTTGAGCTAAGGATATTTTTGAAACTGAAACCAATGTTGTAGCTGTATGCAGGAAGCCCAATATAAAAGCCGAACAAAAGAAGATATTAGCCAAATTAAATGGTTTTTGGACGGAGGTCACCGACCAACACACATCGGTTTTTAAACGCGAAGGTGTTTATTTACTCGCGCTTAATAAATCAGCCCCGTCCCGCCCCGTCCCGCGCCGCACCGCCCCGTCCCGCCCCGTCCCGCGCCGTCCCGCGCCGCACCGCCCCGCACCGCCCCGCACCGCCGTATAAAGCCGAACCGAACATAAAGGCTTCAGAAAGGTTCAGGAAAACGCAACTCACGGTGCCGCGCCTCAATGACAAAACCAATAATTCTTTTACGCGGAAATCAAATTGACTTTAACACTTTGAAGTCTGACAAATAACCTTTGCGGCAAAATATTTAAATGTAACCTGTGAATGTGACTCGTCGGGCATGTGGAGGTTTATTTTCACTGAAGGTTCATTGTCTTTAAAATATTTTCTTACTAAAACCAGCAAAAGTTCGGGATTTAATTTTATGCGGTTTATGCAGGGGATAGGCTCAAAACCTCAAACAAAAAAAAATCAAACCCGTAAAACACAGAGAAAGCATTAGCGATTGAATCCTAATTCTATCCTAATCCTAACTAATATTATAAATGCGAAAGTGAGTTTGTATATTTGTTTGTTAGTTACTACTTCACGCTTCAATTACTGAACCCAAGATGAAAT
This sequence comes from Acrobasis suavella, assembly GCA_943193695.1. Classification (NCBI taxonomy): domain Eukaryota; kingdom Metazoa; phylum Arthropoda; class Insecta; order Lepidoptera; family Pyralidae; genus Acrobasis; species Acrobasis suavella. The sequence goes on from OW971942.1 coordinate 22,227,482, forward strand.
TGTTATAGATTTAAGACTCAAGGAAGGACATAGGATAGTTTGTATCCCGAAATTTCCACGGGGAGCGAAGCCCACGGGTACGGCTAGTAAATAAATAAACAAAGATAAGATATGAAGTGTGAAGTTATACACTACTCTGTTCTATGTAGACCTTCTTTAAAAGTGGGTAAGGCTGTAAATTGGCGAAGCCCATCAATAAGGTAAACTCCCGGGAGCTGTCAAACAACTCGCCGCTATTTCTGAGCGTTAAAGACTTGTAATTGACGTATTTGACGGTAAACAGCCGTAATTAATTGCAAGCTTGTGTAGCGCCGCAGACTTAGGAAGTCGATGGACTGGTAGTACGGATTTTTTTTCCTCTTTGATTTCAACTTCGTAGCTCGGGGTTGACTTTGCGACTTTTTTTTTTTTTCAAAGAACAAAAATCTGTAAACAGTAAAAAGATACGGGTGTGTTTTTTTTTTTGTCTGGTATAGCTCCAGCCTTCTCCGAACTGCATTGGTAACCACTCCGAAAAATGTTCGGCCTTTAGCCATATATAATATTAATAGGATTGTATGGAGGAAATTACTTTTACATTTTACGATGCACCGCCAGCATGACGGCAACCATCCTTGGAAATGCAGTTGATGCACTAATTGTCCATGTTTAGTTATTTATTCGCTTCTTGTGTCTTCAGATGTGTTGCACTTGTTAAGTACACAGTCTACTTAACTTGTAAAACTTACTTTAAAATACAGCTAACGACAAGTAGTGGCAACAGATATTAATAAATTATATTTTCCAAGACTGGAAAACACGTACTTATCCAAAAAGCGAAATAAGTAGTTTAGAAAATACTCGTATCGTTATAATTTAGTGTGGATTGATCATGATCAAACCAATACACATGTGTTATGCATACCATCGCGGCCGTCTTGATTCCTCAAACTTACTCTTACATAAAGCAAAACTCACTAGAGCTTTCATTGCGTTGTTTTTTTGACAGTTTGTCATATCTGTCACATCATGTTGTTCATCAGTCTATGGGTGCGCGTATCGGTTATCGTCACTCTCGTGGAATAATGTTTCTCGATGCCTCTCTCCCCTCCCCCCCCCCCCCCTCCGGGTCCCGCGTCACCTGCTTACATCAGCGAGTGCACGTGATTGCTAATCATATGTAAAGGACATAAAGGAAAATATAATCCGATTACGCTGCTTTTAGAAAAATAAAACTGTAAACATTGATACACGAGTTGTGAATGCTCTCATTTATCCTTTTATTTTATAACTAGCAGTTTACCCGGAACTTACGATACAAGTACCAGGTGTGCTGTTTTTTAATTGCGGGACTCATCGGAACATAAAACATGTAATTTTTCAACTCACCGCACGCTTAAAAGAATTTTTGAAACCATAGTGTCATCGACAAACAAATTGTTTTACGCCGAAAACGTCGAAAATGTGTGTATGCTTTTCTAAAAATTTCACATGAATAAAAAAGCAGCGTGAATCGGAACGGACTCTCTATGAAAGATTTCTTTGACATACCTATCTATGCTACAAATGCCAAAATTACAAGTAGTCAGGACCACTTGTTGCCAATCCCTCACATACGTTCCATTCAAAAATGTGAAAAATGATTTTAAAAATGCGTCCCCATATATCGGCAATTCCTCGAACAATTTAGGTCATTTCTTAAATAATCTTATTTTTTAATTAATTGAACATATGTGTACATTCAAAAAGCATACCGCGTTCACACACATACAAAAGCCGGTATGTCCAAGAAGACTGAAAAATTCCGTTCGCTCGTTCAAAGAAATGCAAATAAATACAACTAGCTGATGGCTTGGCACAACTTGGCAACAACTGGCTTTGATCGCATGGGTTCATTTTTTATAATCCCACGGGAATCTCTCATTTTCCCTTAATAAAATTTATCCTATATGTTAATCCACTTAATAAGCTACCTATGTGTCAAATACCATTTCAAACCGGTCAACTATTTCGCGTAAAAACGGAATAAATATCCAATATATCCATACAAACTTTAGTATTTATGATACTAGTGGCTCTGTGAGCCGCGTAGACCTCGCAAGAGTCGCAAGTCACCCCGACCCGTTTAAGTTTATTTGATAAGAAAGTTGTTCAGACAAAAAGGGGTTACAAAAAATAATTAAGACTGTTAGCGCCTTTCTGGCGCTGACACTTGCAACACCGTGTAGCGGCTGGCAACATCGTAATGCAGCGGGCAACTCTGTCAGATGGATAGCGGTACGATATTGCGCATGCGCAGTCAACGGTCTTCTGGGTTCAAAGCTTGCCAGTCTTGCCACGTAAGGTTGTGTCAATCCATATATTATAACTTATTGAAGTAATTATAGATATTCCATAAAGTTCTAGTGATCAATGTATTAAGTTTAACGGTTTACCTAGCAAAATATATATGTATTACGTATAAATGTGTCTAGTATTTATTTTACTCACAAGACATTTTTGTTTTTTTTTTAATGAGGTATTTTTTAGTTTTCAACCCCCATATTTCGCTATTTTGAAAAAATCTCGGAGAACTTGAATCGAAAAAAATTCTATATAATTTTCAAACTTTCACGAGACTGTAAAGGAAAATGCGACCAATGCGCCAGTAGCCGGACAGACTGACAAACTGACAGCCGAACAAAAGCATGTTTGGCTAATCTCGAAACTAAGATGCTCCGCTCACATTTTAAAATTTGTTTACAAATCGTCTAATATTATTTTGGTTCGAATCATTTACACGTTATAAAATTTTATGTTATTAAAATAAAAAACGTTTTGTCTCGTAAATTCGACTGCTGGACAGACAAAGCTATAGTAAATAAGACGAGGACGAGTGAGACAGTTTCGGTTAACGTAGAAACAATGGCGAGTTCCCGCGAGCTCAAACAATAGCCCGCACCGACTCGAGCACACAGCCACCAGGGAGCCACCACTCCACACACCGTCTAAACGTAGAGACGTCCTCAAAGTTGATTAAGGGCGTGTTGGAAGATGTAATTATGTTAACAAAAATACGATGAAACGCTTCGAGAAAAGGTAGGTAGTGCCCTGCGTTTCCGTTGTCTCGTCTTGGCGGGGGCACTCCCGTTATGTTTGATGATACGTGATCTGTGACCTGTGACCTCCGTAGTCTTGAAGTTATGGAAATTATGAGTTCAATCTCCATTCAGGGCAAGTCGGAAAATGGCCTTTTTTAATGCTTTTAGGTCTTGGGTGTTTATTTTTAAATTTTTGTAAAATATAGATCGTTTAGTGAGTATCCCATAATACAAGTTTTTTACTAGAAATTATTGTGATTTGTCTTTATATATATTTTTAATGGGACGTATATGGAGTGAAAGAGGGGAGGCTTTTGCCCAACAGTAGGACCTAAATGGCTATTAACAAAAGTATATTCTCGTAAATTGTAAACTGGCCATTATTTTGTAACAGGTGATCAGAGTAATCGCCGTTAACTTAAGGGTCCTACTGAATTTGATGGCCTGGATTTTGTATGAAGTGCTCTAGATCTGATTCTCGTCTGCCGGCGAGCATTGCGGCTTGCCAGCGACGGAGCCTTGTGATACACGGCACGATACACGGCAAAAATGCGGATTGACCCACTTACGGGAATCAAAGCCACAAATTATTGATACTACAGAAATTTCGAAATCGTGGCTGCGGTCTCTTGATGGAGTTTAATTTGCAATCCATCGCAATATCAATTTTGTTCAGATGGATAAGAACATTTTTATATGCCCAGTATCACTCTCAGAATTAAGACAAATCTAACGACACCTCTCAAGCTTAAATCCATCGAGCCGTTCGGCCGCAGAGCGTGTCAAACAAATATACATACTCTCGAAAAAAATCATAACCCTCCTTCTGGCGCAGTCGGGTAAAAAGCAGCTCGTGCTAAAGTTGTAATATGAGTTCTTCAGCCATAGTTATCCTGAGAATATACAGTATAGGATACTTTTTATTCTAGCCTGTTTGTGTCTTTCACTGCTGAGCAAAGGCCTTTTCTTATTTCTTCTACAGATCCCTGTCCATAGCTGCATAGCCTGCTGCAACTCTTTAAATATTATTAGTATTCAAATAATTTACTATTAAATGGCCTATATAATAGTTTGAATACTTTATAAGTGTAGACAAAAGTTAATTGGTCACTTCTGTACTGTTATTAAGTTGCGCTCACGAATCACAGCGGCGCCGAAAAGCAGGATGTTGTTTGCGAGTGCGCTCTACCTGTACTTACGCGAGTCCTCGCATTTTCCCGCGCATTACCATCATCCGCTAGGATCACAGTGCACTCACTCGAACACGATCTGCTTAGGTATCTGATGCCGTGGGGGACGTCACGTATCCGAGGATGAGGAAACAAAACCGACTGGTTAGAGATGCTTAGCAAAATAAATGATGGCACCCACAATAAATAACATTAAATTAATTCGAGACTCGAGTGAGAACACTGACATTGTGTTGAAAAGGTTTATGAATCTGGGTCATTCTGCACGAAATAGACTCTTCATAATCTCTACGTGAGAATTGAGAGATTCAGAGAATACCGGCGCAAATATTGTTTGAAGATTATAAATCTCGCTTTATACATAGGTGCGCTATCGTGATATAATCTGAGTTTGTTGACAGTTTCAGTCAGAGGAGCCCTACAGTGCAAGCTTCACGCAATGCATTACCAATGATAATACCTCATTCTTTATACCACAAATACCTTAAGCTTAAGATTAAGAGACAATTTACCGATACCTAAAAGTTTTTTAGTCCACGAAGAGGTTAAGCTTCTTAGCTGTGCGGGATTCTTCGTTCCCTTCCTCTGTTTTCCAGTTTTCAGTGGTGGCTTAACTATTTCACAATGTTCCTAATATTTCCGTGAATATTTCCCTAAATTTCCATTTTTAGCAATATTACCGGGAACGTTTAAGAGAATATTGCCCAAAGTTTTCAAATTTTCCAGGAACGGCACATCGCTACGCGCGTCTCGTCACTTGCAGTAACAGCTTGACTACGAAGCTTGACCTCTTTGTTCCCCTGCTCTGCGTTTACTGTGTGGTCGTTTTATAGTCGTCGGTGGTAGCTTTATCAATTCACGCGCGTCACGCAACGTGCAGCCGACCGCCGTGATTGATGTTAGATACCTCGCTACATCGATACCAGTTAGCGAGTTCATTATTGGCGGTGACGTGACGTCGCTGTTTTTAACCAAACGAAACACCACTCACATTACAAATTAGTGTCTATTGTACGGAAAAATATTTGAATTAAATTGACACCGAACAATTCATTCTGTTAAATCATTGCAGCTTTATTTTGATAGTTTTGCGTTGAAATGTTGACTTTTAACAATTAACATTAATTAAATTTTGATAGCCTTACAATGAATGTTCTAATCACTTATAAAGAAACAATCAAATAATGCAAATGGGAGCATCACACTTATAAATGCTAGTGAATGTGATTGAATATGATTTGTTGCGACGATTTTGTTATTTACTGCTCACGGACAGCGACGATACAGTGGCCCGGATAATTTGGCGGAGTGACAGCAGCCGCCATTTGGTCCGACTGTCATAATTACAGCCTGTATTGGCGGCTATAAGACTCGCTGCAAGTCTCGGACTGATCTTACTTTTTAACTTTTTAACAATGAAGAAAACTCATTTCGTGGCTTGATGCACATAACTACCATTGAAAAGTTTGAAAATCAATATTAAGAATGTAAGAAAAATCCTACCTTTACTTTTAAAGCTGAACCTACCTTTGCTCCTTGTATCAGTAAATCGGCCCTGTTATCAAATTAGCGGAAATGCGTAACCTGAAGGTACATAATATTATTAGTATAAAAATAAGTAAAGTCTGGCACGTCTATGCTTTCAGCGCGTTAAGGCTAGGTTTAGGCACAGAATAAGTACTAGTACTCACGTACAGAAGTTTTACTCAGAAAAGAAATTCAAAGAAATATCTACTTATTGTGGTTAGCGCTATAGTTTAATTTAGCTCGCGTCAGAATCAGAACTCCACACCTCTTCGTTTAGACACCTAGACATCCATTGCAAGCCAATTTTATTCTCATTTCTCTGGACAAATGATTCATGTAACTGAATTTTCCCCTGCGGAGTGGTCGCCGCGCGCATTGTAATAATGTAGGTATATTTTCGATACCTAAAGGGGGAGTGACACAGGCCTGGTTTAAGTCCGAATAAATGTGCAATTCGTACCGACCACACGAGCACCACGTGAGTATAAGGTGACGTCACACCTACACACACATACAGAACCCACAGAAGCCGACGCCCGGCGTCCTCTCGGCTGGAGTGTCCGCTGTTTGCTCCATCCGTCATCATCGATCAGCCTGCCCGTCTCACTTCCACCGCCCTCAATGATACACAATCACCTATACTTATACGTACCTATAAAAAATATTACTCACACTTAGGAATGAAAATACCAGCTTATGTTGTAATATTATTTGTAAATTCAATAAAAACTAAGGCTGAGGTTTACGGCCCGAGCTCTTGGAGAAATATTTGTATTAAATTGACACAGAACAATTCGTTCTGTTTAAATCATACCAGCTTTATTTTGACAGTTTTGCATTGAAATGTTGATAGCCTTACAATAAATATTCTAATCAATAAAAATAAATAAGAAATTAGAGTCTCAGTTGACTTCAAGGTTGGAGACTGAAAAAATCAAATAATCTAACCAAGCAACTGGAAGCATCATCCGGGATAAAGATGTATACGTATCCCATACAATAGTTGGGGGTATAATAAGAACCTAATTTCAAATTTAAGTGAGTATTCTGTTAATGTTTCGCTAAGTGCATAAGATCTGACGGGCCGCGCTGACGCGGCAGCAGTCATTAAAGGGATACATGAATTTTTCGTGGTCCAATGCTGCCCCCATTTCAAATAAAGTATTTCAAAGGAAACGGAGTTATCATTTCAAATTTTGTCTTGATATGCCATAAATACATTTTATGAACTTATGTTTCCGGTTTAAAGTTAGAACATAAAGCTTTTCTTCGCCCATTTGCAAAAAACCGGCAAATTTGGCAAATGTGCGAAGAAACAGTAGACACTTATCCTCTTATTCATAAGAAAATACAAATGTTTGCTAAACTTATTTTAGTTAAAATAAGTTTTGTCCCTTTCACTTCTTTCAATATTTGACTTTGCAAGAGCGAGACAAAACATATTTTAACTAAAACAGGTTTAGCAACCGTGTGTATTTTTTTATGAGTAAGGGGGTTAGACAGGTAAACTAATATTGTAAACAGTAGTTCATAGTTTGAAGGGTTATCTAGGGCCTATACCAAGGAAAATTTTAAAAGTTTCCTTTAGCGTAATTTATTTCAAATGTGGACAGCGCTGTACCCCGAAAAAATCATGTATCCCCTTAATAAGGCAGCGGCCGCCGCCGCCGGGCCGCCGGCCAGGCGCGTGTGAATCGCTCATTACAGGAATCTGGGGTGTGGGGCAATGAACGGGCGACACCGGCGCTCACAAAAGCACTATAGATTTACAGAAAGATCTTTCTGACTCTCCGTCATTGCACGCACACGATACTAGCTCTTCTGCGGACTGCCTCCGTGGTCCAGTGGTCAAGGCGTTCGCCTTGTGACCCGGAGGTCATGAGTTCGAATTCCACTGGGAAGTATACTTTGTGAAAAGTTGTTTCCAGTCTGGTTAGGATATCGCAGGCTTGTATCACCTGATTATCCGAAAAGAAAGTTGATTCCGTGTTTCGGAAGGCACGTATGTAACTGTGGGTCCCACATGCTATCTAGCGTTTGATCATCAAACTGTCCGAGGATTGGTTCTGGTTTACCATTTGGGTTGCGGAGGTCAGACGGCAGTTGCTCTGTATAAAACTAGTACACTCGTCAAATATCTTTGGTTAATTAGTGGACCCCGGGCTCTGAAGCGTTACTGCCGAGGATGCAACCGGGAAAATACGCTCGGATTATGATGATGATGATGATGATGACACTAGCCCTTCTTCAACAGATTATATACACGAGTCCACTGCTGGACTTAAAGCCTAACTCATGTTTAATACTGCACAAGACAGCCTAAAATTTCGCGCCGTTTGTTCTAACTGATACTAAAAACTAGACACAAAATCTAAACTTTACATGAAAAATACCTGCTTGTTGATTAAATCTATTTTTAATCCGCTGTGATAAAAGTTATTTATTTCTGGCGCAAGGACGTTCTAATCTAAGCAAAGGAACGGTGTATTGTAAAATAACGATAAAGCATCGCTCCCTGGCACCGGACGAAGGCGATAACTTTACAGCTCTGGTTATAGTTTCCGCACCGTTGGTGCCGGCTGCTGTTCGCGAGGCGATGATAAATAGCTGTAAGCAGGTACAAAATTCTCATCAAAGTAGAGGCTTGTTATGAACTTTATGCCAAACTTATATGAGTGACAGAAACTAAATATGATATTCTGTTAAATCGAATATCTGTAGGAATTGAAAATCAGTGTATGTAGTAATTGTACAGAAACCAAAATTAGCAGAAATGGGACGTGTAAATAAAGAATCTGTAAATATGGGAACCAGGCGAAAATCTGAAGAAATGGGAATCTGAACATATGGCCGTGTGATGGAACCCTTACTTATGTATATAATATACATAAGTAATATACCCGCGGCCTATTACAGGAGTTCCAAATCACGTGAGCTATGATCGTCTTATTTAAAACCTTAAGTACATTATCAGATACCCCAAGCTGTTCACTCTACTCTGAATTTATTTTAAAAGTCTAAAATGAGTATATCGATACTAGATATTATTTATTACGTAATTTAATCCCTTATTGAAATAGTCGTATTACAGAATTGTTCTTTGTAGCTGTTATGGTTTATATCATTCAAATAATTGACTTCATAAAGCGAAGGAATATACGCCATTCCTGAAAAATCAGGCGGATCGATCCATATTTGTAATCAGTTAGGTCATAGGTTTGCTATAGCTTAATTATATGCGGTAATGTCGTACAAAGTACGATAAATGGGCGTTGAGAGTCTTGGATATTTGGTTAACCAATGTAATTTTATAAATTCGCTTACGCGAAACAGGTATGTAGATGTTGGTCGCGATAAAATCGCGAAGAGCTCTTATAATAATAGTATTTTCACAAGACTCTAATTATTTCGAGTAAACTCGATACATCTTGGCGATACAAAGTCAATATATCTGGTTTGCTGTGTTGCGAGGAATGAGATATTATATCGTCATGGACAGCAGGTTTCCTCTTTAGGAGAAAGATGTCACGGTTTGACACCTTTGCACTAACATGCATAAGAAAAATATATGGTTTTGGTTAATAAGTCCACTCCGGCGACAGTATATCTGTTTAATCTTTGATCAAAGAGATATACTCTCCCAACCCTTAATAGCCTCGGAAAAACCAAATTTCCCGATGAAATTTGATAATTCTTACCACTTATTAACCTTTTCGCGACTCTAATATTACTATGTAGGAAAGCAATCAAGATCTAAATGATCTTGAGCCAAACAAAACAAACAACCCTACCCGGCTATCCTAACAAAGAGTCCTAATCCTATCTGCTCTGTAATTACCAGAGCTTCCACGTAAATTCTATTCTTTTACTTATTTTCTAGTTTAACATGCTCGCAACGGTTGGCGTGTCAAGATCCTGAGAGCAAATATATTTGAGACGTTAATTTAGATTATAAGTTCTATACCTAACTTCTAACCTTCTAACCTTTCTCTGGTGAATAGATGTTTGATATACTAGTTACCATAGATCTCTATAATCTCAATAAACACATAACTATCAAATATCATAATCTGATAACCTTTAGATATTCACTATCATACATAGGACTAAATTGATCGGATCCTATATCTTTCAATTATGTAGATCTAAGGTAACAAATGAAACATATGTGACTCTCAATTAACAGCAACAATGATAATACTACATTTAACCCAACTATAGAAATTCAAGTAATCTTCGTTATATATATTATCTGTTCGATCTATCGTATATATCTTTAGCAGATTTATTAATTTAACCGTACGCAAAACCTCACTATATTCCGATAACGAACCTAATCACGAACCTACGTCTAAACTGACCTAAAAGCAGCCGCAACCGCTTGCCTAACCTAAGTCTAGTCTAATGTAAGACCTAGTGTGAACCTAGGGTCTGTTATTAGCCACCACGCTCATAACAGTTGTGTGAGAAGTTAAACGTGTGTGTGTGTAAAGCGACTTGTGTAGGATATGCAAATAAGAACTACTCTAGGGATACATTAGGATAAGGTCAACCCTCTGTAAACCTACAGGTTGACCTAGGATACCTAGGTGAAAGGAAAATGGAAGACCTGAAGCGCCCGAATGCCAGTCTCAGCACCCAGTATAAATTACCTATTCAGTACTTATCTAACGCTCCAGCGGAATTTTGGGGTTTGTGAGAAAGGTATAGATAAAAATATTTAGGAAGTCTAGAATTCTAGACCCGTCACTTCACAGTAATTTACCCGAACACAAAGCAACGAGCTCAAATCGGTGAATGAAATTTATAACACAAAATCACACACACTCGATTTTAAACTCGAAACTTGTATGTCAGGCAAAGGACGCGCAAGGACTGAACCCCTACTTCTTGCCCCGCGTTACTTTTATTAGCTTCGTCTGACCCCCGAATCTTGACGCGACGACCTACTACCGTGCAAAAAAAATATTGCATCCCGATCTCCATTTACATGCATGCAATAGCGTGTCCATCTAAAATAACTTAATATATTTACATTCACATAGAGATCTTCCGCAATCGTCATTCTATCGAATAATATGACATATTTATAATTTATTTAATTGACGAATGTAACACGATATATGAATCAACTGTATCTTGTGATTCCATGTGTACCTATAGTATATGAGTAAATAGACGCAACCTCACCCTTGTATATATTTGAATGTACAATTATAAATATGTCTATGTATAGAATTCGATTTTTCAGGAAGTATCTAAGCATTAGTACTACCCGACCTCTGTCCGTGTAATCAGCGAAAATTTAGACCAGATAAGCCGATCTAAAGATATGACAGAGTATAAACTCGCATTTACACAACACGGCGTAAATATAAACCATGTAATATTGCATAATTACATTTATTTATCACGCAAAATTTTACCAAGTCCAAACAGCTGTGCAGCTCCGCAACCATTCCATTTTTTTTTCAAACCCTCATAACGCCCTCGTTTTCGCAAACGAAAAAAAAATCTTGGGTACACATAAAACCATCTTTATAATCGTGTGATTGTTTTCTACATGTCTATGTGACCACTACAGCCGACATCGGTAGTAATATAACTAACATCTTAGAGGACTATGTAGTCATCATCATTTCAGCCGCATAACGTCCACTCTGGACATAGGCCTCTTCCAAGGATTTCCAAAATGACCGATCAAGAGCGGCCTGCAGGCGTGGCCTGTAGGCCAGCGCTTTCCACCGACCTTAGTCAGGTCGTCTGAACACCTTATAGGCGAGTGTACTACGCTTCACTTGCCATTACGTGGTCGCCATTCAAGAACCTTTTTGCCCACTGCCACTTCCACGAACTAATCCGCTGGGTTTTAAGTAATATATGCAATTAATTATTTTAGGTTATAATTCCAGATTTAGTATGTCCAGGGTAGCAGAGTGGTAAGTGGTAGATAAAGTGAGGCCCTCGCTCCTGGCTCGCGTCCGCCGCAGCTGCAGCGGCCGCCGCCGCAATATTAAGCTGCATGCGCGCCAATAAGAAAGCAAACAGCGGCTGTAAACCAGATTGCACTTCCGTGTCCGGAGTCCATAATTCACCACACCACAAACTACACACAATACAAAACTCAAGCTCACACTATGAAAGTCAGAAGGGTAAATGGCTTCACTGCATCGGGATTGCGAGCGACAGCGATCGCATTGCATAGAATTACTAATAATGAATTATTTACATAACCAGATAACCTGATTAATTAATGATTTAGATTTTTTATATCTTTTTTGTATTTCATTATCTTTTCCATACATTTTACAGTTTCTCTTTTAATATTTCAATTTTATCAATCTCTGCGCATCACCATTTGATTTGAATTGTATTTGGACTTTTTAGGTATATATATTATATATGTAAGGAAAACAATTTGTACCTACTTAACAAAATATTATTGTTATCTGTTTTCCTAATAAAGAAATGAAATCCTTTAAAATTCGAATAAAGTCTATAATCGACAACATCGACAGCAACGCAAGAGCACAGCTATGGCCTATAGAATACCATCTTTGCGAAGTGTGAAAATGAGTTTAACTTGTACAATTTCCATGTTTTGTGAAATTATTCCTGGCAGTTTGTGACGCCTGCTGGTAACGGAGTGATACCGGCGCGATACTACGGCGATACGATCACGATACCATGACGATACAACAGCGTAGCGTTTCAACCGAGACGGTGCGCGAGGCCGCACGAACGTAAGGTGCTGCAATTCCGACGACAATGTCACAGAATAACTGAATTACAATGTACGACTTAGGAACTGAATTTACATTTAGATCGCAGTATTACGGGGAACATAAATCATTTTCTTTGGCAAGGGTGTGCCACGAAACTGACTTAGTTGTCGGTTACTACTGTCGATTGTCTTTTCTTATTGAGTGGACTTTAAGTCAGCTCTGTAAACCTACTTATATTGTACAAATAAGTAGCCAAATAGGTAAGTACTTATATGGCATTATGTAATGATAAGTCTTTGCCGTAGTAGATGCTTACAAAACTAGGGGAAGGAACCCCGAAAAGTTGTTCCACGATAAAATTTCTTACCTATACTACTAAAATTAATCTTTGTCATATGCCATGACTCACTTTCAATTCTATAGGATTATTTTCCACAACTTTTTATAGTATGCTTGTCAAAGAGTGTGTAAAGACGTTATTTTTTATTAAAAACTAGCTTTAACACGCGACTTCGTCCGCGTAGAAGTCGAAAATAGTTCTAATAGGATTTTTAATTGGTTTTTTACGTTATTAATGTTGTGATAACATGTGAATTATAATGTTAAAATGTTTGAATACTTATAAAAAATAACATTTTTAATTATAACTTAGGGATTGCAAAGCCTAGCAGACCTGGCGAACCTCGCCCTCCAGCTTCCTCTCCTGTTTTCTTCCCGTTCCCGTTCCCGTCATTTGCTAGACCGAGAGAGAGCGATGGAACGCTTCAAAATGGTTAAACTAATCTTATTTCTCCATACAAACTTCGGACCCCCATTTCACCCTCTTAGAGGTTGAATTTAGTAAAATCCTGAAATTCTTACTTACTCATTTACCGTCAGGAGGACTCCTGCGAAGTTTCGAATAAAATAGTCTAATCTTGTCACTCCATACAAACTTTGGACCCCGTTTGACACCCTTTGGGGGTGAGTTTTGAAAAATTCTTTCTTAGTGTACTCCTAGACCTCAAAAAACCTCTGTGCCAAATTTGGAGTCTCTAAACCCTGCTGTTTCAGCTGCGCGTTGATCGATCAGTCTCTATCTATCTATGTTAGTCATGTCTCAGTTTAAGTCGAAAATGGTTCTTATAGGGCTCTCCCTCTCCCTCTCTCTGTTCCCTGTTCCCTGTTCCCTGTTCCCTGTTCCTGGTTTCCGGTTCCCTGTTCGCTGTTGCCTGTTCCCGGTTCCCGGTTCTCGGTTCCCTGTTCCCTGTTCCATTTTCCCTGTTCCCGTTCCCGTTCTCGTTTTCTTTACCGTTCCTGTCATTTACTAGACCGAAACAGAGCGACGGAGCGCTTCAAAATGGTCAAACAATTCTCATGTTTGTTTATACAAACTTTAGACCGTTTCACCCCCTTAGGGGATGAATTTTGGAACATCCTAAAATATGTATTCACTTATTTACCGCCGGGAGTATTCTTGCGAAGTTTCGAATAAAATGGTCAAACTAATCTTTTTTCTCCATACAAACTTTGGACCCCCATTTCACCCTCTTAGGGAAAAAATTTTGAAAAATCCTGAAATTTGTATTTCTTATTTAGAGCCGGGAATACTTTTGCGAAGTTTAGAATAAAATGGTCAAACTAATCTTGTTTCTCCATAAAAACTTTGGATCCCCGTTTCACCCCCTTAGGGGATGAATTTAGAAAAATTCTCAAACATATTTTTACTTAATTACCGCCGGGAGTACTCTCGCGAGATTTCAAATAAAATGGTCAAACTAATCCTGTTTGTCCATACAAACTTTGGACCCCCGTTTCATCCCTTTAGGGGCTGAATTTTGAAAAATCCTTTCTTAATGCACCCCTAGACCTCATAAGAAACCTATGTGCCAAATTTGAAGCCTTTAGGCCCAGCGGTTTGAGCTGTGCGTTGATATGTCAGTCAGTCAGTCAGTCAGTCAGTCAGTCATTCAGTTAATAATTAGAAAATAGAACGTTAATTAACCGTTTTAAGTAGAAATACTATAAATTTTGTGCAAAAATGCGAAACGATGAAATACGAAGAGTCGTCTCAAACTATTATATTACGTTACACCACGGGTTACTCCGTGCACCAGACGGACCTTATCATACAAGATAACCCGATCATCTGTCTAAATCTAAATAAATCTGTTTCAAACCAGAGCACCGAGTGCCAAACAGTTGAACTTACTAAAATTGCAAATGACTTAAAAATTATAAGAAACTACATTTTTGCTAGTGTAACAATGCATCAGTCCCACTTGGAGAGATGGCTAAGTCTCGAAGTACCAACTTGCCCACGCAACTCTTTTTGTCCGCGAACTTGCGGCGACTTCGCAACGCGGTCGCTTTTTGCCGCAAACTTTGTTCCGAATTAAAGATAATGGTGTCCGCGACTGCCGACTTCGGATAGTTGCTGCCGTGACCGGAATTCATGATTGGGAACACGTCTTTATCTCTATTCGGGTAGAACCTTGGGTCATCTAGGGTCAGTGAATACCTTCAGTCTGTAAATTAGTCTAAGATGGACAAGACGATTAGAGATCCAGATTTGCAGTAATAGATGAGCCAAATCAACTACCGATTTCAAGCCCATTTAGTCCCATTGATGGATAAGTTTATACTCTTTTTTTTCCATGAGTCACTAAATTTAGTTTTTGTTTAGGTCTGTCATATAATATGGTACTTAATGCAATAAATACAAGAAACTTGTCTGATGGGAGAGGAAGGCCACGAATAAAAAATGCTTAACCCTCACATGTAGAGAGTAACGCACAACCTCAAGGCTCCGCTTATGAGGCGTGCAGTAATGAGATGACTTTACATGGACTAGAATGAAACTATCAAAGAAAAACCTATTACATAGATCACACAGGAAGATAATACTAAGACATAGTTTTTCCTTTTTATTATTTAATTGATTATGTAATTCAAAATGAATTTTTGATTTCATTCGAAGAGTCAGCCTGTGATTAATTAATAAATGCGTCATAATAATTTCGTTCGTTCGGCGACCTCCGTGGCGAGGTCACCATGCTAGTTCTTCACCCAGAAGTCCCGGGTTCGATCCCTGGTCAGGGCAAGTTGGAAAATGGCCTTTTTCAAATTGTCCTGTGTCTTGGATGTTTATCTATTTATGTATTTGTTATAAAATATAGTATCTTTAAGTTAGTATCATATAACGCAAGTCTCGAACTTACTTTGTCATCTGTCCGTATATATTTCTTTTATTTATACTTAATTAGAAAGTTAAATATCCTAGGACAAAACGGCGACAAAAACTGTACCAGTAAAAGTGCACTGGAGCACTAATCCTGGCAATCCGTTTGCTAATCCTCTAGTAATTTCCAATTCAAAGTCACACGCGGTGACATGTGAGGCGGGTCATTATCATCACGCAGTAGAGCGCGCCAGCGCAGCGGGGCGGTAACAACTAACTCGAATTAAACGCACATAACAGGAATCAGAGCTAACAACCTACCTTCAGTTAGCGAAATATGTTTATTTGTGTTCCTAACTCGTGTGGGAGCTCAACAACTTGCCAACACTATTTACATTGACGTCTTGCACCTGTGCTTCGCAACTCTAACATTTATATCTTTCAGATAAGGCAGTCCACAGCCGCATTGTCGCATGGCGAGCACGGGGCGTAAAGCCCACTGGCACAATAAATAAATAGTTGCAGGTCGGAAGTTGGCGCGAAGTTCCGCTCCTCTCCGCGATTCCCTTCACCTGCTGAATTATTTACCTTATTTTTTCTTTGTTTGGTCAAAGCTGAAGCTGCCAAGTTCGGATTTATTTTATTAAACTCACATTATAATATTGTTAAAGCTTCCGTTGAAATTATAACTTTAAACAGTATATCTTAAAAATTTATTTCTTATTAATAATTCTAAAAAGTAGTTAGGAAATTGACGTGAGTATCTCTTACGTCAGTTTCCATTTTTGAGATTCCGAAGATTTCTACGTTGAATTAATATTGTTAGCATAACAAAACTGACGTAGGTTGAGATGGCAACAAAATTCATTTTTAATACATCTTACCACATTTGTTTTCAATTTTTTTTTTTCAACTAATAATATACAATCATCATCATCATTTCAGCCGCATAACGTCCACTGCTGGACATAGGCCTCTCCCAAGGATTTCCAATATGAGCGATCAAGAGCGTCCTGCATCCAGCGCTTTCCAGCGACCTTGGTTAGGTCGTCTGACCACCTTGTGGGTGGGTGTCCTACGCTTCGCTTACCATACGCGGTCGAAATTCAAGAACCTTTTAGCCCCATCGGCTATCGGTTCTTCGCGCTATGTGTAAATAGTAATAATATACAAGATTAGTATTAATAATATCCCTATGCTCAATAACCTTCGGATTCCAAGAAAATATTAACTCTAAAAATAAGGCTAATCCCGCGAGATTTAAGCGAAAGTAAACAACTGAAGGCGTCGACTCCTAATGTAATTATCAGATCTCGTTGAACGATTATGATAGTAATCCGCCGCAGTCGGAGATCTCGAGCAGGGCTCCCCAGGGCCCGCGGCGCAAATAAATAACCGAAAACATGTTTACAGCCGCGCCTCCGACGCAACTCGCGACAGTGCAGGGCGGGCTCAGCGATACTGTCGCAGCATACCCTGAACAGATTGTAGTTATGCACCTTTTGCCGGGACAGATCCTTAATTTTAAGCAGACGCTTTAGGCACATACTTTTTTTAATGATTTGCTCTTATGTCAGCTCCATCTGTGAAGTTTATTCTTAAATATGTGTAAATATGCAACTGTTACCTTGCGCATCTCTATTCCGGCTGTTCTTATCAATGGTTACAACAGAAGAACATTGCGGTTTGGTTTAATTTTTTTAGTCATGGTTGTGATTGCAAGAGGCGATGCATTTTATATTGTAAATACACAATATATCTGTACTCTCCATATTTATTTGACGCGCGATCAAATGTAATTTTCCACAGCAATCTGTTCGGAATATTACCATCGCTATTTATTCCCGGGATCATTACAGTGGGATCCAATCGCAGGCTGCCCCGGCGTTGGGCGTCCCGAGCCGCAAACCCCATGAGGAACATCACCACCACCCAGGACAGACCCACACGCACCTGCGCGTCACTACCAAGTGCAGGTCTTCGCTAGCTGGCCGCGGATTCCGACGCGATATTGGTTTTATTGGGGGCGGCAAAGGTGCCGCCAGATAATCGAGGTGTCACAAAATAGTTTTTCCGGCTCGTTTGGTCTGTCGATTCGCGTTCGCCTGATATATGAAACGTTGATGTCGACCGACCTTTATTCGTGTGAATCTTTATGTGTGGTTAGTTAGTTGCAGATACTCAAACTCGCAGTAAAATAAATAAATCAATTGTCTCTTTGCATCACAAGTAACACTACTTAAGTTATTCATTGAGGAAAGAAAAGGTTTTCTTTGGGTAAGCCCATATGATTTTTAAGCTTATCCTCTAAGCTCCTCAGCCAAATTTTAACTCCCATTATCCATAAGTCTCCTTCGATTTAACTGTTCAAAGATCATCACTGACAGCATCACTGAAACACCCAGCCTTGTTGTTAACAGTGATTCTTTCCATATGCTTTCTAAATAAATAAAAATATGCACGAAAAAATCACACAGATTGAGCTAGCCGCAAACTAAGTTCGACACTTGTGCTATTACTACTAGCAAAATATGTTTGTTCTTTAATATTTATTGTAAGATCTATATTACTATGCTTTTAGCAAATAAAGATATGACGATGATTATGGGGAACTAACTTAACGATACTATATTTTATAACAAATACATATATAGATAAATATCCAAGACCCAGGTCAATTTGAAAACGATTTTTTGCCATCTTCACCTGACCGGTGATCGAACCTGGGACCTTCAGACTCACGATTGTCGGTTTAGGCTTTGCCATTGAGTTCCACAGGCTTCGATCTCTGATCTCTTTGCGGAGGTAGAAAAGTGATTTACAACGGAGCATTAACATTAAAGATGCCTGAAATGGAATAAAGTCCTCTTGCAAAACACCTTTGTAGAAAGTAATGCCCCTGCCTCGGGCAGGTAAGATATCATTACAGGGCGCGCCAGGGCCGCCTCGCCGCGGGCAGTGACGCTGACGCGTAATTTCACGCTAAGCGGGCTCATATTGCTGGACGTTTCATATGTCCGAGTCCGGCCCACACTCTTCATTACGCCCGCGGTTAATCAAATATAAAAGATTGCTGGGAAAGTAATAACAGATATTGCGCAAAAGAAAATGTCTGGCCCCAGGTCAGCGCCCGAGGAAAGCGCGTGATGTTTTGAGTATTCATAATAGTTTTATCTTAATGTAACCGTTATATATATGTCTTAGAAATATAATCTATCTTTAAGCTTTTTATTTGTTTGTAAGTATAAGTAATAAAATGTTGTATTTTAATTTTTCAAAGTGAATTTTAAATATCTACTGCACAAAATTCCATTAACTGTATTTTTTTTGTTTGGCAATTGGCAAATTGGAAATATAAAGAAGTGAACGCAAATCTGTCAGTTTTATGCGATATAAAATTAAATAAGTATAGGTTAGATGAAAACAGTAATAATTATTATTATTGTGACTAATAAGAAAAGTTTGAAAATAGGTATCGACTATCGTCACTTCGTCAGTGAGGAGCCTCTAAAAAGGTTTTATTACTGTAGACTCAAAGCAATCTCCTCTTGATGAATTTATATAAAATAGCTCCAGAGTATAGAAGCTACATCTACAGTAGAAATCAAAAATACGAATAAAGAAGGCCGACTCTAGACAAAAAGTATATAAGAAGTCATATATTTGCCAGAAAGTAATCATGCCTAAACGGGGCGTTGAAAGAACGAGTCTCAGATAGCCCGAGCCGAAGGAGAAGGTGAAGAGTACCTGCCTATGTGATTTGAAGCTTTCTTTAATACTACCCGAGGTAAGTGCATACAACTTTACGTCCTCCATATAACCAGGACACCTTTTTATTTCTGGTCCGGGAGAAATACCTGAAAATAATATTAGACGAGACAGCGTCAACTCGTCCCAAACACTGTTCCGATAAAAGTTTCGCCAAAACAAAGGTGACTTTCCTCGATACTTTCCGATCAATTGGCTCTGAGCGACGGGTGGCGTCGTCACAACACCGGTGGTAAAGGCAGCGTTCCGAACACGCCGACATCGAGCCAACAGACACTGCCATCTTAGATTATTTACACGTTTTTGATGTTACTAGTATTGGTGTCAGTGTGATGCGTCCATGCTTGTTTGTATCCATCGGATCAGTTTTCTTTAGGACGAACAGAACGTTTTTCGTTTATTAATCAATAATGCAAACAGACTACACACCTAAAATAGGTTTGAAAATCCAGATTAGCCGAATCACAGCTGACTGTAGGAGGGTACGATTTCGATGATAAATGGTGGCCATAAATCAATCTGAATGAATGAAAGTAACGTTTACTCTATTTATTTAAAAATAATACAATAACCATCTTAAATATAATAAATTCAAATATATTTAATTTTTATTTTTATTGTAACAGTTTGAGGGGAAACATGAATTTTTTGGGGTCCAGTGCTGCCCCCATTTGAAATAAATCATTTGAAAGGAAACGGAAATATCATTTTTTTTCCCACGCCCTTTATAACCCTTCAAACTATTTTATGAACTACTGTTTACAGTTTAAAGAAAAAACGTGAAGTTTTTCTTCGCACATTAGCGAAAAAAGGCCACGGGGCAGCACTTGACCCCAAAAAATTCATGTATCCCCTTAAGACTTGTTGTTCGGAGTCGTACTTTTGGTTAGTCTGCGCTCATATCGGAGCAGGTCCAGTGTGCAGCCGCTGATAAATACGGATCCTGCAGCTGCTGCTAGCTGGTGCTTTCCCGTAACCGACCAGCGTGCTGCGGCGTGTTTTATTAAATGTTTGTTCAGCGACCGCTACAAGTCACCACCAGCCATACTTGGTTTGCTAAGTATACGTCTGTTTTGTTTGTAATAGTAGTATGAAGTTGTTTAAAAATTTAAAAGACATAATAAAGCATACATGGTTTAAAAAAAATAAACATATATATATATATACGGACAAATCACACAAATTGAGCTAGCCCCGAAGTAAGTTCGAGATTTGTGTTATAGAATACTAACTCAACGATGTTATGTGTTATACAAATACATTAATAGATAAACAACCAAGACCTAGGTCAATCTGAAAAAGATCATTTTTCATACAGACCTGACCTGTGAACGAACCTGGGTACTTCGGTGTGACAGCGCGCCATGATGACCACTCGAGAGGAAAAGGAGATTTTATTTGTCTTTATTTGGATCAGGACTAGGCAGACGTCTGATCCTGACCAAAACCAAACAAAGACACAGATACTTAAGCGCCAAATTTCATTAAAATTTATTCACACATAACATCAGCGTTTATGATACCTACCTACTACTTGGGAACAAAAGCCTAATGATAGGAGTTGTTAAGATGTAATCGTCTTGAAGGGTCTTTTTATGAAGCCGCGTAGTTTGCCTTCGCGAGGCATCGCTAATAGAGCCTTCAACTCTTACAAAGGCTGCTCACTTCCAGGTCGGCGACTTAATCCGGGAATGACATGCAAAAGCCGAGCGGGGGCAAACAAATTGTATGCGCGACAAAGGAGCAGGAATAAAGCTAAATATAAAGGGCTATAAGCAATTACGACGCGATCGCGGCCGAGCCTCAGATTTCCCGCCAAACACGCCTCCTCCTGCAGTTCATGCCGCCTCTGCCTGTAATGAATAGAGCTGAGAATCGCGTGACTGGGGGCGCAACCACGCCGTGTGAACATTCAGACTTCAAGGGTTTCCCCACTTTATTTATTCCCTTTAACGAGCGAACTCGCTCAATGGACAGGAATTGTTGCGGCCCGCCATTGTCATGCTAATGGCGTGAGTTATTGCCGGCATTTCTTTCTCCAGATACGGACACCTGTGAAATCGAGAGTCCTTACCGCTAAGGCGCCATTACTAACGCCGGATCTCGGGGGACGATAGCGAGAGGCGACAAACTAACAAATAAACTCTCTTTTGCTTTGATTTCACCGACACTTTTTATAGCGTTCTCAGCACTGTAATGCATTTAGTATACATTAACTACCTTCATTAAGGTTTGGTTTCTGTTGTTTTTATCATGAGCGGAACATATGTACTTATGAAGGTACAGTTATAGTAGAGTATCTCCTAAAAAACAGGTTATTTACTTAATTCGTTATTTTATAAATTAAAGTTTACGACGACCTCCGTTGCTAGTCCGCCAATCCGGAGGTTCTGGGTTCGATCCCCAGCCAGGGCAAGTTGAAAAATTTAAATTTTTCAAATTGCCCTGGTTCTTGGGTGTTTATCTATGTATGTATTTATCATAAAATATAGTTTCGTTGAGTTAGTATCCCATAACACTAGCTTAAGCTAACTTTGGGCTGGCTCAGTGTAATTTATCCCTATTAAGTTAAATAAGGTTACATTTATATATTTTTTTAAATAATACACTATATTCCTTCGCCAGCAAGACTTAGCGCCAAGATAAATAGCAGAAGTTAAATTATGCATGTGAAGAAGAGCCGGGCGAGTCGGCGAGACAAATCGTGGGTTTATGCGGCGGCGCAACCAGCCAGACACACGCAAATTAATTGCGAGGCTCTCGCAGGCTCGGTGGCCTACGTACTCGTGCTCGATACAAGGAGCCTCCTCGCAAGGATTGTATTATGCGTAGGAAAATCCACTGACTTCAATGTAGGAAAACTTAGCTAAACTTGCTGTAAATAATCAATTTGTCATCAACTATTTTATTGCTTTAATTTTTATCTAGTCTAGTTGTGTCCTAATGCAGGGCAAAGGCTTCACCGACAGAGCTGACATGACTTAGGAAACATAAACTAACAAAAAAAAATCCTTTAGGGGAAAGTGAAAAGTAATTTCAGTTGCATAATAATTGATTGATAATTATGATCTATTCTGTCATCTAAATATCTAAATCCGTTGTTGACAAATCAGTGTTATCGATGTAATAGGATAACATCAAGGATTTCTGATAATTGCCTATAGTTGCTGACGAGACTTGTGGGTGTGAGTTGTGACATTTCCCTTACATACTCACACACACACATGCTTCTTATCTTTAAGAGTAAATATATTACACCACAAAATCAATAACTTGTTTGTTTAGGGAATATTTGTCATAGAGTCGATCTATGTACGTACATCAAAATATATTGTAAATGAATCATTGTCTCTTTACTGTACCCACACAAAGGTTTTTCTTTTACTTAGAGTATTCTTCTTGTTGCTTCAGAGCATGAGTAAATGTCGTAAATACTTTTTTCTACTCCTGTACTGTTATCTGTCTTTAAATGATCCCGAACACTAATATAAGAATATAGATTATATGATTTCAGAAAAGTCTATAGTCTATTCCTAATATAATAAATAGCAACATTTTACCTGCAAATAAAATGTATATTAAACATACTTACCTTATTCGAAGCCTATATAATGAGAGGGGCTACTGCTTCCGGTTCTAGTACTAGTCATGACTTCCGGTCTAGGTCCACGCCAGTCGCAACTTCTGCTCCCCACCTAGCGCGCTCCCCACGCGACACTAGCGCCACCAAGGCAGTTGGGTTTTGTAACCCAGTTTGTTCGTCATTGGATCGTCTTTTGGGACACCAGGTAGAACTATAAACTATAGGCTTCGAATAAGGTAAATATGTTTAATATACATTTTATTTGCAGGTAAAATGTTGCTATTAAACTCACTGTACCGTTATTCGAAGCCTATATAATGAGAAACGTGTCTATTATCGCCTGGTGGTGCTTAGTTACGTCAATGTGATTATACTTATTAAGTGCGCAGGTTAGGCCTTGCGATAAAAATTTAATTCAATGGACAGCGCATGTAGATCGAGATATTTATGTAATGAATAATTTATGTACCAATGAATTAAACAAAATTAGTCATGTTGCAATGAGCAGATAGTAACAAAATGTCTTATCTAGATAGACAGAGTCCTTATAATGATAAGGTATAAGTAAAGCTAGCACTTCTAGAGATATCACGCGTCTCATAAAGTAAATTAGCCACGTAGCAGCAAAATAGCAGACTTTTAATATATATTCGGGAATTTCAGAATACCATTGAAATAAAATTATCTACATGGATATTTTCTAGCGAGTACTCAGGAACTGTGGTAAAGCTAACTCGTAGATTTACAAAATGATAGGTTGTACGCGTAGCAGATTCAAAGGATTTCAGCCAGCTTAACGGATGGTTCGTAAAAGTCTAGTGAAAGCTTACTTAGGTTTTTTATGTTTTCCACACTGGACACTCAATACAATGAATTGTGGTTACAACCATTTATACATTTATATGTAACAGATTCTCCGTGAAAGGTTTCTCTGCATAATAGTATGTACGCCACAAATGTGTATATGTTTTCATCGATTTAACTTTTTCCTCCTGAAGTTTTTGACTAGTAACAGCGAGGCGGTTTCAATTATGCGTTGTATATTAGGTAACCGTCCCGAACGGAATCAAAAACGCCAATGACGAACAAACTGGGTTACAAAACCCAACTGCCTTGGTGGCGCTAGTGTCGCGTGGGGAGCGCGCTAGGTGGGGAGCGGAAGTTGCGACTGGCGTGGACCTAGACCGGAAGTCATGACTAGTACTATAACCGGAAACAGTAGCCCCTGTCATTATAAAGGCTTCGAATAACGGTACAGTGAGTTTAATAGCACATGTGTCGTTATTTCGCCAAAACGATACTCCTAGCCATAGACCTATAACTTTTTTTCTTTAGATCTACCATACTGCCAACATAATAAAATCATTATTTTAACATATGGTGCCATTTTTCAAACGTGATGTCACTGAACAAACGGTTTTTTGTATGAAAAACATTCGTTTAAGTGACTCCCATGTTTCAAAAATGGCACTCTTGGTCACTAGGAAAACGTCAATAAAAAAAAATTAAGTCTTCCTATACGAAATACTACCATGTGTTTGGTAGATACCTAGTATCTACCAAACACATGGTAGTATTTCGTACTTTTCTTTGTATATTTTTGTATTTATTTTAGTAAATGTAGTCGTAGAAAAAGTATTGTATGCAACGTCGTATAAGTATGTCAAAAAATGCTCGATGGCGTCTCCTCGCATTTTATGAACCTTCTTATACAACTGTTGCATAAAATACTATTATTTATTAATTTAATTTATTGCACTTAAAAATTTTTAAGATTATTGTACAAAAATGTTATTAGAAACCTCAATATCATTTTTAAAGACCTATCCATAGATACCACACACGTATGGGTTTGATGAAAAAAAAATTGATTTTCAGTTCTAAGTATGGGGAACACCCAAAATTAATCGTTTTTTTTTATTTTTGTGTAAAAATCTTATTGCGAGTCACAGTTTTGTGTCACGAGCACAATTTGCTTTCCCGCCAAACAAATATTATATTTGACGCGCAAAGTCAAATATTTGCAGATTATTGGGTAATTAATATTTATTCAATTCTAAATCCTCTTCCAATGCGTTTCGTTACTGCGCTCCTCCGGTCCGCCAAAGCTTAAAGCACGTATTTTGGCGGCGATGTGCAAAGTTTTGATAGAAGTCTAATCCTGCGACGATTGGCGACGACTCCTTGTCGTAAATAAAAACTCCAAACCCGAATAACACGCGCGCGGGCGCCAAGGACACTTTAGAACTTCATAATTACTGAGATATTACATCATAAAATACTTCAGCTTTACATACTTTCGACTTGATAACAAAGCATTCACCGATTTTTTACTAGAATACATGTCTATCGAACGCATCTTGCAATATTTACAGGATTTTCCTTTATCTATATCTATATATATATATAAAAGAAGAAACTGATTGACTGACTGAATGACTGACTAACTGACTGACTGACATATCAACGCACAGCCCAAACCACTGGGTCTAAAGACTCCAAATTTGTCACATAGGTTCCTTATGAATTCAAGGGCGTACTAAGAAAATTCACCCCCTAAGGGGGTGAAACGGGGGTCCAAAGTTTGTATGGACAAACAGGATTAGTTTGACTATTTTATTTGAAACTTCACAAGAGTACTTCCGGCAGTAAATAAGTAAAAACGTATTTCATGATTCTTCAAAATGCATCCCCTAACAGGGTGTAACGGGGGTCCAAAGTTTTTATGGAGAAACAAGATTAGTTTGACCATTTTATTCGAAACTGCGCAAAAGTATTCCCCGCTCTAAATAAATAATACACATTTCAGGATTTTTCAAAATTCATCCCCTGAGGAGGTGAAACGGGAGTCCAAAGTTTGTATGGAGAAAAAAGATTAGTTTGACCATTTTATTCGGGAACGGGAAACGGGTACAAATACAGTATTATCACATTAGCATTTTATAAAGAAAAGATAACAACATATTCGTATTATCACTTTATTACTAATTTCTACAGTCAGCAGCCCGCCATAGAACTAGGAATTAACCTGTATCTCGATTGGCGAGTAGCATCATGATGATTTCAGTGTGATGATGACTTAATGATAAAGTACACTGTCGTACACTATATACATGAACTAAACAGAAAAGAATGGTGATAGATTAAGGAGCACACGGTAATTCCCAAACTAGATTCCTCTGTCATTTGGGAATTCGTGCAATAAGTAGTTAACAATGATACTAAAACTAGTAGGTACAAAATAGATATTTATTCCTATTGCTACGGTCTCTCATCCGCCAGAAATAAAAAAGTGTGTGTGCATGCGTGTGTGCGTACGTGCATGCATGCGTGCGCACGCGCGCGCACCCGCGCGCGTATGTGTGTGTGTGTATGTGAGCAATATCATTTAAACTGGTTTCTAGGCATAAGATTTTCGGTATCTGAGTATTGTAGTGTAAGCAGCTACTGTACAATTTTTTGTTTAGTTTCACGTTTGGTACAGGGATAGATTTTAAGTATTTTGTTGACCTTATTATAAATATTGCAGCCTAATACTCTAAACTGTCGTGTAGCAACTGCAGTTCTGTGACGAGGAGCAGAGCAGACAAGATCAAATCTTCTCTTCCTAATGTATAGGGTGGGGTCGTATGACAGTTGGAAATGCTTACGGAGCAGAGTCATCATGATAAAGAGTTGTCTCACTGTCAGAACTGAGGTATCGGCATAAAGTTGCGTTGTAGGATATCGAAAGGGCTTTTTTGTCATGACCTTGAGGACAGCTCTCTGGGCTTTTTCCAAAGGAAGTAGAAAAGTCATTGCTGCTCCACCCCAGACCGTAATGTAATACACCAAAAGGGATTGGCAGAGTGTTAAACCAGTCTTAGTGTGGTTGTGTTGGTGCAGTTATTTAGATTTTTAAAGACGTATAAGAGTTTTCTTATTTTGGGTATTAATATGTTTATTTCAAAAGTTAAAAATTGGTCAATATGGACACCTAAGTATTTGATAGTGTCAGTCCTCACCAAGGGCAAGCAATTGCAGTCAGAAAGGACTCCACCACAAGTGTGAGCTTTAATAATAACTTCATTATCGGAAGGTAACGTCGATGAATTCATTGAAAAAGTCATATACATGGTTTTTTGTAGCTTAAGGGTAAGCAGGACGGAATCCAACCAAGACATAACGTGTGATAGCGCATTTTCAGCATGTGCGTGTGCAGTTGCCCAATATGTACCCTTTACAATTATAGCGGTGTCATCGGCGTATGTATAAATTTGACAGTTAGAGATGTTAAGTTTACATAATTCATTTATATAGATAATGAAGAGCGTATGGCCAATAATAGAGCTTTGTGGTACACCATAGCCCAGCTCATCATTATCACTTACTACATCTCCAATTTGAACACATTGAGTACGATTGTGCAGATAATCTTTAAAGATTGAAAGTGAAAGTCCACGTATCCCTATATTTTCCAGTTTCAATAGAAGTAACGGAATAGAGACGCTATTGAATGCTTTAGACAAGTCTTAAAACAAACCAATACATCTCTCCTTGTCATCCAGACATTTCACTACTGTTTCGAGTAAAGAATTAACTGCGTCTTCGGTACTTATGCACTTTCCAAAACCAAATAGATTTTTTGATAAAATGTTTTTCGATTCTAAATAGCTCACTAGTCTTTTATTTAATACTTTTTCTAATATTTTTTAATAAGGCAGTTAATACAGAAATAGGCCTGTATTTTGTTACTTCATCTTTATCTCCATTTTTGAAAATTGGGTGGACTATTGCCTTTTTTAGGCCCTAGGGAATACTCCAGTAGTTATTGCCAGTTGGCAAATATGAGTGAGTAACGGGATAAAACTTGTCTGGATGTTTGAATAATGTGAGCTGAGATGCCATCCCAGCCAACTGCGCAGTCACTACGAAGGCCTGAAATCAGTAAGTCTATTTCCTTTTTGTCAACGTCATATAAAAACAAAGAGTCACAGATCTGATGTTACTGGTTTGGGTGAGGGCTGCCTTGTACGTATTTTATGAGATATTGACTAGATCAGACTGTGACGTAGTGGGTGTAGGTACATGGCTGACATAGATACATGGCTGACATAGATAGATAGAGACTGATCGATCAACGCGCAGCTAAAACCGTAGGGTCTAGAGACTCCAAATTTGGCACATAGGTTTTTTATGAGATCTAGCTAGGAGTACACTAAGAAAGGATTTTTTTAAACTCACCTCCAAAGGGAGTCAAATGGGGGTCCAAAGTTTGTAAAGATTAGATAGACTATTTTATTCGAAACTTCGCAGGAATTCTCCTGACGGTAAATGAGTAAGTATATATTTCAGGATTTTTTTAAATTCAACCTCTAAGGAGGTGAAATGGTCTCCGAAATTTGTATAGAGAAACAACATTAGTTTAACCATTTTAAAGCGTTCCGTCGCTCTCTCTCGGTCTAGCAAATGACGGGAACGGGAACGGGAAGAAAACGGGAGAGGGAGCGGGAGAGGGAGGTTAGCCGGGACTGCTAGGCCTTTAAATCCCTACGTTATAATAAAAAATGCTATATTTTATAAGTATTCAAACATTTTAACATAATAATTTATATGTTATCACAACATTAATTACGAAAAAAACGAATTAAAAATCCTATTAGAACTATTTTCGACTTCTACGCGGACGAAATCGCGGGTTAAAGCTAGTAATCATATAAGATTATAAAATTGATTTCTAAGTAATAAGTAGCTGCTGATTAAATCGTTATCATCGTTATCGATTATATGATAACTCATCAGGTATCGAATCTATACCTAACCATAGGCCCCGGCAACAATAGTGACTCAAACACTGGGGGAACTTTTATTTCAAGGGACAAGTTTACTCTAGAAAGATGTGCAGTATACAGGGTTACTGGTAACTAATGCAAAACCTCTTAACATCAGAATCAAACTCCCCAACACATTATAGATCTGCAAGAAAAAAGGCAAAAATTGCAGAAAATAAAATGGGCCTCCCATACAAATTCACTGATCACCTGGTCGAGTTTCTATGGGGATTCCAATTTTTTTTCTTAGATTTTTTTATTTTTTTCTTGCAAATCTATATTATGTTAGGATTTTGAATCCGATGTTATAAGGTTTTGCGTTAGTTACCAGTAACCCTGTATAAAAGAAGAAACGGACCTACTGACTGATCAATCAACGCACAGCTAAAACCGCTGGGTCTAGAAGCATTAAATTTTGCACAGACGTTCCTTGAATGTCGTGAGTGTGCGTTAAGAAGAGATTTTTGAAAATTCATCTTCTAATGGGTTATAATGAGGGTTCAAAGTATGTATAAAAATTGGGCAATTCTGCCCTTACTCCATCGGTTCACAAACCCCGTCATTTTTCTTACTTCAACTAAGGTAAATATATGTGAAAAGTGTGGTATCTACAGATAACACGTATGAATCACCGGATTTCACATGATTCATAATATAATTCTAAAATTAAATGCCTACGATACATCCTTGACCTGACTTGGAACTAGTTTATCTGCCTTGATAATCATGTTTCTTATCATTTTCATTATGTATTTAAAGCAAATGCTATTCCGAAGCAATCATTAATCAAATCAGGGTACAGATACAAATAGACATGATTGTAATACTAGCACTGATACTGCTTCTGGCAACTCTGTACTTGTACGGCACCCGCAACCACGACTACTGGGCGCGGAAAGGAGTCAAGCATGACAAACCAGTGCCTCTGTTTGGGACCGACACCCCACGCTACTTGCTGCAGAAGAGCGTCACGCAGATGGCTGTTGACACTTACTGGAAGTACCCAAAAGAGCGTTTCGTCGGCTACTACCGCGGCAGCATCCCCGAGCTTGTTGTCAGAGACCCCGATCTCATTAAACAGATCACAGTCACGGATTTCCGATCTTTTCACTCAAGAGGTCTCACTCCGGACCATGGTGTCATAGAACCTTTGCTGAAAAATTTGTTCTTTGCTGACGGTGATCTATGGCGGCTGCTGCGACAGCGCATGACGCCGGCCTTCTCCAGCGGCAAGCTCAAGGCCATGTTCCCATTAATTGTGGACTGCGCAGACAGGCTTCAGAAGCGTGTGCTCTCAGCCTCTGCCACCGGCCAAACCTTGGACGCACGAGACCTGATGGCGCGGTACACTACTGATTTCATCGGTGCCTGCGGTTTTGGCCTTAACGTAGACTCGCTTGGTAAAGAGGACTCTGAATTCCGTAAGCTTGGAAATAGCATCTTCAACATGTCTCTATCTCGTGCTTTCACTACAATTTTCAAAACTTTGTTTCCGGACATTTTCAAAAACTATAAATTTCTCGGCCAAGAGTTGGAAGACAACATTTTGGCTGTAGTCAATATGATACAAAAGCAAAGGGATTATACACCCTGTGGACGTAATGACTTTATTGATATGATGATGGAACTGAAACAAAAGGGCAAGATAGTGGTGGAGTCCATGGAGCGCGTGAAAGATGACGGTAGCCCTGAGCTCGCAGAGCTAGAAATGGACGACATCCTCCTGGCAGCGCAGGCCTTCATCTTCTTCGCCGCTGGCTTTGAAACGTCTTCGTCTGCAACTAGCTTCACATTGCACCAACTGGCGTACAATCCTTCTATACAGAAGAAGGTTCAAGAAGACATAGACCAGGTCCTGGCAAAGTACGATAACAAGCTTAGCTACGAAGCGATTAAAGAGATGACGTACTTGCAGTGGACTTTTCAAGAAGGCATGCGGATATTTCCGTCTTCGGGACTGCTGATGCGCAAGTGCACGCAGGCGTACACTATCCCAGGCAGTGACGTCACGCTCGACAAGGGCGTTAAAATCACCATCCCCATCCAGGCGCTGCACAACGACCCCGAGTACTTCGACAATCCGTCGGAATTCCGCCCGGAGCGGTTCTCACCCGACGAAGTGGCAAAGAGACACAAGTTCGTGTACTTACCATTTGGAGACGGTCCGCGATCTTGTATTGGTGAGGACAAATTACTTACCTCCTAGTTTTAATTTTGCGGTATTTCTCATTTGAATCCCCACATTTAGTAATGAATTATTTTAGAACGTTATTTTACGCCGACAAAAAAGAGGAGTGTTATAAGTTTGATGCTTATGTCTGTCAATGTGTCTGTCTATCTGTGGCATGGTAGCGCTCGAACGGAATGACCGATTTTGATGCGGTTTGTTTTCACGTCTCACTTAAAAAGCAACCACATCAAAATCGGTCAATCCACAAGTTCCCTTGCGGTGGTTCTTAGCCATGTTTAATAAAAATCACCTTTTAAAAGTTATTGATGCTAACGGTTAAAAGTCAGGGCTTCTCTAGCAAATAATAGATGCCGCTATAAATATCTATCCAGTGATAAGTAGCGAAATTACAGATACGACTTCGGTAGTTCCGCTACTATCACTACATGGTGTTTTTGACAATCGAGGCTTTTTTATTTACCTATAGCAAACCAACTTATATTCTACGAGTATGTCCATTGTCCATATAAAATTCTCAGGTGGCCTAGCATAAACAATGACAAGAAAATAATCTTCCGCGTTGTAACGATGATGTTGTCCTGCAGGCAGTCGTCTGGGTGAGATGCAGTCAGTGGCGGGGCTGGCGGCGGTGCTGGCGCGGGCGGCGGTGTCGCCGGCGGCCGGCTGCAGCAGGCGGCTGCGGCGCGACCCCACCTCCAACATCGTGCAGAACATCGTCGGCGGCATCCCGCTGCACTTCACAAGGCGACACTAGCCTGCGTTCAATGTTAAACTTTATTTGTCGTATCATTCCCCGTGCGGTACAAATATTGGCTATTTTGAGGTCTCTATCTTTATAATCAGCAAAGCATAATCAGAAGAACTCTTGTCATCACAAACTCTGGCTTACCTTTGCACTTTGCCGGTTGCATCCGCACTGTTCTACCTCAAAGCCCGTCTGCTCTCGCCGCCATATAATGACCATTCTTTGATTTGCTGGCTTGAAACCTCTGTGACATTTTGAGTCGCACGGGTATGGTTTACAATACAACTTAATGTTTTACGAACCTGTTTCTCGTGTGTCGAACTATTCAGGTAATCTCAATCGGTTTAAGTATTTATTAAATAAATTATAATACATCATAAATCCTGTGGTATTCATTTCATGTAATAATTTGTTAAGATTTCAATTAGATATTTCATTGACAAGAGCCATGTCCTATTTAATTATTGCTAACGACCACACCAATACAATGTCTTTTATCGTAAAATAATCCTGAGATAATATTCATTTTAAATGTACAATGTAACAAACACATCTTTTGCATTGATCTAATAATATCAGGTTTTGGAACTATTTTACCGAACAAATTCTAAAAAGTATTTATATCACATCTTGTTATCGATTACAGCCATTGAACGTTTTGGAATAATTTTCGCATATCCTACAAAATATCGATAATAGATATATCAAACTAGAGTCTTGGCTTGACGAACGATACTTACCAACGAACCAAAGCTGCTGGACTGGACGCAGCTGAGAATTATGTAGCAGTAAGTTATCGGAGGAAAGTTGTCGGTCGCAAGTCACGGCGGCGCGGCGGCTGCAGCTCGTTACGACCCTAAACGACGGACTGCAGCGCCCGAACTCACACTAGACTAACTCCATTTTCTCTGCACCTACTTTATTAGTCACAGGTACAGGTTCAAACCATATGCTTAAACGGAGAAAGAAGATTTCGACATTTGACAGAAAGGTACTTATAGATAGGAAGAACTTGACAAAACTAAAGTCCCGCGTCCTCTGCATGTATTGTTTGTTGGTTGAACGCCAGTGTTGGCTTCTTGTGTACAAGAAGCACATCATGTGTGAAGTGGATATAAGAAGGAAAAAAAGAAAGAAAGAAAAATATTTTATCCAGTGCGAATTTACATCAGTTGCATTATTACTAAATAACTGAAATTAGTAAGTGGTGGCACATTTAGGTACTTATTTTTAACCCCCGATGGAAAAAATGGGGTGTTATAAGTTTGAAGCTAATGTCTGTCTGTCTGTCTGTTCGGTTAGAATAATATGTAGTTCCGCCACTTACCAATTGATGGTGTCATTGGAGTTTTTGAAGTGAAAACTTATTTAGCGGCGTTGTACACTTTTTGTAATGGGTAAAAAATTTTGGATGACGGCGCGGCGAAATTGTATGCCTGCGTCTGCTGTTTTGTTTAGGCGGCGCAGGGCGCTTGCGCGTGGCAAGCTGTAAATAAATAAATATTGTATTCTACTACATAAATGATAGTACTTTTATACTAATGATTAAAGCAATTCGTGCAAAATTATTCCCTAACCATTCCAAAATATCAAAAATGCACACTTCTGCCGAAACTCCCAGAGTGCAACCCGTCGTTCTTTTAATTTGCCTAGCAAATAAACTTGTATTAGTAGCGTTTGTCGCTTTCTAATGCTGCTGGGTTGCATGCAAAGGTATTACAACTCAGCACGGCAAGCCGCAAAGAACCAGTCCCATTGCCCAGGGAACCGCGGCCACGACCGTGCTATAAATAGTTACAATGACGTGACGACAGCCTGGCGGGATATGACATCACGTGATCTATGTAACATTAAGTGGCCGCGGGTGACATTCCATTTGCTGTTTCAGCCACTTTCAACCTTCAAGAAAGGTTGGTCGGACAGTACAATTAATGTGAGATGAATGACACGCTGATCACGTCACATACTACAGTGTTAGTCTCGTAGAGAAATACCTAAAATTTTCAAATTGATATAGATGTCAGTTTGACAACATTGATAAATGCTGAGGATAAATACAGCCCATTACGTCACTATATAGGAGGCCGTTACCTCTCGCAACGAACCATTCGTATGCATGGAGCCCCGTAATTTGGAGCTCATCGCGGATCAGCCAGATTTAAAGAGGCGCGCGAATTACCCAAGAAAATAAGAAAAATCCGCCGCCCGCCGCCCCGCGCCCCGCCCCGCTCGAGCCCCCCGCGCCGGCTTTCTCATGCAAATTATACTGATTGCTCCTATCGCATCGGATTCCACTAATTTACAAGGGCCGGCTATTTACGTCGGAGGTTGCTGTAACTACCTTATCTCGGCGCCTATGTCAAATGGCTTCCAAAGCCATCATTCTTGCTTTCACATCTAATCTTCATAGTGTAGGTATGTCTCTTTTACATCAGCAATATCTGAGATAATATGGTTGTGAAAAATAATAAAATCAAACTAAATGTTGTCAAATGGCCTCTACACTACCTAGTTATACACGAGGTAGGTACAGAATATTCTTTGACCCATGACTATAGCTACGGATATTATATAAACTTCTTTGCCTAATTTTGTTTGTTTGTAAGTGGCCAACACTGGTGTCCGATTTTTCAAGCTGTCTAACGGCATCTGACATAGCTTGACTACTGCCATACAATGACAGCCGGGACCAACGGCTAACGTGCCTTCCGAAGCAAGGAGGAGCTCGAGAAAATTTTATACCATTTGTGCCCACCCATCCAAGTGCGGACCACGCCCGGTGTCGCGTTACTTGCGAAAGCGCTAGTTATGCACATTCCCGCCGCGCCACCGAGCTCCTATAATATTTACTTACGATGTCTGGGACAATAGAGCTGGGAAATGTTTTACTAAAATGTTAAAATAATTTATTTAAAAGAGCGTGTAATATTGTTTAAGTTAGCGCGTCATCAGGACACGCTAATGCGCTCTGCCAATTATATGTAAATCCGCTCGACCCACATTAGCGGATTGTTGCCGCCGCCGCCCCGCTCGCCGCGCCGCCCGCGCCTCGAGATAACACGAATTTAAGCGATCCCGCGTGTGTGCGTAATGAGGGTAATACTAGTGTAATGTGACTGAGCCCCGCCGCGCTCGAGCCGCTCAGAAAACTATTGCGGGCACTAAACGGGCGAGTGTCTGCATTCTATCATCTCTAATATTCCCTTGAAATAATGGTTTTTGAAACGACGAATTTCTATTTGTCTATCTATTTTGTGGGCTGTTATCTCCAAGATGGTTTGCATAAACACATTTTCTTATGCAAAGCATTGGCCCGAAATTTAAAAAGTCGCCTGTTTATCTTTTATGAAGACTTTTTAGCTATAGCACAGAATTAAGATAAGATGGTTAAAGTAAAAACAAATAAAAATCGTGATTTTTCTATGCAATTTATATTAACATTGTATAATATTATAAGTACGAGTATTTATTAATTAAAAGATAATAATAATAATATGACAAAGCCCTTCTGGCGAGTAGGCGACCAATATTGTGAAAATGAGTTTCTTTCAGCGTTTCTTCTCAGCAGTGGTCGTTACGAAGCGCTGGTATCGGTAGACTTTTTAAAACAATAAATTAAATTTTAATATACTTTACACGTCACATAAATTATACTTATTGAAGTGTAAAAGTGCCTGTAAAGGTCTCATTACTTAATAAACATTGAATCTTTGGCTTCCAAAGGCTGGCTGGACGAGATTGCATTTATAGGTATTAGTTCGCCTTTGTGCCCATATTTTTTCTTGTTGTTTTTTTTTAATTTTTGTGCTTTTATTATGGTGCAATAAAGTCTATTGTTTGTACTATTTTCTTGCTTTAATCGTAGAAACCTTGTCTACTGTAATTTGTCTATAAGTAGTATCATAAAAAGTTACTGTTGTCAAAATGTAGTGGATAGTCGGTCGGTAGCACGCTGTTGTCGTAGCCACGGCGCCATCGACGCGAGCGACGAGCGGCAGCGCGATAGTGCGCTGCTCTAATGGTGCTATGGTTGCGGGGGTGTGCGGTGTCTTGGCGCGTGCCATCAAACATCAAACTCCAGATTACCGCCGCAAGATGGCGCCGGCGCTAATCGAAGCAATGATCGTAATTGTCTAGAATTAGATAATTTTATGAGCGCGGTAACTTGTTTTCTTAAGAATAATTAAAAATTCAAAATTTGTGGAGGGGTAAACGCTTGAAAGTCAGGGGTTTTCTTTTTATTTGTTACAATACATCCTCTTTGTTACTTGTTTTTTGCTCTTCAAGCCGAGAGGTTGGAGTATTCATTTCAGGAAGCAATATCCGCGTAAATATTACATCAACAAGCTCTATTGCGAGTAGTGGCATTGTCCGCAGAGCATTCCGGCGGGCCACGATACCGAATGCAAATAGTTAGTGAATTGCAAACTAGAAATCGGAGACTTTAAGAGCGACCAGCGCCGAGTGGCAACTTTAATTAAACCAACTTCTGAGATGACGTTCTACTCAAGATAATCCCCACAAGGAAGCAAGGATGCTCTGCTGACCTAGTTTAAACTCTATTGTGCGGGAATAGGGGTCAGTACTAGAGCGCTGGCTATTAACTGTTGCGTCTCGCGGCAGTCGGCTAATTCACAAACGGCGGAGTTTCTCTGATGTCACAACGACCGCCGACGTCGGCATCGCTTTTGAAGCACTACTCGTCCTTACGATGCTAAACGCTATTGATCTTTTCGAGGTCAAAACAGCAAAATGAACATTTTTGGCTTGGGCAAGAATAACGTCTTAGAGATGAAATCTAAGGGCGGAAACCGAAGTCCAGGCGGGGAGCGCCGGGTCGGGGCAAGGTGGAGGCAATTAAGGTGAGCGCGGGGCGTAGGCGAGGCGTGCACATGTGGACTTCGGTAAATGCAGTTTGAGTTGTATTGATGTGTGATAGTACTCAAATAATATGCAACAAATTTCAAAAATTTTAATGCGCGCTATGCGTGCTCTATGCATGGGCGTTGCGTCGTACGAACACGCCCTAATAATACGAACTGAAACAATCGATGAGTCTGTCCTTTTTGAGGATCCGTAGTAAACAAGGAACCCTTATAGTTTCGCCATATGCATGTCTGTCTGTCTGTCTGTCCGTCCGCGGTTTTACTCAGCGACTATAAGTACTAGAAAGCTGTGATTTTGTATGGATATGTATATTAATTATGAGGAAAAAGTGGTTAAATAAAATACTGAAAAAAAGATTTTTTTTTTAGGGTAGCTCCCGTACGCGTAACGTGAAAAGGCAATTCTTTTTTCTCGATTAACCAGTCATGTTGTATATCGTTAAATAGGTCTTCAAAAATATTATGAGATTGTGACCACCGTTTTTAGATTTAGGGATCCGTTTCTGAAATATTTGGTTATAAATTGAAAATTTTTGTTTGAGTCAAGTGTCCCCCCCCCCCCCCCCCCTCTATCTACTAAACGGTTATATATAAACACGTGAAAAAATTCACAGCTAAAGTATATTTGTATAACGAAATTTAAAGTAAAACTATCAAAACTAAGTAGGGTTTACAATTTAAAAAGTTACAGACGATCAACTTATAAAATGTACTCCCAAAATGAAAATTTCACACAAATTCAAAAAAAATTAGTTTTTAGACGTCTTTAGTGGCACAAACTTAAAGTGGACATTCGTAACTACGGAACCCTACTCTGCGCGTGGCCCGACACGCACTTGACCAATTATTTAGATTCAAGTACAGTGTACAGGTTACTTGAACCCCTAGATCAATTAATAATTTCAGGTGTAAATTCGCAGAAATCAAAGTCACATGCTCTCTATTCTAGTAAATAGCTTCGCGTGCTTGCGCCAAAAGGCAATTCCGCGTCGGTATTATTAGCACTTGTAGAAACTGGTGTTCGAAGCGCTCTAAGTAATTTTGATAATGAGCATTTAACTACTATGTGCGATACATTCCACGAAGTTCCATAATCCTCACTCGCCACTTTGCCAGCCCCTAGCTAACAAGGCGGCCCTCACTCGCACTCACCGCCGCGCGATGCAATGCACGCAGTTCATTGTTTGCGCCGCGGAAACAATTATACCTCTGATTTACATTCAGCGCGCCGCCCGGCTTCCGCACTTCTACTACTGCACTAGAGAAAGACCTTTCAGCGTGCGTGAAAACTAAGTCCAACGAATTAGTCTTAAGAGCAGCCTTCCCGTCTTACTTTTCATACAAACGCTCGTATGTTATTATGGCGTTGTATCTAATCTTCCTTGAAAACTTTTGAACTCACAGGTATCTTGGGTGCTATTTCTAGGTATCTATAGAAATAAAAAATTGAAATTTAGAAAAACAAAGTCAGTATAAGCCTCCAAAAATCTGCTTCTTTTCAAAAATTTTAGCTGAACTTTGACCGTTCATAAAGTTCTCATAAATTGTAAAAGTAAAGAAAATATTTCGATACAAACCTCGCAAATGTAATAAAAATGTTGAATACAAAACATTTATTT
Organism: Acrobasis suavella; assembly: GCA_943193695.1. NCBI lineage: Eukaryota > Metazoa > Arthropoda > Insecta > Lepidoptera > Pyralidae > Acrobasis > Acrobasis suavella. Next base: position 22,265,745 of record OW971942.1, read on the forward strand.
CACATACTGGTAAGGCTTACTGATAAACACGTATCTCCTGGAACAAGTATCATGAAATTTCCGCACCCTATGAATAGTTAATATTCGTTCAATGGATAGTTAATAATAATACTAATTTCATTTAATAGAATGCCAACCATCCCCTAGGCGCTATCTCTCTCTTTTTGGTTTGCCTCTTTTTCTAACATTGCCCTGGATGAAACACCAAGCTTTTCAATCTATACTCGCGTTGAAAACAGAGCGGCCGGGAAGGGCCGCCTTAAGAGGCTACCTGAATTTTCCGGGGTCCATTGATGCCCCTATTTGAAAAGAAACGGAGATGTCATTTAAATTATTTATTTCAAATGGGGGCAGCACTAGACCCCGGAAAATTCAGTTATCCCCTTTAGGTTACAGTATAATAAATCAAACTGATTTTATACAAAACTAGCTGTAACCCGTGACTTCGTCCGCGTAGAAGTCGAAAATGGTTGTAATAGGAACTTTGATTGGTTTTTTACGTTATAAATTGTGTTATAATATCCCGTTCCCGTCATTTGCTAGAGCGAAAGAGGACATGTCATCTATTTGTCTCAATTTTTTGTCTCTTACGAAGTTTTATAATAATATAAATTCTCAACCCCTAAAGCACCCCAGGGGATGCAATTTTAAAATATAATTTCTGTATTATTATTTTTTATTGACCACTAATTCAAAAATGTCATGTGTCTCGCTTCAAAAATGACGAAGATGCATATAAACTTGCAACCCCTATTTCACCCCTATAGGGATGTAATTTTCAAAATCTAATAAATGCATTATTGTTTTCTACTAACTATTAAAATAAATTAAAAATTTCATGTGTCTTACTTTAAAAATTACGAAGTTCCATACAAATTGGCAACCCCTATTTCACCCCTTTAGGGATAGAGTTTGCAAAAATCCTTTCTTAGCGGACGTTTCCTAGTCACAGTCTACCTTCCTGCCAAATTTCATCTTTATTGGCTAAGTAGTTTTCGAAATTTCGTGATGAGTTAGTAAGTGAGTGAGTGATTTTTGCTTATCTGATATATATTATACACTATTACAAAAATACAATTAAAAATATATTGTCATCAATTAATCAATTAATTTAATTGATACAATATTATCAGAATCAGAATTATTACACTATTATATTGTCATTTTGTAGGTGCCATATTCCAAAAATTTACATTTTAGAGCTGCCGTAGAACTAGACAACGTCATATAAATTAATTGTTAGCGAGGACTCTGCTCCGGCCCGGATCCAGATTTACACCCGTAATAACGGTGAAGGGCTGCAGCAGCAAATCGGCCGATAGCCATTAATACCAGTAATTTGCATAATTGGCATTTTTCCGGGCGCCCCGACCCCAGCCTGTCCGGTCTTCTCTCACAGGGACATTTTTAATCACATAATATTCTCTTGGCATAAAATTCGATTTTTAGCTTTTATCAATAATCTTTGAAGAATCGCTTGTAAAGATGGCGCATGATACCTCCATGCTGCTTCCACTTCATTTCTTCATCATCTCATCCTGTTCGCTTCTCGAATCTAAATTCGAAATTTCATTATCAAATTGTTGACATATTCCATACTTCATATCTTGACTCATTCCTCGATCAGATTCAATCAGGAGAATCACCATCTCCATGTACAATTAAGTTATTTCTATACTTTAAAATTGCAATTCTAATATCTAGTGTTTTAAAATACTTATTCAGTGTCTAACAATAATAACTGTTCTCATTGCTACCTGAGCATTCTATTGCCTTTATCTCTCTTTCATCTCATGTGAGGTCCAAGTTTTTCTAACGTGTGCCCATACCAAAAAGCTATGCACCTAATTAGAGAAAATAGATCTCCGACCAAATTGATTACTGGAGTTTCGTAACTCGAAATTATGAATTTGAATTTTATGTGTTTCAATAGGGCCCGAGCTTTGGGCCCGATTGCGCGATATCTCCGCCATTACATTAATTGCTTTTTTTACTCGCCGCGGGACAAAATAACCCTTTGTTCGTATAATTCAAACGGCTTCATTAAAAATACCAATGAATGTTTTATTACGAGAGGCTAAGATGCGAATGAAAACAGTCTAAAGGAATCTGCGACGCATTGCGTCCGATGAGATTGAATGCTCGGAACGTGTACTCGAATTCTTTGAAGCTTGTACTGAAAAATAAAGAGAAAAAAAATATATTTTTATTTTTGAAGAAACAGAATCCGTTGACTGTTAAATTGTTGTTAGAATGCATTTTGTTAACAAGGAGTAGGTTCTTTTGTTAACCGAAGGAGACAATAAGAAAATTGGGAATAGGTATGTGCAGGTTGAATTTACATGAATGTGATCACGTAAAACTTAATTGTTAAATCTTTTCTTTAAATTATAAATCATGTAAATCCGTAAACTTGAACATACAAAGAAAAGACTATTGTAAACAGAAACATAGCAAACAAGTGCCGCTATATTGAGAACATATTTGCGAGTCCATTTGGAAAGACATTATAATTCAGCGAGCGTTACATGCAGCGGCAGCTGTACGACTATATTTGTTTTGTGCTGTATCTCCGTGGTTACTCCTCAGCCGCTGATATTCCAGACATCCAAATATTCTGCCCGCCACTAGAGGTAAGTTTGACCGACCACTGCCCAAATAACATACTTTTTTTTAATCACAGATATATGAAGCGAGGTATCTATAAATATATAACTAAATATTTAAAAACGGTATTACTCACGTAGTGTAGTCGGAAAATGCCGACTAGATTGAAACTAGTCGGCATTTTCCGACTACACTACGTGAGTAATACCGTTTTTAATATTTAGTTATGTCATCTCACGTAACTTTTAATAATATTATATTTATATCCTAAAGGTTGACAGGAAGAGAATACTTTAGCATCAAGTTTATTACCTATTTAGCTTTTAGCTCAAATGTCTTTTATAATAACTAATTAGGCAGTAAAGTTGAACATATAATATCGCGTTAAATGTAAAAATCTAGCTTCTTTGAACCAGTTTACGCCGTATAAGCCTACGTTAATTAGTACCTACGAGTTACTCTATAAACAATAAGACAACCAGCAAGCACACTGCAGTGGTGAAAACCGCGATTTGAAATGATTGCCATCTGCTGCGTAAAGGTTAATGCAAACAAGCAACCTGAAAGACGTTCCCGGGGAAGTAGCCAGCCAGTGTTCGCAGAAAAGAAAAACAATAAAGGTTTATGGAACGGTCGTTATGAGGCAACAGGCGGCCGCGCCCGCGCGTCTTACTCTATATCAATAACAATACAAATTGATCACACCGACCGACCTGAACAACTTCGGAGCTCTCTAAGATGGCGGTGGGGTCATAAACTGTTAGAAGGAGTAACTCGTACAAGGGGACATTTGTTTTCAGATACGTATCGACTGTTTGCTTCAAGCTACACACAAAGTATTGAGTGAACTAAACACCCCATACCTCTGCTTTTTTGCCAATCAGTTAGAATTCGTGGCAAACTGTGGAAGAGACGTGCCCTTCTTGCTCTGTGGCGTTTAAAAACACATTTCTCTTAACTTCTTTCTACTCTTTTACGATCTTTTTCTTATCCCTTTTTAGGGTTAGCAAGTGATATTTATGTTCACTTTAATAAATGACTTATTCTGCATTGGAAAATATGCACCCGATAAGAGCTAAACTGCAGCCCGCACTGTTCGCTACAAACCCACGGGATGTTTCCTCGTAAAATCACATAGCATCGAGTTGGCGTCTGAGCACACAGCACATTGTTCGTCCAGAAGTGCCATTTTTGAAACACGGAGTCACCTAAACGAATGATTTTTCCATACAAAAACCGTTCGTTCAGTGACTCAGAGTTTGAAAAATAGCACCACAGGCAGATGTCATCGCGGGCACTTTTACTGTTTTACTTATACTTGCTGATCTGTGTTAGCTACTCCAGTCGTCGTTAAAGGTCGGTTTCTTTCATTGCTGTTACGCACATAGCGAAATAAATTAGCATTTTCTAAGGGGCATAATTGATTGAATAGTTACACGTGTTTCGCTTAGCGCCGCACAAAGTAGTGTTTATCGCGGGCATAAAGTAATTGGCCGCGCCCGGCGGGGACCGGATGTGTTGTAGTGATGTTAATGCAGCGACGGGGCGCCGCCGCGGCGCTGACGGGCTGAGGGAGTCCGCTCAGAAGTGCCATTTTTGAAACGCGGAGTCACCTAAACAAATGGTTTTTCCATCCAAAAACCATTCGTTTAGTGACTCCGCGTTTGAAAATGGCACCACAGGTGTGCGCACATCGACATGAATATTAGCCACAATAAGGAGGACTTGACAATTAACACTTCAATCACATTTGTTTATGTTGGATTTCAAAGTTGAGAACATAATTTCCTTTTGCATTAAAACGCATGAGTAATCCTGCTAAAAATGTTTTGGTTTAAGAATGGTAAATTGGGTCAGTAAGGTTTGATTGTCATGTTTATCCCACCAAAAACATAAATGTGAAAATGGAAGCCTAGTTCAATATCAGAGAAAAGAATTGAAATATACATGGCTGCCAAGTTCTGTAGCAAATCCTCAAATTGATTTATAACAATTTCAAATTTGACCTGGCTAATTTTTTTACTAACAATTTTGACACATATTTAGAAGAATTGAACCTTAACAATAACATGCATGTGGGAACGTACGTATACTACGTGACACATTCTATCCACTTTTTAAATTACTTTTTGTCAATTAATAATAAAATAAACTCAAAATTTTCAGAAGAATAATTACTAAACAAATTCTTGCTCCTACAATTTTAATAGGAGTTTTACAAATAGAACTTTATTATATGTACTAAATGTCATGTATTTAAGTAAAATAGATTTCAAGTTGTGAAGAACTCAAAATTAGCTCAAATTTTTCGTGTTAACACACGACTGCTGCGTCGCCAGTTCCTTTCTTTGAACATGGCTTAGACACATTAAGATTTTTTTTTTAATTCAGTATTTTGTTGAAAAGCAAGTATGATCTGAAAATTCCCAAACCTCGTGCAAGCCAACATCGAACGATTTCGAGCATCATCGTAACTCTGTCTACACACGCAGAACAAATCATAGTTCAAATGGAAACTCCAACTACAGGGTCTGTCACACCACAATGCAATCAGTCGCGGTCACCTCGAACTCTCCTGATTCAGGCGCCAGTAATTATGATTCGCAGATGTATTTCGTCACTGTCGATAGTGCTCCTCGCAGTTGATGAAGTTTCAAAAGCAATATTTAGTCGACTAAAATAGATGGTACGAGTATTTGTACTATTAATTAACCAACTTCAAAAAAGAAGGAGGTTATCAATTCGTCGGAATCTTTATGTTTTTTTTTTTTTGTATATGTTCACCGATTACTCGAAGATGCCTAAACCGATTTGGAAAATTCATTTTTTGTTTGAAAGAGCATACTTGTCAGGTGGTTCCATAGAAATTGTATCAATATCGGCTGTGAAGTTTGGGGGGAACCAACTGCTTCTCTTCCCGCGGAGATCGTAAAAGCCGATTTAGAAAATGGACGGAAATGCGAATCATTTTATTAGGCGATGCGGCTAGCAACCCCTTACTATTTTGATTCCATGTTTCCGTCCTAACTCCCGACATTCACGTGGCTTTGAGCATTATAGCTCAAGGCTAATGATAGTGTCAACTTTTGCATGCATCCTTGTATAAATTATAGAAAACCAGTTTTAAATGGTTAATGTACCAAATACACATCACGGTAAATCAAAAGAATGCCAATTGTAGTTAGTCCTCCGTAAACTGAAGTACTTCAAACAAACTTCCCAAGTGTTCTCGAATCCTGTCAATGTTCGTGAGAAACCGGCCACAGCAGTAAGGCGGACACTCTCGGCCGACTGCGGCGGGCAGTGTCGGACACCACTCCGCGTCAGTCCGCTCCCGCCCGACGCAGAGCACCGAGCCTCTCTATTACATTAATTAAGTTCTATCCTCATCGCACGTTCCAAACCTAACATCGGCAGTTAAGAACTATACCATAGAATGAATGCCCTAAACTTTTGTCGGAATAAAATATTGTTGCATGCTATCTGCTGTTGTGCAAACCTTTCATTGTTTTTCTTTTAAATGTTATAGGGCGGCAAACAAACAAGCCGGTCACCTGATGGTAAGTGATGACCGCTGCCCATGGACAACTGCAACACCAGGGGTGTAAGAGATGCGTTGCCGGCCATTCAGGAAGATATAGACTCGTTTTTTGAAGGTTTCAGTGTCGTATTGGTCCGGGAACACTGCTGCAGGAAGTTGATTCCACAGTTCGGTCGTACGTGGTAAATAGTTCCTTTTAAAACGTACGGTGGTTGATTGCCAACTATCCAAGTGGTGTGGATGAAATTTTAATTTCAGGTGGGTGATGCGGTGGTGAAATTTTGCAGCAGGTATTAAGTAGAACAATTCTGCAGAGCATTCCCCATGATAAATGCGATAAAAATGCACAAGGGTGCAACATCCCTACGTAGGGCCAGAGGATCGAGACGGCCGACGAGAGTCACATCGTCGATTATACGAGTTGCGCGATTTTGAATACGGTCAAAAGGAAGAAATTGGTAATTTAGGTGCCCGGCCCAGTGTTTTTCCAGGTGTTTTCCCTTTTTTCACTAATCTTCACCTATCAGTACCGTGCATTTCATACAGACACATAGAATTTGTCTCCGCTGCGCCACCCTTAATAATATCGAATACTAGCGAAAAATGTGTTTTGCTTGATATGCAGCTGTTCTCGTAATTTTGGTAAGATGCTGCCATCCTTTGATTAATTTAGCCGACCGTAATTTTTTTCCCATTACTGTGATATAAACTATTTATTACTGAGATGCGGTGCGGCCTTCGGATGCGGCCGATGTGAGCAACTTTTCGGGGGAGCCGAGCACGCGCGCGCGGGCAAACAACGCGCCGCCGCCGGTGTTGTGGACACAACATATTACTCGCTGGTTTGCTCTCTAATTAATTAACTAATGCCCAGAGTACCGACCACTGTTTAAAGCGCATTATGCCACAATTTCATTCGCGTGCATTTCTCGGTCAGCTTACCACTGGGCCTGTAATAAAAAATTCACGGGGATCCGTTGATACTCTCGATATTGCGGTCGGACAAAACAACAGATACCACACTTACATTTCTACTGCATTTGAGAAAAAAAGTCAAAAATCATAATTTTATTAAATGTAGGATAAAGTCACTTATCGAAAATCATTTTCTTTTTTAAATATTATTTTACTGCTAAAGATTAAAACTACTAGCGTTTTGAATCGACCACTGCTGGAAATATTACGCCGAAAGAAACCCAATTCAGTATTGGTCCCTTCCTTACCCAGCCTAATTATTATATTTAATACTTGTGAAGATTATTCATGATGTTTACACACAAAGAAACATACTTAGTAGAAAAGATTGGCTCGCCTAAACGTAACAAAAGAATATCTCCTTTTTCGCATAAAGCGGAATAACTGACAGGCTTTACTACGACGCTTTAGTTATTCAGCCCATTTATTTGTTACGCCCGCGCCACACTTAGCGCACTGTCCCCTGACCTGAGCCGCCCTGCGCTCGCACGGCTCACATTATCAGATTACCCCACTTTAGGCGGCAGATAATTGAATTTTTTCCACAAGTGTGGCCGATTAGTTGCATGGCAGTACACGCCGCTGGGGCTCCTTACACTAATTGCTGGAGCACCTCTCGGAAACTAACTCTTTTTAAAAATACTTACATGCGAGTTATTCTCGCGTTCTAACATTATATTCATATCTAAGATGGTAATAAATAAGCCTTAAAAAATATTGCATATTAAATGAATAATATAAATAAATATAAATAAAACTATAAGGGACAAATTACACTGGATGAGCTAGCCCAAAAGTTAGTTCGAAACTTGTGTCATAGGAAACTACTTCAACGATATTACATTTATTACAACTACATATATAGATAAACATCCAAGACAATTTGAAAAAGGCCATTTTCCAACTTTCCCTTACCGGAGCTTGAACCCGGGACCTCTGGGTGGCGGACTAGCATGGTGACCACTATGCCACGGAGTCGTCCTAATAAAGAAAGTAAGAAAGAAACATACTTTATTTGGTGCAAATTTACAGTATTTCACTAACCGAATAACTGAAACTAGTTTTCATCACACTCTGTTACAATACAAACATTGTGTATATATTTATTTAGAAAAGTTTGTTTTCGATGTGATAATAAGCCTAATTATCACATCGAAAATTATATCACATGTGAATCTCAAGTAAAAGAATGTGCATTACACCGAGTATACCGAGCGGACGAGGTGACCGGAGTCCGGCGTCCGGCCTCCGGAACCGGTGTCCGGCGCTACACAAAAGGCAGCGTTCGCAACTCGGCCGAGTTTCAATTAGTCGAGTGTGAAAGTTGTCCGCCGTAATTAATTCTCTTGATTAAAACTTACTAGTCTGTCCCCCGCACCGCCCCGCCCCGCTACCGCCGGCGGGTGACTTCTAAGACGGCTAAGGCGACGCTAAATAATTACAGTGTCAACGTTATTTGAGAGTTCAACCAAAGTGATTAGGTACGTATATAGAAACGACCGGGTCGTTAAATTGCTAGAAGCAATCTGATATGATTACACTACCTCTATTTTTCAAACTTAAACCACTGTTACTGACCGTACGAGTATGATTTTAAAAAATGTGATTGTAAAACGTTTACGTATGCTAAAAAGGTTTTAATAACATTCTGTGCCAACCTCATAAAATAGGTGTAAATGACTTTTGGGCTTGGTGTCAACGAACATATTTATTACGGTACATGCAGGTCGCACTGGAGCACGAATCCCGATCACGCCGGCAAAGTTCCCGTCCCCCGGTGGACTCGGGAAACAGCAAAAGTTGACGTTGCTCGCACCTTCTGTCACTACACAAATAATCTCGACAACTAACTACCGAAGTAATAAGCGGTTAGCCTCGCTACGACTTGCAGCAATGTATAGTATAGTGCGTGCTACGAACGCACCACCTACGTCAGTTCTACGAGGTTAGCCTCGCTACGACTTGCAGCAATGTATAGTATAGTGCGTGCTACGAACGCAGCACCTACGTCAGTTCTACGAGGTTAGCCTCGCTACGACTTGCAGCAATGTATAGTATAGTGCATGCTACGAACGCACCACCTACGTCAGTTCTACGAGGTTAGCCTCGCTACGACTTGCAGCAATGTATAGTATAGTGCGTGCTACGAACGCACCACCTACATCAGTTCTTCGAGGTTAGCCTCGCTACGACTTGCAGCAATGTATAGTATAGTGCGTGCTAAGAACGCACCACCTACGTCAGTTTTACGAGGTTAGCCTCGCTACGACTTGCAGCAATGTATAGTATAGTGCGTGCTACAAACGCACCACTTACGTCAGTTCTACGAGGTTAGCCTCGCTACGACTTGCAGCAATGTATAGTATAGTGCGTGCTACGAACGCACCACCTACGTCAGTTCTACGAGGTTAGCCTCGCTACGACTTGCAGCAATGTATAGTATAGTGCGTGCTACGAACGCACCACCTACGTCAGTTCTACGAGGTTAGCCTCGCTACGACTTGCAGCAATGTATAGTATAGTGCGTGCTACGAACGCACCACCTACGTCAGTTCTACGAGGTTAGCCTCGCTACGACTTGCAGCAATGTATAGTATAGTGCGTGCTACGAACGCACCACCTACGTCAGTTCTACGAGGTTAGCCCCCGCTACGACTTGCAGCAATGTATAGTATAGTGCGTGCTACGAACGCACCACCTACGTCAGTTCTACGAGGTTAGCCTCGCTACGACTTGCAGCAATGTATAGTATAGTGCGTGCTACGAACGCACCACCTACGTCAGTTCTACGAGGTTAGCCTCGCTACGACTTGCAGCAATGTATAGTATAGTGCGTGCTACGAACGCAGCACCTACGTCAGTTCTACGAGGTTAGCCTCGCTACGACTTGCAGCAATGTATAGTATAGTGCATGCTACGAACGCACCACCTACGTCAGTTCTACGAGGTTAGCCTCGCTACGACTTGCAGCAATGTATAGTATAGTGCGTGCTACGAACGCACCACCTACATCAGTTCTTCGAGGTTAGCCTCGCTACGACTTGCAGCAATGTATAGTATAGTGCGTGCTAAGAACGCACCACCTACGTCAGTTTTACGAGGTTAGCCTCGCTACGACTTGCAGCAATGTATAGTATAGTGCGTGCTACGAACGCACCACTTACGTCAGTTCTACGAGGTTAGCCTCGCTACGACTTGCAGCAATGTATAGTATAGTGCGTGCTACGAACGCACCACCTACGTCAGTTCTACGAGGTTAGCCTCGCTACGACTTGCAGCAATGTATAGTATAGTGCGTGCTACGAACGCACCACCTACGTCAGTTCTACGAGGTTAGCCTCGCTACGACTTGCAGCAATGTATAGTATAGTGCGTGCTACGAACGCAGCACCTACGTCAGTTCTACGAGGTTAGCCTCGCTACGACTTGCAGCAATGTATAGTATAGTGCGTGCTACGAACGCACCACCTACGTCAGTTCTACGAGGTTAGCCCCCGCTACGACTTGCAGCGATTTATAGACTGTACATCGCTGCAAATTCGTAGCACGCACTATACAGTATAGTGCGTGCTACGAAAGCACCACCTACGTCAGTTCTACGAGGTTAGCCCCCGCTAAAGCTTGCAACAATGTATAGCATGTGTTTCATTTCTGCATGACTTGCAGAAATGAAAGCGCGTGCTACGCACCACCTACGCCCGCCAGCCCGCGCGGCGCCTCGTAACTATGTATAGCGCGTTCTGCAAACGCACCACCTACATCAGTTATGCGCCAGGCTGTGCTCGTTTTGATTGCTAGGCAGCGTGTTAATAAAGGGTCAACATCACCGTCCCGCATGACGAGTACCTCGTGAAGGCCGAGAACGATGAGCTTAGCAAGTACCTTAACTTGGCCAACGAGTTTCGGTGAACGGTCTTATAGCGAAAAGTCTTGTCACACTCCTTAAGACTCTTTCGCTATATAGCTGGGTCAAGGGTCAGATACAGATACAGAAGGCAGTATTCCTAGACACAGCACGCATTGTCAGGAGGCTTCTCTCTCTGCAGCTACAAACATTATAAAAAAAGACCAAACATATGTTTGGTCTTTTTTTTATAATGTTTGTATATTTTGTAGTATATTTTATATTTTTACTATTTATTGATAAATTATAAAAACCCTAATCTAAGAATCAAAAAGAAAAGTAAATGATATCCCCAGATATCATTTACTTTTCTTTTAAAATTTTCTTTCATTTACCAGCAAGTTGTGCTTAGTTAGCTGAATAAAAAACTCTGTTCTCTCTGGTCTCGGAGCCAACATCCACTTCGGGTCACTGGGCCAGTCAGTAAATAAGTATTTTTGACCGTACGGACCTTACAGTATTTACCTAATAAAATGTTAATGTAATAATTTGCGCTGTTCTACGTCAGGCCCACAAATGTTAACATTGCGGAGCTATTGTTTGTTAACGAGAAAGGCTGTTTCAGCCTAATTAATAGCTGCGACTTCCTCCGCGCGCCCGTTACGTTTTGTTGCTGAACAATGGATTTATCAAAAACAAGGAAGTGACGTCACAGTGACGGCAGGTGCGTGGTGTGACTGCTGAATTAGCTGCGATCGACCACTGGCGGCTATAAGGTACTATCCAGGGTCAAACATACCTATATTATTAGGTACTGATAAGTGAATAAAACGTCACAAAATAATGTCACTAGTCATTGATCAATGTAATTTTAGATTTATTCATGCAGAAAAACTAGAGAAAAACTGATAATAGGATTGCTATCTGACTCCAAGAAACTATGACGTCACGACGTGGTATTTCATACAAATCCCAAAACAATGTTAGTTTTAACGTTTAGAAAAAAGTATCAACATTGACTTGTTGGGAACTAGCGGATTGTCACATAGAGCTAGCAGTTCACGTTAGCCGTCGTCCTAGTACAACAATATTATTGAAATTAAATATTTACTCCAAATGATTCCAGTTTACTTTCCCGTAGCACCAGCTTTCCCAGGCTTAGTAACTTTCCAGCCTGCGAAGTATTTCCTCAAGCAGAGCAAGCCGCGCGAACTTTGTCTCAGCGGCGGTAATCCCGGCCGCGCCGAGCTGCTTCATTATGCGCGCGGATTATGTTTTTATTTTGGCTGAGCATTATAAATTCCTCGGCATATTCTCGTAATGCCGGCTCAGGCGCGGCATTACTCCGCGGACGCCGTGCGACTAATTTACACAAAAACGCACGCTAAGCCGACAATTATTTTAAAATATTTCGTGATTACCACCTAAGAAGGAGCTCAATACGTAGGATAAGAACGTGTGAAACTGGAAAGAATTCAGATTTTATCAGTTTTAGAAGAAAATTATTTTTGGTATTTAAAACTTTGACCCATAGAATAATAACCGATTATCTGTGCTTGGACCAGAAGTTGGTCGCGGCAGAACTTGTCATGCCGACTGTAAGAACTTGTAATGCGCCTGAAATCCATCTATGGGTTAAAATTCTATGCTGAAATTCCCTCTTGCGATTTGGAAGATAAAAGATCCTTTAGTGCCGGCGAATATCAGGACAAGAAGTGCCATTTTTGAAACGCGGAGTCTTAAACGAATGGTTTTTCCATACAAAAAAAAACTGTTCGTTTAGTGACTTCGCGTTTGAAAAATAGCACCAAAGATGTAAAGTGAGTGTAACGTCCGTACCGCTGAGCAAGATGCAAGTGTCAGCGGCTGGAGACAAGCATCTCTCTCGCGCTGTACTGGCATCTCGCCACCGCGTTCACACTGCGGGCCGCGGTGCCTGCTCACTTCTCATCTAGCTCTGCATATACTTATATTGTTACTTGGCATAACAAGATGAATGAAATCTTGCCTCGCTTACGATATGGCAGGGAAACTCACACAGCCGGTACATCTTTCAGTTTTGCAGGCAAATCGAAAGAAACTAAAGCGACACTCTGTAAGTACACCTTAGTGTGAGTAATTTTACAGTCGGACTTAGTCTCTACAGTCAGTAGTGAGCTTCGATCGGAGAAACCAAATCAATTTGCTAAGCTTGGAGATTCGTAGTCTTATATTTTTACTTGGTATAACAAGGGGAATAACACCTCGCATCGCTTACGGTATGGCAAAACTGTCGTAGGTACATGTTTGAGTTTTACAGGCGAATGAAAAGAAACTAAAGCGACCCTTACAACTTCGTGTGAGTAATCTTACAGTCGGACTAGTCAGGGCTTCGATCGCAGAAACCAAATCAATTAGCTAAGCTTGGCGATTCGTGGTTGGTTTAATGTGTGTCACAAGGACATCGCCGGGAGTGTGTCGCCGCCTGCGTTATTGCCGGCTGTGTTTGTGTTGCGCTCATCACGGGGAAGGTGAGCTGGCTCCGGTTTGTTTGTCGCTCCGGCGTCGGGACGAGTTATTACGATTTGCAAGTTATAACTCTTCACTGTACCTATTTGAGTATGTATGTAGTATACAAGGCTGAATTTAGACGTAATTAGGTACCTACTAATGATCTGCTAATAAGTAAGCGGTGCTATAAAAATATCGGAGTACCCAGTAGTAATACGAGGTACATACAAACTAAATATACTCGTAACATCAAAACCTACGAGGAGTTTATAATAAATTCTTAGAAAATTATTGATTACAAAAACTATTTACATTGGCGTCACAAGAATATAGATAAAATAATAGTCCGAATCTCATACAAAAACTAAAAAATCGGATTCTTCAAAAATTTACGAAATGTAAATGTATATTCGCAAGTGAACGATGAGTACAAATACCTCACAAGGAAGGAGTATTCATGAAATTGACGAGACACTGAGCTCTGTAGAGATTTGTCGCCGTCATTGTGTTTTGTGCAGTTGACACAGTTCATGATCACAACCTTAATACAACACAGAAACGGCTCTTTCTGCAATAGTGTGCTCCAAGAAACAAAACACAATATCAGAAAAATCGCAGTGCTTAAAGTGTCAAGAACTGTAGACGCATACTTTGTGCATCCTATTGCATGATAACTGAGTACAATTAGCCGACTGTAAACTACTGTAGAGTCAGTCAATGACTTTCGAAATGTAAACTCCGAATGAAAATTCAATAGATAACTTTCAAAATCCAGTCGCAAAACTCTGATTCGACGACTGACGATGCTCTTTGTGAAGTAAACTGGTGAATTGACATCGTAGCGCTACAAAGCTAACTTTCTCTATGCATACCGGAATAGATTTGCGTGTTTCATTTCTGTACCATGGGTGTGTTGTGTCCGGGCGACGCCGGCAGGAAATTAAGCGACATTTACTGTCTCCGCGACCTCGGCACATCTCGACACGCCCCGCGCCGGAGCCGCTCCGTCTCTGAGAGAACCTCCATGTGCACAGATTATAATAAACAGCCAACTCAAGCGACGGCTACTTGCATTGGGACGGTACGATCCTTCCATAAGAGATAAAAAGTTCTTTATTCTAATGGGGTCGATGCAGAAATGTATGGTAGTTGGGCGAGGTCATGGTACACCTACCTAAAATTAGTAGTTATTAATGGTAAGCAATATGTTATCGATAATTTCCAAAAAATCATTCTGTTTTTCATGTAGTTTTAGTTTGAAATGCCGTAATTGAGGTACCTAATAATAACATTATCAACTTCGCGCTTGTCAAAGTGACTTTGACGTTTGATTGGCATATGAATGACATTTTCACAAATTAGACGGAATATATCCTGTGGTGCGATTTTTCAAACGCGGAATCACTAAACGCACGGTTTTTTGTATGGAAAAACCATTCGTTTAGGTGACTCCGCGATTGAAAAATGGCACTTCTGCAAGAATGATCGTCCGCCGGTCGATCGATGACGTTATGGTGTTTGTCAATCTTTGTTTGACTTTGACAGTTACTAAATGTGACATTACACATTGACGTTCAGTAGTGCCATTTTTGAAACGCGGAATCACTAAAAGAACGGTTTTTTGTATGGAAAAACCATCCGTTTAGGTGACTATCCGTTTCAAAAATGGCACTTCAGAAAGTGCTTAGAAATGGTGCCACAAGTTTTGAATGCACCGAAAGGTAGCCGCCATGACAATGTCGCCATTATGTAATATTACACTCGATTTTTAGGTTAAAATTACTCTAAGATTATAACGAATAAAAATAAAATGTAAGCCTCATTACATTCCTACTATTTTAAAGTATTTTTTACAATAACCTCGCCCATTATGGAGCAACCCCTTTAATAAGAAAACCTACTGTGAATTATTTATACTACGTTATTTCTGATATGTCTACATTCCTCTCCATTCGACCGTTCTTCTGCAAGAGATGGCCCAAAGCGGTTAGGCCGCCCATTATACCCATGAAAATATAAAATAAGGAGTTTTTCATTCATTCATTTCTTTTATTATGAATTTGACACTCTCTCTCATTGAAGTGAACATTAATAGTCTCGCCCTTCACTTACTGTAAAATCCAGTCAATTCCTGGCAAAGGAGACATTTGATTGATTTTATGTAGTAAGTATTTGGCAAATCTATTCATTACATTTTGGGGATATGTCATTTTAGACAATTTACCGTTACGTGCTGATTTTATACGTTTTGCTTACCATCACGTGCTGGATACGTGTCTCTTTATACTGTCGTGTAGGGTATAGTCATTACTAACAATTGTCACATTTTTCTACCCTTTAAAACGGTCACTGTGTATGAGGTCAAAAACAATGCGTCCGTGGTCGCCAGCGATGCGTCTAGTGATGTGTCATTCCCAGGAATTAAAAATTCCCGAAAGTATTCCTAGCAATGGTAATTTAGGGGAATATTTATGGAAATATTGGGAATATTCCCGTAAATTTACAGTGGGAATTACTAGGTGCGCCGCAGGTGAGGTCGTATCGCCGAGTGTCGGCCGCTGCTCAGAGCTCATGCAAACAGACATTCGCGTTTTATTTTCCTAATACAATTATTCAATTGTGTGGTCGGAGTGTCCCAGTCTCGGTGCGAGACAATGGCGCCTTGAACCGCCATAACTCAAAGCGAACGACTTCGCGTTATATCTTAAACAATATATTTAGGAAGCGGCGGCCGCGCTCCGTCTCACTCAAATTTTAAATTATCATTTGATTTCGCCTCGCCTTTGTTCGCAAGGAGAGGCGAAAAAGAAGCGGTAGAGATACGCCGCGGAAGACAAATGTGAAGTGGCTTTGTTTGTGGCGAAATATCATGAAAGTATCAGACGATAAAGTGGCGTGATTTATACACGCCGCTCCGTCCGCACCGCACCGCAGCGATGTGCCGCGCAGCACGCACCTAGGTACATGTAGCTCATCTTAATGAAGTTTTATAAAATCCATTCATGAAGTACATTAATAATAATAAGTAATTACTTCTTATAAAAAACCAGAAAAGGATAACTATCCGCAACCGCAACACTTTTATTGGCAGAATCTATAATTTTTCAAAACTAAAAACCGCTTCATCTTCAAACTACACAACTGATTTTGAAAACAATTCTATGGGACCACTTCGCTAGTATGCGCTTTCAAACAAAAAAAGAATTTACCAAATCGGTCCACGCGTCTTCGAGTAATTCGTGAACGAACATAAAAAATTCCGACGAATTGATAACCTCCTTCTTTTCTTAAAGTCGGTTATAAGTCACTGGTTGCCACTCCAGCAGAAAGCCTTGCGATCTTAACCCAATGTAGACATTAATCATCAAACTTCCAAAAATTGATAATTATCACTTGATTTATTATCGCTTGATAATTGTCAATTTTGGCTTTCGATTTCATAATAGGTCGTTTGGCGTCAGATCATCAACTTACAGCTAAGTTTATTGCCGCTTTCTGAGCGCAAGTACAGAAGAAGCAACAACAAGTACTGCAGCATTTTCAAAGTCAAAGTCAATTTTTGTTATTCAATGTAGGATAAATTTATCTCTTATTGAAGATCATTTTTTTTTTAAATATTATTTTAGTGCAAAAGCTAAAAACTACTTTTAAACTACTTCGTTTTACTAACCAAAATGGTACAAGCGTTTCGGAACGACCACTGCTGGGAAGATTACGCCTCTCCAAAAATGACAAATTTCAATTATATCTATGTACTGATATTAAAATTAGATATGTGGACTGAGAATGTCATAATTATTAATTAAGAATGATAACAAATTTTAAATTAATGTCATTTTGTATTTTTTTTAAATATCGATCCTAAACCTTTGCATTAAGATCAAGTGTAATTAAATAGGTACTTAGTGACACGCACAAAAGAGTGGAAATCAGCTAATGCTGGCTGGGAACTCTCTAAGTTTTTTACAATGATAATAATTACGCCGAAGGTGCTTTCGTCGGAACGCCTGCTAGTTCTGCAGCGGCAATGCAGCGTCCGCGCGTGACTCAACCATAAGCGGGCAGGCGCGTCTGCGACTGATCACACATTCATTATTCAGCGTAGCCCCGCAGCCCCACCGCTGCCAGGCCTGTGTCACACCCCGTTTAGATATCAAAAATATACCTTCCTCATTACTCAGTTTGTCCAGAGTAATAAGCATAAAATTGACTTGCAATGGATGTCTAGGTATCGCTAAACGAAGAAGTTCTGACGCAAGCGCTAACCACATTAAGTAGCAATTTCTTTAAATTTATTTTCTCAGTAATACTTCTCTACGTGAATACTAACTAGATTAGGTTGAAAAAATTTATTCTCAAATAAGGGTTCAAAAATATCACTTACTTGAAAACACAGGGGGGTTACTCCATAAAATAATACGTAGATCGTACTAAATGACGTCCTAATCCTATGACAAACCAAATTAAACTTTATCATCATACGTTAATGCTTAATGTTGCTTGATTAAAAACGCATGTGTGATAAATGTAATAGATATAAGTCGTTTTTATCACAATAAACAATTAAACAATTAAACAATTGACAGGGACACGCAGTAACGTCCGTCTTGCGTACTGGTTCTGGAGTAACCCCCCTGGTTACATCCTATAGTACATATTTTAGTCTGTCGTTCGCAATGGAGACAGTTCAGTACACACATATTTTGTCTGTTCACAAATTCACGACGTTTTAATAATCTTAGGTTCAACCAAGGTTAATTTATGTTTGATAATATGCTGCGCAAGTTTTGCTCTGAATGCGTAACCTTTTAGGTTAACATTTTTTTTTGTCTGGGGGGGTAATTTATTAAAAAGTTGTGCGCCTTCGAAGGTTTTTTTTTTCCGTAGTTTTTTCTTGTCTTCGGAAGTACCAAGAAACTTGCACGACGTATAGGTAGATCGTTTAGTTATTTCTGTTTACTTTGTAAAGGATAAGTAATATGGAGAGAGCCGCTTAAATTTTTTCGAATATGCAAGTGTGGTATGTGTATATTTGTTTTTTTGTCATTTATTTTCTTTTTTGGTATAATTGTGAAGTTGTGTTAAAAAATGGTAGTGAAAAAGAATTTGTACTCATTTATTTCGTACTACCCACTCAGTCTGTGCCGCTGCGCCATCCATACAGCGAACACTTTATTTGCGCGACATTTAACTCGACTTGCAAGTTACACGTGGCATTAACTTACAATGAGCTGTTGAACAGGAATTGCTAAGTAAGTAAATTTCAAGTTTCTTCAGGGTCACTGCTTAGTGCTTAGGGCTTTGAGCTAAGTTTTGCGGAACGTTGTTCTGTTCATGTTCAGAATAAAGAGGCATTATTCATACCTTAATATGTACTAATATGTCGGTCGCTACCTACCCAAAATATTTGCGTTTTATCGACTTGCCTCCCCTCTGTCATCATATGACATTACGAATTAAAAAAGTAGTCAAGCACATTAACTTGTTGACAAAGGTGACGCAGGATAATAAAGTATTTGGCTATAAATATTGAGACCCGCGGCAGTTACCGAACAAACGGCAGCCGAACAAAGGTGATTAACCATTGTCGCCAGTTGAACTGAGCAAACAATGCATAAAGCCCATCACACCCCCTGGTCAGAGGCCAATGGGGGATTTTTTTTATGATTCCAACGGGTTTGAATCTGAAGCAAGCAGCTGTAAGGCCCTTTTGTCGGTCGCTTATGAATATGGTACACCTTCGACGTTCTGTATAGGACGTAGGTATCATGTGCTGTCACCCACAAGTGCAACATGGAACTACTCCGAGTCACCTGACCCGAGCCGTTGAAGTTTATCGCAAAAAAAGTTGCGTCTTAAAAAGTCTTATGACATTTTTTGAAAATAATACGGAATGTTATTGTGAAATATGATATTTTTATAAAGTTTTCAATCCACATGTTGCCGCCGTTTTGAAAAATTTCGAAAAATGAATCGACAAAAAATTCTATGTAATTTTCGAAACTTCTCACAAAATTTCACGAGAATCCGTTGAGTAATGACTTGTAGGCATGAACAGCCGCACTGACAGCCGGACATAAGCCAATTTTGGCCAATCTCGAAACTAAGACGCTTCGCTCGCTCGGTCAATAAGTACAGTCAGGTACTGGGATGCCTGACAAGGCCGTCTGGCTATATTTGGCAGTAGAAATGTCTTCTTTCGGCGCTTGGCCACCTTTCCCAGTACATGAACTGCAACATCTGACCAGCTCTATGATATTACATTGTACACCTGAATACCACTGAGCTGTGTTCTTTTTGTATTGCTGTAGCACACACATTTGTACAGGTAGTTAGAAATTTATTTTCTTTTTGTGTCTGATTTGTGTAGGTATATTTTATTTGTATGTGTGTTATTGCAGAAAATAAATGAATCTATCTATATTACCTCACTGAACATCAGCAAGGATTATGTTATGTGTAATCATTTTTGAACAAAAGTGACATAACCTACCTCTTGACTCTCGATACACTTTGTAAGCGGAGTCCCTTTTTTAACAGACTTCAAAAAAGGAGGTTATCAATTCTTCGGAATCTTGTATGTTTTTTTGTATGTTCACCGATTACTTGAAGACGTCTGGACTAGTTTTTTATTGTTCGAAGGGTCATACGTCTTGTCCTACAGCAATTTTATCAAAATCGGTTTTGTTTACTTAGTGTGATCGTTATAATCGGATTTTAGTTTTGAAAAAATATTTTCAGCTATAGTTAGCAGGAGTCAGTGGACACCTGAACGATAAACGAACAGTTAGAATCCATCGCAAAGCAAGCAAAGCTTTATTGTACTCTGAATATTTCTTGTTACTTTCGGCAACTTGAGCCGAGAGCAGCGTGACGATTGACGACGCTGTTAGATTAGGGAAGGCGCTCAACTCCGGTAATTTTTTTAAATTAAATTAGCTACAGACAGAGTAATTAGAGGAGGGGGGGGGGTTGGAGGCACGGGAGGGGAGGGAGCTGCTTCGTTCTACAATATGTGCCGGAAATTCATACTTTTATTTTTCATTCTTTCCCACAACTCGTTATGCGTTATTATTATCTCGCTTTATTTAATAACTTTGATTTCAAAATTCTGTACTGTTGGTGCCAGAGCTATAAAGTTTATCTAAGTATCTTTCTACGTTGGGCTCAGTGCCAAATGGCATTAACTTTACACATAGGCATATGTAGGTATAAATAAATCATGAAATTGTAAAATTGCTCTTCAATGTCATGCGATTACTTACGCAATTTATGTATACATAATCAAACCACAGGCTACTAGGTCACTTTTGTATAATGAAATTTAAAAAAAAACAGTCAAGAAGCAAAATTAATGATTGGGCATTTTCACACAGAAGTGTGCAGCCGTTTGGGCAATTTGAATGGGAATGTCTAACTATTTTGTTGCTTTTCGACTGTTATTTTAATTTCATTATACTATAGTGATCTAGTACAGCCCGTAGTTTAATTTATTACGGGTATGTCCCTTTCATGTTGTATAAAATCCTTATAATAGATACTTGAAAACCTCAAAATACCAAAATAGTTACGTTAAATCTTTATGGTGATCTACAAATGGAAACGAGATCGGCGCACGTGCGCTGTCGATCACCGCTCCAGGGAGTTTAACGACGATGGGAGTTCGGGCGACGTCCTCACGATATCTTCTATTTGTGAAGGCGCGTGCGAGCGTTCCAATTCTCTAAACAAACAATCGCGTTAATAGTTTGTGCCTCTAATAGCGTTCTTATTCGGGCGCGATATATCCGGCGCGAGCCGCGGCGCGTGCCAGCTCGCGATTTATATAACTGAAACAACATTCGCCCGTCGTTACCGCACTATATTATCACGCACACTTGATAAATTACAGAATGATGTACATATTTACAGTTCAAAATATACAGAAATGGCAGCAGTGTGAGGCGTGACGTCACGTCCGTATCAAGAGCAGTATCAGCAGTATCAACAGCACCGGCGCACGCGCAGCCGCCGCGGACGACGTCGCGGACTGGTCGCGCTGCATCGCTTCCATAACGGCCACTGAAACAATAATTAACAATTCGTGAATCCAAAACCATAACCACGTTTGAGAAACGAGTAAAAGATTACTATCTGTCTTTATCATCCTGATCATCATATTTTGAAATATTATCTTATCCATTTATTAATTGTATGTGTGAGTTTATATTTATTTAAGTTTATTTTAAGTACGTTTATGTAGGTATGTTTATTAATTTATTAATGTTTCTAGTATGTAGGTATAAGTATTTATTTATTATTGTATTGTACACGCCGATGGGGAAGGGATGAAATTTTTAAAAACGCCTGAAACCATTTCTCTTATTTGGAATAATATTCCTATTTATCATAAATAGCAGATTTTTTGGATCAGTCAATTAATTATAAAAAATAAAAATATTTTTATTACAATTCATCTTAACGTGCCATTTCTTTTGTCTTTTCTCATTTGACGTGTACAAAAATAATTTCGTGACAGTTGACAACTTAACTGCCACTGTCATATGATAGTTGACAGCTTAACTGTCATTTAAATGTCACGGTTGTCAAAATAGCATCCATATTTAACCGCAATGGCAGTTAAGTTGTTCTCAACTGACAACTTAACTGCCATATACGTCTGACGAGACGGGTAAAAGAAATGGTGGCGTTAAGTTGATTGGTGGACGTAATTGCGATAATTTATTTTTTATTTTTTTATAAATATTGAACTGGACCGAAAAATGTGACATTTATTTACGATAAATAAAAACGTTATTCCTAAAGCTAGAAAAAGTTTCAGGCGTTTTTTATATTTTCATCTCTTCCCCATACCTCTTTCTTACCATTTTACTCGCGGGTCAGCTGGAAGAAATTTCTTTAGATATAAGAAGCATCTTTGTACTGTTAACCTTTGCATGGTTTTATTTGTAAATTTTCAAGTGTACTTGAACCAATTAAATAAATAAACACAATTTTGTCAATATCGTACCGTCACACATAGTCGCGTCACATTGAATACGTAATTCGCAGGCCTAACAATATAATTCAAGAAATAAATCATATTGTTCCATGATGTAATATATAAGGTAATACAAAGTTAGATTGATTTTAAAGTCATACGTTTGAACCGCGCCGTCCAGACGCGCGCGCTTGTAATTACACTAGATAGTAGTCGCGTTTCATAGTAACGCGGTTCAAACGCGCCGTTCGTGAAGCGCTGCCGAAGCGCGCGCGGTCTGAACAAAACGCGTGATACTGAAACTCGTTTCCCAGCTGCCCGCGCAGGTCAACTGTACTAGTGTACCTGGATCGGTGTCGAGCACGGTGAGCCGCAGCGAGTCGGCGCCGCCGCCCGCGACGCAGCGGTAGCGGCCGGCGTCGGCGGCGGACAGCGCGCCGCGCGACAGCCGCGACACGCTGCGCCCCGCCCACCGCTCCGTGTCCAGCCACACCCCGCCGCGCCCGCTCTTGTAAAACATAAACAAATATCGCACAGATCGAGCCAGCCCCGAAGTAAGTTCGAGGCTCGTGTTCATCATCAGCTTCCATAAACCCACTGCTGGGCATAAGCCTCCCTTTCTCTGCGACATCCCGTTCTGTCCGCGGCCGCTGCTATTCAGTTCTTTCCAGCGGCTTGCTTAATATCGTCGAGCCGCCGGGCGTCCCATTTCTGCGCTCACCATTTCTGGGATACCACTCGGTGGTGGCCTAACTCCACCTACCATGCTTTCCTTCTAGCCAGGTGTCCCACCCAGTTCCACTTGAGAACTGCAATTCTAGAGAGTACGTCGTGAACTTTCATCCGACGGCGAATCTCTACGTTGTGAACTCAGTCTTGTAGTTTGATGCCGAGCACGGCTCTTTGCGAAACCGCAATCTTGTACATGGCTCCTTTTGTAAAAGTCCATGTCTCGGCATAAGTTATGGTTGGTAGGACACGCACGCAGTTGAAGTGGCGTGTTTTAAGGCTTGTGTTATGGGATACTCACTCAACGATACTAAAAAACTAAATATCCTGCCCCTCTCTATCTGGTTGAAAGCCATGCAATGGCTTATTAATTAGACGTAGTCATAAAGATGAAGATATACAAGTACCTACTTACATAAGAGTGTTCTAACACAAAGTCAAATTATTTATTTGCATCCATAATGGTAGGCGCAGCTTTTATTAAAACATCACAAGTTTATGTGTAGAACAGGGTCATTCATTCAAAGAGTAGTATTAAATCCATAACCGTGAGAGGTTGAACGATGTCGACTGATGAATATAAAATGTAAGTACATAATTGTATTTCTATATCCAATACAATTATTATTATTTAGAGCCCGTTAGATCCCATTGTTGGGCAAAGGCCTCCCTCTCGATCCTCCATTTCTCTCTATCTTGCGCTAATTATAATATCCAATAATCATGAATAAATGATTCGACTGCGTGTACATACATACTATGCAGGAATGCAAATCTACGAGAGAAGCATCATTTACCTATGTAACTATCTATTTGTCTGTTATTTCAGAATTTCATCAATAAAAATAGAAATTCATTCATTGTACGGTGATACCCAATTTGTGAGGTACTGCTGTTTATTGTACACAACACAGTACGCAGCTTCTGGATCACCTATTCCTAAATAATATTACGGCTACAGCTAAATCTCTCCCTACTATAGTGACATTGTCCTAGTTGTGTTGGCACGTTAGCTTCCTACCTCATTGCCAGATATTGGTCACTATTCGGGTAACAACATCCTTAGCTAAAAGTATATTTTGAGAGTGAAAACTTGTGCTAATTTCAAGTACATGTGTACCTATATATACATACCTCCTGACTTTCGTACCTTTTAATATGTTGTTTACTATGAGCACTAAAGTGCAATTTATAAGCATCAGAAGTTTTTTTTTTCAACAAATACAGTAACGTCTCATGCTAATTGCACACCAATGTGAAATAAGAGTTCTGATCAAATGCAAGTCACTGTATAACTATAAACTGATAATCACTAAGATATATTCTTGAGAATTGACTATAAAATAATTTGATGAAAGCGCGCTTGCTGGCCGTAGGTCGCGAACTGACAATTTTATACTAATGAGGCGAAATAGTGCAAATGCTGACTTCTCAAGTACTGTACGGTGCTATGCTCGTAGAAAAGCAGAAAAGTAAACCGAAGAATTGTGTAAGGGTTTGTAATGACTGTTGAGTGAGCCATCGAGACTCACCTGCAGGTCAATGGGCTGGTCCCCGAAGTACCAGCGGATGTGCAGCGCGGGCCGCGGCAGCCGGCGCGGCGGCGGCTCGTACCGCGCCTCGCACGACAGCGTCGCCGCGCCGCCCGCCGCCGCCCGCACCGCGCGCGGGCCCACCACCGACACCACCGTCTCCGGCATCGGCTCGTCTGCGAGTACAATCTAACAATGTCATCTGTCCACGGATAAAGGAGGACCAAAACTGACTGCCTCCGTGGTCCAGTAGTCGAGGCGTTCGCCTTGTGACCCGGAGGTCATGGGTTCGAATCCCGCTGGGAAGTATACTTTGTAAAAAATTTTTCGGTCTGGTAAGAATGTTGCAGGCTTGAATCACCTGAATTATCCGAAAAGAAAGAGGATTCCGTGTTTCGAAAGGCATATAATACTGTGGGTCCCGAACGCCATTTAGCGTTTGATCTATGTGAAGATTGGTTCTGGTTTACCCTTTTTTAGATTGTGGAGGTCAGACGGTAGTCGTTCTGTGTAAAAATCAGTAACCTCAACAAATCTCCTCGGTTAGGTAGCGGACCCCAGGCTCTGAAGCGTGCAACCGGGAAACTGCGCTTGGACCAAATGATAATTTGGGCAACCCCTTGACCAATTTCACGTACTAACGAAATTTCAACAAAATCTGTTGATCTCATCTATTCGCCTACCAATCATGAAGTTCAGGTTATCAAAGATGCTCGAGTTATTGTCGAATATAAATACCTACTTACAAACGATGTGTGCTGGCTAAGTATAGGTAAATTCCCTTAGCAAACTTCTACTGGTACTGAAAGAGATACAATAAACCACGGACCATTTCTCACGAAGACTTTGTGTAATGACTTACCAACGACGGTAAGGTTGAAGAAGAGGCTCATCTTGGGCTCTGTGTTGAGCTGGCACTCGTAGCGGCCGCCGTCGCTGAGCCGCAGCCGCTCGATCCGCAGCGTGTGCCGCGACACGCCGCCCGCCGCCCCGCTCCCCGCCCCGCTCCCCGCCCCGCTCACCGCCACCGACACGCGCGGGTCCGCCGTGAACACCATACCCGCGTGCGACAGGATGTGCAGATCGCGTGACCGCACCCACGACACCTGCAGACATTACGCATTGGGATCATCAGGAATAATGGTAATAAGGCAGCTACAATAACAAATTAGGTTCCCTTCACAAAGGAACTTTGAATTAATGCTACATACACTGTACCAACTAGCATTATAAGGTATAGAGGGATAAAATAGGGGGTGAAAGTTTGAATGAAAATTTGTCGTTTTCGAATTTATACTTATATGTAAAAAATTATATATGTTCTTACGGTTCGAGACAGAAGTTTTCTGTATCAGTTTTATATGAAGCTTTAATCTTTGAGGGCGTAAAATTGGTGCGATTTTCGTGGGATTGTCAAAAATTTTACTAGGCGGACAGGCCGTGAGCTTCAGATAATTATTCATAAATTAGGGAGAAGCTATAACTCACGAAATCAAACTCATTTAAAAATCACGAGTCGCGACTCTTATTTATCTTATGTTAGTACGTCTTTATCTTCAGGTAAGTAGAGTACATCAAATGTACTTGTAATTTTTTTCTAATATTCTACTCTGGCATTATGAGTATTGACGACGGATCATAACGCAGATGGGTATTATCGTTCACAAACATGTTGAATTCCCGCTCTGTGATCTTTCTGACTCACACATACTCGTAAATCTATTTATAAAGCGGCCTTACGAATCTATTTGATTTTGGATTGGATGTTATTATTTCGCGAGGCGCCACTTTATATGCCGAGATTCGCGAAAATGATATTGTTTGGCAACGACCGCTTCCGGGAAGTAGAGCGCGGGTGTGGGCAGCGGGGCGGGGCGGGGCGGGGCGGGGCGGGGCGGGGCGGGGCGGGGCGGGGCGGGGGCGGCGCGTGGCAGCGCGGGCGCACGCGCCGCGCGCGCTGCCAAGAGTCGACGACCCGCATTTTTGCGATCGCCGTCAGGTGCGCGTTTATATCCCGGTGACGTCCCTTCCCTCACCAATCTTCGCAAATATTCGGGCCCCCTCGTCACCGCATCGCGCGGATTCCGACCGATAGCAGCACGCCTCCGCCCTAATGGATTTCGCGTTTTGTATTTCAGAAGTCGATTCATAGGATATTTCGGTGCTACATCCATCTGTTTACGTTCTGAAATCTCTAAGCAAACTTTAGATTTCGACAAGATGATAGAACGGTTAGATTTATTTGGATGTAAGAAGATACTTAACTGCCAAAATATTCCAGTCCTTGCTCTCTCTTTGATATCAAATTCAATTTCATCTACTAAACAACCTCATCTTCTAACAGTAAGCAAAGCACATAAACTCGGTTTTAAAGTTCCTATACAATATGTAATAAAAACCCTGTCCGATCCTTGTAGGAGCAACTCAGACCGTCAATATCTTTCCTATAGGACCAATGTTTGTAACTCCTAAATAAAATCGACATTTTCATACAAATTACCGGACCAACCGAACACTTTTGTATGAAAATATCGATTTTATCGACTTTCAAACATTGTTCCCATAGGAAAAGTTGTTCATATTGACGATATGAGTTTTTGTTATACAATGTCCTTTTTAATTAAGTACAAATATTTTAAGGGGTTATTCAGTCCATCATTTTGAACAACTTTGCCCAATAAATGTATATCGAAATACGAAAAAAAATATTTAGGTTCTCATACAAATCGAAGTAGTCACGTGATATCGTTACTATGAAAAATGCAAAAAAATTTTTCGTATTTCGATATATATTTATTGGGAAAAGTTGTTCAAAATGATGGACTGAATCACCTCTTAAAATATTTGTACTTAATTAAAAAGGACATTGTATATGTATAACGTCTAACGAAACATATTTACTGTAACTATTTATGTGTAGATTTAGTTGTCCATGAAATGGAACAACTTTCCCCAAGAAACATTTAAAATTTGAATCTTTTTTTTTCCTTCCGTCGACACTGAGTACAGGTTGCTCAGAACCGAGGGAAAGCAAAAAAAAATGTAAGAGAGCAAAATCTTTCCATCTTCGGATACCTTAGGACGTTATACCATAATATTTGAGCCAATCGACACGAAAAGGATAATAAGTATATTTATTTAGACCCTGTATCTAGATCGTCAGGGACTGCCTCCGTGGTCCAGTGGTCAAGGCGTTCGCCTTGTTATCTGGAGATCATGGGTTCGAATCCCACTGGAAAGCTTACTTTGTGAAAAGTTATTTCCAGTCTGGTTAGGATATCGAAGCTTGAATCACCTGATTATCCGAAAAGAAAGATGATTCCGTGTTCCGTCGACAATTCCTTTTTGGTTCGAGTAGCTAAGGTGTGGAATGAACTGCCTGCGTCTATATTCCCAGAGAAGTACAGCCCCGGGACATTCAAAAGTAGATTGAATGGGTATCTTTTGGATAGGCATGCTTCATCCTAGTCTTCATCGTTGCTTACCATCAGGTGAGATTGAGGACAAATTCCTAAACCAATATATTGTAAAAAAAAAACCGTGTTTCGGAAGGCACGTAAAAACTGTGAGTCCCGAACTCCATACTAGCGTTTGCTCATCAAACCTAATCAAAGATTGGGTTTGGTCTACCCTTTGGATTGCGGAAGTCAGACGGCAGTCGCTCTGTGTTAAAACCAGTAACCTCGTCATATTACCTGGGTTAGAGTAGCGGACCCCGGACTCGAGGGTTACCGCTGAGGAAGCAATACGCTTGGATAATGATGATATAAGATCGTCATGGGTGTTGCAGACTCACCGCCTTGTCTTGCAGGTGCAGCACCTGGCAGTCGAGCTCGGCGGCGTCGCCGGCCGCCAGCACGAGCGCGGCCCCCGCGCCCACAAACCGCGGCCGCTCCACCACCGAAACTACCTCGCCGCCCGCGCCCACCAGACCTGATAAAAACACACAACACATCCAACGTCACTTTTCCTTTCCTCGTCACACTTATTTCTTTCTCCTACCAATTTCCAACAGCCACCGAGCTAGAACTAGGACAGAACTTGGAGTCACTTTTGTAATGTTAAGACCTATGTATATTTGACCTGTGTTAAACATTAAAGACTATTGTATTTGTAACTCGCACTGCTACTATACGACCTACCTATGTTCACTTGTATACGTCATGTCATGAGACTAAAATGAGGATCTATAATTGTGGTGGTAGTAGATGTATAGTCATTAGACGCAACAAGACACAACCTTGTGTGAATTCAACGATCTCCTCGCTCCCGCGTCTTATTTAAAACAACAGCACCTGGGTTACTGCATGCATAAACTAAATAATGAGGTAAACCCATTTTTGGGTAAATCGTAAAATGTGTATGTTTGCGATTTGGTACTTTTCCAACATTTCCTATAAGTAATTATTATTTTCTATGAAGGCGGCTGTGTTGCGGTCGGCAGTTAATTTATTTCCAGTAATGGGGGCTGAAAGTAATTAGCCATGAACGCGATGCGTCACGAGTCACGACCGCGGCATGCCCGCGTGCATCGTAGTGCAGTGTGTAGTGCACATGACAAGGCCGAGCGCCGGATGTCGCTCAATGAGGTGTGACGTCACGCGCGTATTTGCGTGCTCGCGCCCAAACTGGCGCTGCTGCATTCGTTCCGTACGCTCATCATTGCCACCATTCAGTCAAAATACTCGCTGTAGTCGTAGAGTCTTAATTTGTGTGTCCTATAGCGGTCAAACTTCACCGCAATAGTTTTAGTCATAAGTCCCAAAATTGGTCAGAACGGTCTAGAGTGAGAATTCAAAATACGGTATTTGTCTCATTTTAGGGTTCCGTACCCAAAGGGTAAAAAAGAAACCTTAATACTAAGACTTCGATGTCCGTCTATCTGTCTGTCACCATGTTGTATCTCATTAACCATGATAGCTAGATATTTGAAATTTTCACAGGTGATGTATTTCTGTTGCCGCTATAACAACAAAAACTAAAAACAGAATAAAATAAATATTTAAGGGGGGCTCCCATATAACAAACGTGATTTTTTGCCGTTGTTTGCTCGATATTAATAAGGACAACAAGTAGACGCTTCAAATATTCACATAATCTAAATTTTATTTAAAAAATAAAAATTAAACTAAAATAAAATAAAAAATTCAGGGCGCTCCCAACAAACGTGATTTTTTATAGAACCCTTTGTGCGAGAGTCTAACTCGCACTTGGTCGGTTATTTCTTTTTTATCGAGTGAATAAATAATTGCATACTCGTATTAGTGCAAGCTATACTTACTGTCAAGTAGTAAAGTAGCCTGCGCTTATAAAAGAGATCCACGCTCCCACTTTTTTCACACAAATATTTAATGCGTATAACTGCTTCATCTAAAAACTTTCTTGCTCTTTGCTGAATTACAAATTTCTTGCTATTTTCAGAAAAAGGTTCCTTTTCAGAGTTCCGTAGGAAAATGGCAAAAAATAGAACCCTGTCCGTCCGTATGTTATAGCCATGTAAGGATAGGTCTTCAAAAATGATATTAAGATTTCTAATATCATTTTTTTCTAAACTGACTAGTTTGCGCGAGAGACACTTCTAAAGTGGTAAAATGTGTGTGTGTGTCCCTGTAACTTCTAAAATAAGAGAATGATAAAACTAAAATAATTTATGTGTAGATTGCCATGCAAACTTCCACCGAAAATTGGTTTGAACGAGATCTGATAAGTAGTTTTTTTTTTATACGTTTATTAAAACATCGATCAAAGTTACAAATAATTACAAGAACTTTTATATTATGTTGCTTGCTGCTACGGAACCCTTCATAGGCGAGTTCGACTCGCATTTGGCCGCTTTTTATTGCTATTTGCTGTTTCGAATACATATTGTCCAACTGTCAAAAATAGTAAATGTGTTAAACTGCCAATTATTAAAATAGCTAATTATTAAGAAGCTCCTGATATCCCGACACGGGGGCGGTGCTATGCTGTGCGTGTTTAAAATAAAGAGGATGAATCAAGCGGATGCAGGATGCGGGCTCGCGTCCACGTGCGGCGCCGCGGGCGGTTGGGCTGCGGCCTGCTGACACGGCAGCTCTCACACTATGGATTAGTAATCCTTCATACCATATAAACTGCCAAAAATCGGGACAATTATTTTGCATATTTACATTACTTTAGGTTACTTCAGAACAGTATCTATAAGTACAGTATACAGTACAAATCGCACAGATTGAGCTAGCCCCAAGGTAAGATCGAGATTTGTTTTATGGGATACACTCTCAACGATACTATATTAAACAACAAATACATATATAATAAACATCCAAGACCAAGGTCAATCTGAAAAAGATATTTTAAATCTTGACCTGACCGGGTCGAACCCAGGACCTCCGGTGTGACAGCGTGGCATAATAAGCACGAGGCCACAGAGGTCGTCAGGGCCGTAGAGGTTGTCAATATTATTACTAATCGAGTAGAAATACCCAATTACATTAGTAATAGTTGCGACTCTCAAATTCTGGTAGGTGATTAAATATTGAGATGTTGTGTTATAGAGGGTGCATATCAGTCGAGCAAGAACCAGCGCCGCCGGCGACCGCACCGCACGCGCCGCACGGGAGCTCTCCGCGTAAACATTACGCCGAAGCACGGAAATAGTAAGCAATTTTCCGCTCATGAATGGTCGCAGCGCGTAACACGCGTGCAGCCGCGGCGCACAGTCGTTTATGACGCATGCTCCTCGCAATCACATTATTACCCAGATAAGCTGGACCCAGCACTGAACATAGAACAAAGATTGCGCACAGCGCAGTAAAAACTGACAATTTGTAGAGTCATAATTGACAACTTGAATAAGTTAAAATAAGTGCAGGATGTCTTATTTAGAGAGTTTCTCCAAAATCATAGATTGTTTTACTTTAGGGTCTGTACTTTTTGGAGATAATATGTATAGACATGTGATCTGCAAAGATCTTTCATACGAAATAAGATAACTTAGTCTATAATTTGATCCCTTATTTTGTATGAAGGATTTCCTAAGTTAGGTACTACCAAAGAGAACTTAAGCAATAACAAAAAATAGACTCAAATGAACAATGATGCGAATATTAATATGTATATGTCTTGAAAAAGCCTCCCTTATAACCGAATAATTTGGTTGTAAAACTAAAAGCCAGTTAAATTAGAAACAAATCGTTCAAAGAATTACGCGTCACTTCTTAATTTAGTTTTTAATTAACAATAACAACAAGGCGAAGTAGTTTAAAGCAGTCATTCTGTTCATATAAACAAACCTCGGGAAGGGAAGATAAAAGAAGCTACTGAAACATATTTATAGGGAAGTGTCGGAGTGTTTTGATTCGGTGACACAGTTACTGGGCGCCGCGCTGTAGTGCGCGGCCGCAGCGTACCGCGCGCTCCCGCGGTTATTTTCGGCGGCGCTCGCTGTCAACGCTGATTATTTCGACATGCCGCTGATTGCGGGTACCTGCTGACATTAATTTTCTAATAACAAGCTCGACCACACACGTTCCGAAACGCAGAAATAACCTGCAACAATAACCTATCTGTATGCCCCACAAATAGTCAGTAATCAGAATCAGGTGCCGAGATGGCTATTGGAATAACCCAGAGTCGATTTATCAAATTTCCACCAATAACCCACAATACAACTTTTCCCTAATATTCAATAGATCGTCTTTCTGCCATGACCTGTTCAAGGGTATATCTTCCATATCAGGTTTTGGCAGGAATAACACATACGAGTAACATCAACTTGTCAACAGGGCTTCTAATGTGTTGGATCGGTATGCCTACGCAAGCCTTTCAAAAGAACTAAGTACTTACTAGATCTGGTATCCGAACTCTACCGTATCCATAGGGTTTCCGAATTTTCGAAATGTGAGCCTTTCTTTAATAATCCAATGTAGATTTGTATAAGGTGTAACCAATGATAAAACAGGATTTAAGCACTCAGAATTTATTCGCCATCTAAATTAAAAAACCCCCGGTTTTCGAGCTTTCACCCACCATTTTTGAAACCTTCCCTACTGGCGACACTCGTTCACGAATTGACGTGTGGATCATTATAAATTAAATTTAACATTTAATTTAGGTGACAATAATCTTTGGTGACAATGCAATATTAACCGGATCAGTAATTCGACGAAAACCCATCCCGTCTTATTTAAAACTCGGAGTATCTAAATTGTTTGGTTTAAAACAAGTTTAAACTATTATCGGCCCAGAACAAGAAACCCTCCCGCAATATGTCGCCACAGTGTCAACTTCATTTGGTCAATTTAAACCAAGATTTAAAGTTAGTCTGCGTTTTGGTTTGTTTGATTAGACCAATCACACAGTATTGCTCTAAAACAGCTATCGATACTATTGGTTTTGTTTAAACTATCGATAGTCTATCGATAGACTTTATTAATGGCGTGGATAGGCCCCAAAAAGGCCGATAGCTGCCAAGGGCTGAAACAATTTCAAAAAGGACGATAAGAGGCCCCTTTGGGCCAACCTGGCAACACTACGAACGGATTCCGTACGGAATTATGGCAAAAACCGTATGTGTGGGGCGACCTATACAAAATCTATGGAAGACGTGCATTCGGAACGGATTTTTTCCGTACGGAATTCCGAACGCAGCGGCCATCATTCGGAATTCCGAATCGGAATTTTTCCGTGCGAAATAATTACCGTATGTGTGTGACAGAGTCATAGATTTGTATGGATGTGCTCAAAGTTGGCCATTGACTGAGGATCAGAAGTCCAAGCTCATGATTTGCCAAGGAGCAAAACATTCCCCATGTTTTGGGTGTCACCAGGCTCGATAAGGAGCCAAACACAACGCTTCGTTCAAAAACGGGCATTGCTGATATCGGTCACAAAGCCTATATAAAATAAAATAAAATAATGTGTATAAGTGATTCCCAACTTTTTTTTTTGTTAAACTTTAAACTACCATATAAAATTAGCAGCCGCACAAAGCAGAGGCTACTGGGACAGTTCATTTTTGTACAGAGTAGGTATATGAAATATACAGACGCAAAATGATCAGCTAGAATGAAAAACTCTGAACGATTTCTAAAGTGGTTGCCAAAGTCTTTATTTATCCGCAAGTGCAGCAATGTATGCACATTGCTGCGATCCGGTGAAACCAGCATGCCGTGTGCGTACCGTGCAAGCGGTGTGTTTCTAATAAAAGCTTTTATGGGAATCGCGAGGGTCGCGATGACGCGAAGTGGCGTAGTGGCGACGTAAACCACAGGACACAGATCAGCAGAAGTATTACACATAGGTATATTCATAATTAATAAGTTCAGGATATTTTGGTTATTTATACTAAAATAACATGATAAACTGAAAATGACAGTATTGGTCACACCTTTGTTCGGCGGGGTCCCAAAGTGCAATGGTCGCACACTTCGTCCCTTGTCATACATAAGGTGACTACATTAAAAGATTAGTAAATAGAAGTGCTTTGAATGAGTCAAGATGGTATGTTTGCAGTTCTGCCATTTAGCTCATACATATATAATCATATAATATAGCTGGCCGAAGTGAAAGAAGCGGCGCTTGTTAAGATACCAATTTACGAATGCCGCCTAAAATTTTGATGATTTACTGTTTACTATACTCCTTATAGAGCCATTACATGAAGCTCGCACCTCGTAGGTGGTCTCTGTATATGATTTGACAGATTTATCAAGCTGGGGTTAATTATTGGATCGAGCTACACCAGCCCAAAATACTTGCGACTGAACACCACTTTATACCACGTTAAGTTAGAGAAGCAAATGAAATAAAAAAGCATCCCAATTTCAATCTGTTTCAATCGGGAATGTTGCTTCTAGTTATCGGGGACGTGGAATCCAGTTATTGAGCTATGCAGAAAGAGTATGCGAGCAACAAAAATCAATTCCCGAACGGACACCGTCAGTGTTGTGTGTAAGGACTTATGCAACAAACGACGAAGATAGAGGGCATAGACCGATATGGTTACCCTTAACAGCCGAACATCCATCGCAGTTCCTCAGTCTGCCAGCGACCATGACGGCAGAAGGGTCGTCGAAATATCTGGCTAAAAATGATATTAATCGCGGTAAGTCCCGTAGTACTAATAACTACCCTCTCTGTGTCCGACTGGTGCTGGGCGGCTCAGGCGCGGGCGCGGTGTGGCGCACGCGCACGCCAGCTGCTCGCAACAATGCGCGCCCTTTTTGTTCCATTCGTCTTCTCAACCTCAGCGCGGCGAGCGGCGCGCGAGGAATGCGATACTTGTCCTGAACCACACAACTCTCTCCACTGAACACACCCTTTGTTTTCTTTGGGATTAGATACATAAATATAATCACGCCTGTTTCCCACAGGCGAAGACAAAATCTATGGTCCTCCTCCATTTGCTACGATCCTGACAGACCTTTGAGATTCTTTTCTTTCTAATTAATGTTTGGCAACATTTGTTTTCTTTGGGCATCCTCTAATAATTATTTTAAACAGACTAAGAAAAATAATTTAGCCTCATAATACGAGCTTTTATTTAACTTGCAATGTATCTTATATGTATGTATGTATTTGTTTAGGTCAAATCTTGCAACTCAATTTTCAACTAGTTATTCTCAACCGATAGAGCTGAAATTTTGCATGCTTGTGTAAGTCGGATGACAATACAATATTATGGAGTCAATAAGCTGTTCTGATGATGGAGCCGGGGGATATTCGACAGAGCTGTTATAAAACAACATAGCCTCGTTGAGTAGGACACGTTTGATTTGTCTTGACAAGCACTTTCTGGTAGACGATGTCTAGGGTCTGATCATAGAGACGGAAGGTGGTCGATGGAATTCAGTAATAACCGACGTAACTCCATCGAGTTTGGGCTTATTTCGTTGTTCTTAATAAGTTCTTTGACCTCACAATAAAAGCTTGTACAAAAAATATATTTATTTTTTCAAGAAATCTTATTAAGCAATAGTTTCAAAACTTATTAAAAATACATATTGAAAATTCTTCACTTTTTCAGCACGATATATAAAAATCTTCAATATATATCATGACGATTATATATTAATACATGGTACGTCTTTTTTACCTACAATATAGCTATCTATGTTGGCTACATAGCTAAGTGTCACAAAATTCACATGTTAGCATGTAGTGAGATGGTATTCTAAATAAAAGTATGTAAGAGTAGCGCAGGGCTGCGGGGTAGAAGGCAACTGTATTGAAACACGGTTGGATTAGGATTATGTTAATTCACCAGTTACTCTTACTTATACAACGTGCAAGGGTACCCGTAATAAATCGAATACTAAAGTGATATACTAGATCACTTTAGTAAAATAAAAATAAAATAACAGTAAAAAACAAAGCAAAAAAATCGATATTCTCATACAAATGGCCCGGGCGGCTGGACAAATTTGTATGGAAATGCCGAATTTTTGTTTTGTTTTTGACTGTTCGATTTATTACGTGTATTTTCCGTCCACGTTGTCTGCTTACAATAAAACAACGTATCTTACTATGATACAATCGGTCTAAGGAAGTGTCCGCTTTAGTTCTGTCCTTGCCCTGTAGTGTTGTAAAGTAAGTAGCAGGGATTACTATTCCCATACTAGTGCATGAAAGATGTGCATCATGATGCATCTTCTTCTTCATACTCTAAGGGTGTGAAATAGCGGGTGTTCGTATGCAACTCAGCTTAAAATAGCTAAGCGGGAAAATGTGAGGAGTGTCAAAAATTTAACTACACGGGCAGGGCCGTGGGCTTCAGCTAGTGAAATATTTATCTACTAACAAAATACACTGACACTTAAATTTTAAAAGTTAAATAAATGACAGATAGTTGTGTAGCACTGTTTAAAAAACATAAAATTCTAACACTCCCGTCACTACATATAATGGAAGTAGCAATATTTGTAAAGACTTATTCTCATCTCTTTCCTAGTACATCTGATGTAGTGAAAAGAAACCGTCATGAGTTATATTGTGATAATTTGTATCTGCATGCATCTAAAACTGCTTTATTGCAAGATATTGTAGTATGTATGGCACCAAAGATACCGAATCTTTGGTGCCATACATACTACAAAAATCAAATACCGAAACAATATAAAGATATAAATTTAAAATTTATTTAAGAAAAGATTTAAGTTATTTTGACTGAAAATTGTTATTATAGTATCAAAGATTTTTTATCTGATAAATTTGTAATGACTTTGATATTAGTAACTAGTGTATTATATTATGGTAGATTGATAGAATTCATTATGTAATCTAAATATATATAACTCAAAGGTGACTGACTGACTGACATAGTGATCTATCAACGCACAGCCCAAAACACTGGACGGATCGGGCTGTTTGGCATGCAAGTAGATTATGACGTAGGCATCCGCTAAGAAAGGATTTTGATCAATTTTACCCCCAAGGGGATAAAATAGGGGATGAAAGTTTGTATGAAACTTTGTCAATTTTAAACCGATCGGGCTGAGACTTTGCATGCATAAAGCTACCATGACGTAGGCATCCCCTAAAAAAGGATTTTGATAAATTACACCCCTACGCGAGCGAAGCCGCGGGCAAAAGTGATAATAATTCTGATAATTTGCACACCTGTGATGGTAAAACATGATTGGATGAACTTTAATGTAAATACCTTGCTCGTAACTCATGTTTAGCAAAATAAATTTATCTTTATCTTTATCTATCTATCAATCAATCTCTCTGAACAACTTTCCCCAAGGAAAATACCTTTATTGAAATATGAAAAACAATATGTAAAGTCGTTTAGTATCATGAACTAAATTAACCTTAAAAATACTTCAGTATATTTTGATAGACCCTGTAAACCCCTAAACATTAGTTGATCTCTCCCTATGACCTGACTGAGGCTTTATCTAATTAGTTAGGTTTGATATTATTAACCACCCACCTGTAAGCGCGGGCAGCGCGGCCACCAGAATCAGCTGCAGGTAGCCGGCCATGTCGCGCGACACGTCGCCCTGCAACAACAACCGGTGTCATTCGCACGAACGCTGTCTAACTGCGGAGGGACGGAAATAGCGGCGCTCGCGATTGTTGCTCGCATCTCGCATCGATCCGACACGACCATCGCAAACACATTAACTGATGCGCGTAACATCGTGCATTGTTTATACTCCGCGCAATATTGCACGATTGCGAATAGTGCGCGGCGTCTCTATTTACTGTATGCGGCGTTGAAGTCTTTTATAGGTAGCAATGCGTTTGTATAGGAAAACCATTCATATATAGGAAAAGCATTCTAAAAAAGGAAGAAAAAATATTATAATAAATGTATCTGAAAGCCATGAAGTCATATTTTTATAGCTCATAATATTTTTTTTTAATTTAAGTGATGTTTATAAACTCTAGATGCGAACTCTACGACCACAGTCTACGACGGATTGCTTTTTGTGTACTTTTAACCTTTGGGTCATAAAACATGCTAGCGCTACACGCTACAACACTTTAATAATTTTAACGGACGGGCAATATCTCC
Source organism: Acrobasis suavella (assembly GCA_943193695.1). Lineage (NCBI taxonomy): Eukaryota > Metazoa > Arthropoda > Insecta > Lepidoptera > Pyralidae > Acrobasis > Acrobasis suavella. Next base: position 22,303,950 of record OW971942.1, read on the forward strand.
CTAGTTTATTACATTTCACAGTGGTATATATTCCCCTAAAATCCAATTAACATGATTCAGTCAAAAATTGTATTTCCATGTTCATTGCATTAATTATAATTTTGGTTAGGATCGCGTGAGTGATGACAATCTATTGTTTATGCTGTGGGAGTCGGAAGGGTGGCGCGGCAGGAATCGCCGCGGGCGGGGCGCCGGCCATCGCTCGCGCCGGCGGCTGCACGAATATTAACATCAACAAACGGACCGACGCCCGCGCCCGTGGGAGCTGCGCAAGAGACGCCCGCGGCGCCACTCTTTATATGACGCACCACTCCACACTTGTCAAGATACGATATCGCCGCACATGTGCGGTGCGATGCGAGTTCCAAAAACTCATTAAACTGCTTCCCACAATTTAGCTGACTCGCAATGACTTTGGTCGCTATGTTGAGTTTTCAAATCAGTAGATATTACTGGTATGTTGTGGTAATATTTAGGTACTATAGTCCTTACGTTCTTAACACTTTTTTACAGCTCAGTTGTATTACCATGGTCACGCCTCATTTGATTCTAGATACATTTGTTTTGTTGCTATATATCTACATTATGTATTATATATACATATATACATTATGTATTAAATATGTATTTATTGTATTTACTAGTGGTTCTGTGAGAACAGTAGACCTCGCGAGCCCTTACAACTACGAAATAACCGCGATTTTACCTTTTCCCTGGCCTAACAGTCATTTAAAAGTTTTGAAACCAACCTACCAGTGAAAACACTGAACAAACATATAACACTAAATAAAAATAAAAAAGATTCGCAGTGTCATGCCTTAATAAAAATAAAAATAAGCCAAAAAATATTTTTTATATTCCGACATATGTTCCTTGGGGAAAGTTGTCCAATTTCACTTCCTCTCCCACTTCACATAGGTACTTCAACTTCTTTCATTTAAATTTATATTTCACTTTTGTACTACATATTATAGTCAGTGAGTTTGACCAATATGGGACTGAAGTTTATTACACTGTGTAACCTACTCACAAAGCCCTATCATTTGATACCGCATTTGGTATGTTTATATAAAAAACATTTTTTTCTCTGTATCGCCGTTGTCACAGTTACTACCCACAATTTTTCGTAATTGTCATGCCATAGATTTGTATTTACTACGTCAAACTGAATTCACTAATACAATATAAAACAGAAAAGCGATTTCTAGACAACTTTTGGGCGAATTGCCGAATACAAACATGTAAAAGTTTATCGTATAAAAAAAGTTGTTCAGACAACAAAAGTTGCGTGTTAACATGAACAAAAAAAGCCAAAAAAAATTTTTTTTTTTACTGCTGAGCTATGACATTTTATAAGTTTCGAACCGCCATTAAAAAATTTCGAAAGCCTGGCTCGACAATAAAATTATATGTAATTACCTAAACTCTCACAAAATTTTATGAGAATCGGTTTAGAAATGCGACCTGTAGGCGAGAACAGACAGACAAGACGGACAAGAATTTTTGGCCAGTCGAAACTGAGACGGTTCGCTCGCTTGATCAATGATAATTTAAAGTAATTAAGATATGTGGCTTTATATCAATACATATATCTTTTAAGTATCTGCTATGTAGACGTCAACTTTCTTATCTGTTTATCTTTTCCTAAAGGTTGACAGAGAGAGAATGCTTTAGCATTAGGTCCACATATTGTAGCTTTTGGCTCAATAAAGTTTTAATAAATAAATAATATAATAAAAGCTCTTTCAATCAAGCTTCATGCTAATGATTTAGGTTGGTTTGGTATACGAGTGACAGTCCACAAACATGACCATGTGGTCGATCCGCAGAGGAAAACCAGATGATGGAAATGTTTGTTTGCCTGCATCCCGGCTCCGCTGTTGACACTGGGCAGGTGGCGCTCGTAGCGGCGCCGTCGACTTGCTCGGTAGCGTATGGGATGGGTCGCACTCAGCACTGCTCAGTGCTCAGTGTCCAAACATCAGTCACACTGTACCGCGGACGGGATGATTGTCATCGTAATGAGGCGTTGACTCGATTCCATACAAACCTAATTTAATTACATGATGCCACGATGGGAGATGAGACACGAGCGCGGTTCTAGATTTGGCGCAGCGGTTTCTTTTGTTCTATGATTTACAACGGCATGGTCGCAGGCGGACACAGCGCCCGCGCGGCAGGTAAACAAACACGCTGTCCGCATAACACCATAACTCTATTTTAGTCCGCGTGTGCTCGGAGTAAACAATAACGACGTTTATTATGTCCTTTGAGGATTCGACGTGGCATCACGACACGCAGCGGGGCCTGCTCGAGAAGTTTGTCGTCAGCTATTTGCGCGCTATCGGGAGTTCGGGACGCAAATAGCGCGCCCAGAATACCGCCCAAAGGTTAGCTAAATATCGGCAGTGACGCTTGCACGCCGGGGCCCTTCGCTTCCTCTGGCAACACTCCCCTAACAAAGTATACAGCAAAGCACTGCCTTCTAGCCTGCTACGAGCGACGACATTGGTAGTCCATCCCTCATTCATAAAACGAAATATTTACCTATATCGTCTAACAAAATATACTGAAACTATTTTAACAATGAATTCAATATTAGATACTGACCAACTTTGCCTAAGGAATATACATAAATCGAAATATAAAAAAAAATATTTAAGACTTTTTATACAACCCCGTATCAGCTTATTGGTTATTTTGTATGGGAATCCAGAATAGTAGATTATTATGGCTTATTGCACATGTACGCCCCCTTCCTAAGATCCCAGAACCCGTACGACTGAATGATATCTATCCAATCTCAATCCTCCCTTTCCTCTCAAAAATATTGGAAGCTTCTGTGTTTTGTCAGCTTATTAAACATTTACTGGATCATAATCTGCTCAACACCTATCAGTCTGGCTTTAAGCCTGGTCACTACAACTGCACTGCTTAGAGTCACTGATGATATTAGGGCTGGGATGGAAAATACGTAAGTAACCGTTATAGCCCTAGTTGATTTCAGTAACGCTTTTAATACAGTGGACATTGACATGTTACTAGCTATCCTATCCAGTCGCAACGTTTCTCCTCCAGTGATTGAGTGGTTTTCCAGCTATCTTCGCGGACGTCGGCAACAAGTTTGTAGTGGTCAGGATATATCTGACTGGTGCAACCTAGAGGCTGGTGTTCCGCAAGGCGGTATTTTGTCTCCAATTGTATTTTCTATTTTTAAAAATATCCTATCACACTACCTCACATGCTCTTATCATTTTTACGCCGATGATTTGCAGCTTTATACACAGATAGACGTCGCCAATATTGATACAGCAATATCTCTTATTAATGATAACTTGACCCGTATCATGGATTGGTCAAACAATTTTGGATTAAACGTTAATACAAAAAAATGTCAGGTTATTGTAGTGAGGAGCACTATCCAAATTAATAAACTAGACTTAAGTACTGTTCAGCCGGTCATATAAAATGGTACTACGACTCCATATAGTCCGGTAGTTAAAGATCTTGGTCTTTATATAGATTCTAATCTCAATTGAGAGTACCATATTGTAGAAGTCAGTCAAAAAGTGTTTGCGACACTTCATTATCTGCAGCGCCTTAAGAATTTTCTCCCAATTAAAACTAAAATTATGTTGGCCCAGGCACTTGTACTACCTATCATTGACTATGCTGATGTGTGTTTTCTGGACATAACTGAGGAACAACTTGACAAGCTGGATCATCTACTCAACAATATCATTCGATTTATTTTCTGTCTACGTAAATACGACCACATCTCAGAATACCGTTCTCAGCTTAAATGGCTCACCATCCGTCAACGCAGGAATCTGACCCTCTTTCTCCAGAATATCTTAAAACAAGTTACAAACTTTTAAGTTCATGAGAGAATCCTGCGTTCTTCAAATAATTTAATACTGGAACTTCCTCTCCACCGTACTGGTTTCTCTAAATCTTTCGCCGTAACGGCAGTAAGACTCTGGAACGCGCTTCCTGATACTATGAAGACAGCCACTAGTCGTGCTAGTTTTAAAACTTTGTTGTTTAAGCATTTGCTTGCTGAGTCCAATTAAGTGTAAAATGGCTGCGTTTTTAGTTTAAGTGGTATCTATGTATTTTTTAGTAGTATATTATATATCATATATATTTGTATATATACAAAATTAACGTATTTATTTTAGTAAGTGGTTTACAAATCTACACCTACAGTAGTTTATGTTATGTACTAATTGTAAATATTTATCTAATTTAATTATACCCAATCGCTTTCCCTTTTACCTATCTTATTATCTTAATTTTATTTTAACCAATTACTTTCCTTTTTATCTATACCTATACCACCTAAGTTTCTCTTACAACCCAAAGGTTGGCTGTTAGATAATGCTTTTAGCATTAAGTCCGCCTATTATGCTTTACAAGATGTATTTTGTACAATAAAGGTTAAATAAATAAATAGATTGTGCTACAAGGGGATAAGGTAATATTTTGAGGGCGAGAGCTCTACTTTGAATCCAGAGCGAAACGAAGGATCCCACAGTTGAATCATGAGCGTAGCGAGTGGTTTTAGGGTGGAATCCTGAGTGAAGCGAGGGATGCATGTATATCGCCCGAGATAAAAATATTACCGTACCCGAGTACCACACTCTACTTTTCATCTCCATCTATGAGAAAAACTAGTTAATACAAAATTGAATATAACGAAAAGTAGAACACCTAATCAGACTTCAACCGACAATTTAATTGGTACTAACCTTTTTTTGTGTCGTTTTTATACAATAAATATGTAGTAACTTAGAAATCATTTTTTGAAGACCACCAAATAACGAGAAAATGTTCACTCATAACTTTGTTTGCGTGGTCCTTCATATCTTTTTATTTTCATAAGTAAATAAAATAGCGCTTTTTAGGGTTCCGTACGTCTGAATACAAAAACGGAACCCTTATAGGATCACTCGTGTGTCTGTCCGTCCGTCGCTTACAGTCAATTATCTCCGAATCTATTAGACCGATTAAGTTGAAATTTGGTACACATATCAATTCCTGTGACCCAAACACAGAGGTGTGACGTGAGCAGATGAAATCTGTATATGGGGGGTCATTTTTGGGGGGGAAGGGGAAAATTAAAAAAAAAATTCTGAAAACTGCATCGTGTGGCATATCAAATGAAAGGTCTTGTCGAGAAGATCTTAAATGTATTTTTTTGTAATTTTAAAATAAATAGTTTCCGAGTTATTCAAGAAAATAGACGAAAATTGACCATTCCCCCCCCCCTTATCTCCGAAACTACTGAACCTAAAATTTTGAAAAAAATACAGAAATTAGTTTTCTCCTTATAGATTATAGGAAAACCTATAAGAAGTCCATGATATTAAAATAACATGGTAAATCACTCAATATTGTGCGTACCAACTTACATTTGCAGGTGGAATGTGTGGGAGAACATATTTTTTAACTCCAATGTTAAGTTTTGAAAATAAAGTGGAACACTCAATATAATACGTTCACTTACGAAAAATCTTTGATATTGTACGGAACCCTCTCCACGCGAGTTTAACTCGCACTTGGCCAGTTTTTTAAATTATATTTACTACTTTTTCCGAAGTTGTTATAGCGTTGCCGCTATAACAACAAAAACAGCTAGAAATACATCATCTGGAAAAGTTTCAAGTGTCTAGCTATCACAGTTCATGAGCTATACAGCCTGGTGACAGACAGACAGACGGACAGCGGAGTCTTAGTAATATGGTCCCGTTTTTTCCTTTTGGGTACAAAACCATAAAAAGGAGTTGTTCATATCCGTACTCGTATATTGGCATAATAATCGCGAGGTCTAAGTTCGCGGCAAACCACTAGTGCTAAATTAATGCACACGGGAATCAATAAATTAATGCACACGGGAAATAATACTTTTTTATTTATTTACTAAAAGGCATTTTCCCGTGAATTCCCGTGTGCATTAGTTTAGTACAGTTGCAACGAAATAGTCTCAAAGCCGATGTTTTGCAACAAATAAACTTTATCCTGTCATCATTGATACAGATACATAAAGTGTGAATACCTATATAATGCATGGTTTATATTTGTATTATACCCTAGGTAACGCAGTTACGCTAGTAAATATAGTAGTGTTGATAGCTTATTAAAACAAGTTCTGTCACAAGGAATTAAATAGAATTCAGGATGTCTACTGAGTATTGAATTAATCAATCCAATATATCTGCTATTGCTAGGTACAATACCCGGCACATAAGTTGAACACAAATGGCGGCCGTCGGCGCATGTTTAATTGGAGATAAAAGTGTTAAAAGACATTTTTTGGTCTTTCTTCAAAGCCGAAATCATTTCTATCTGAAGTTCGGATGGAAATGTGATTCTAAACAGACGAACAACGTCCAAAAACGACAGCCATTTTTGTTCAATTTACGTGCCGGGTAATGTAGTATTAGCAATAGCATAACTGTCAAACCGCATTCAACTATTCTAATCAATCCATACATTTGCGTATTAATGTTATGAGATACGTACCGAAAGACATTTATTTAGGTGTAATAAGCTTAAATCGGTTTAATTTGTTCAAATATATTTATTTATTTGAACAAAATATCTGTTATTATTCATACGAATTACTCTTTTATAAGTGAAAATTTTGAAATAAGTTCTTTTTTTATTAAACTCTAACAGCCAAGTTCCTCTTTTCAGTCAATAAAAACTATTCATTATACAAAAGAGATACAGAACATTAAAAAATTAAATCCGGGTTATGAGGATTCAACAATATAAGTAGACTTAGATTTTAAATAAGTGGACAGAAAAATACTTACAACTAAATGTTTTCAGAGAGGTATGTGTCCACACATTCTTCAATATATTTAGCACTGAATTTATTTATTTTATTCCAGTACTTATGAGCTTTAATTTGGAAATGACAGGCACTCTCACAACAACACCACTTTGAAACCCGGCGCCGCACGGTAAACGAAATAATGACAATATCCTGCGTGAAAAACGAAATTGTGACGCAGACGTGCGCCCGCGCAGTTGCTTTTCCTATTACTGATGTGGATGTGGTGCGACAACCCTCGCAGCACAGCTGCGACGTGCGTGTATGTGCGTGTAGCGTGGGGCCCTTGTCGCCGCTGGCGAGTGGAACTGTGGCCGCCCGCCCACCGGCTGAACCGCCCGCATGCGAACTACGTAATATATCCCGTACCTTGCGGCTTTTCTAAACTGTTGTAATATAATTTATAACATTTATAAATTTCTTAATGCTGTTATTCATTTGATTTGATTTATTTATTTTCACAAAATCCACAGCTCTTAAATAATTTACAATATTAATCTTACTAAGTACAGCACTGACAGCCAATAACGGATTAACATTTTTTAGTTTATTCTTAAATACACAACAAACATTGCACACATCGTGTTTGTGTGTGTGTGTGTGTGTGAGGGTGTGTGTGTGTGTGTGAGGGTGTGTGCGTGTGTGTGTGCGTGTGAGGGTGTGTTTGTGTGTGTGTGTGTGTGTGTATCTCCAAATTTGCTGTTGTATGTACGGTGCAGTCTATTAATTATTGCATTTCTGGCATATTTTGTTTTTGTAAAACTAGTGCGGAAAAGGGGAGTATGTCTAGTCCTAATGGTGGGAGTTAGGATATTTATGATTTTATTAGTCAGGTCGATGCTGTCAATGTTGCCGTTACACACATTATACAAGAAAATCACATCCAAAAGTGTCCGACGGTTCTCTAAACTCATTATGTGGTGATGTTCGCAGGATTCTTTATAGTCCAGTTTTGATTGTCGTGTAAAGTAGTTTAACCGTTTCATGTACTTAGTTTGGACGTACTCAATAGCCTCACAGTTGCCTTTGAACGGTGGGATCCAAATACTACTGCAGTACTCAAGTGTACTACGAACGTACATATAATATAACACTTTATAACAGCTAATGTCTGTGAAAGGTCGACTAACACGCGTAATGAAACCTAAGTTTTTATATGCACTCAAGGCAATAGCTGAAATATGCTGATTAAAAGTTAATTTTGCATCGAGTAGTACTCCCAAATCCCTAACAGTGTCAGTTTGATTAATTTTGGTACCATTGATATCATACTCAAATAATATTTTCTTCAATTTACGAGTAAATCTAACATACTGACATTTATCGACATTAAAAGTAATATTATTATCCGTATAATATTTGGCAAGACTATCGAGATCATCTTGTAGACGTTGCGCATCAGTTAAATTTTTAATAGATATGTAAATTTTGGTATCGTCTGCATACATTATAAATTTTGCATATTTGATATGTCTGCCAATGTCATATAAGTAAAGAACGTAGAACAGGGGCCCTAAGATAGATCCCTGAGGTACTCCTGAGGGAACGACTACAAAGTCCGATCTGTGTCCCCCCAAAACAACTGCCTGACTACGGTTGCGAAGGTATGACTCAACCCATCTAAGCAAATCACCACATATACCTATTTCTTTTAATTTCCTTATGAGTATGCAATGATTAACGCGGTCGAATGCCTTTTCATCGTCCGTGTATACTACGTCCACCTGACCACCATTATCCATATCAGTTAGGACATCATCAAAAGTCAAAGTCAAAAGTCAAAAATCATTTATTTATCTTTGGATATTTATATCACTTGATAATTGTCATTTCTTTTTTCTTTTGATTTCTTAATTGTTGACGTCAGATCATTTACTTACAATTAAGTTTACTGCCGCCTCCAAAGCGCAAGTACAGAAGAAGCGGTAACAAACTGTACTGCAGCATTTTCTCCAAAAACGTCAACCTTACAATTATACTGTTATTAAAATTAGATGTGTGGACTGAGAATACATTGCTATGTCATAATTATTAATTAAAAATGTCAAATTTGAAATTAATGTCAATTTGTATAAAATTCATGTACTGATTGTACTCAAATTATGTCATTTGTGAGTGTAAAAATATAAACCTTTAAAAGGGACCCGCGCCAAGCTCAAGCCAGACGTTTTTGTCTTTAAGAAAATCATCGGTTCCGTAATAAGCCTTCTCACAAAGTACTTTCTTTACATAAAAATGTGGTCAAGTTGTGCCTTAACCATTTTGTGTGTTCCATCCTTGTCAAGAGGAGTGCTAACCGTCTCTCCTTTCAATCGTCATCAGTAAATACTGCTAAGTTTGTGTTGGTGGAGCGTCCCTTTACGAAACCATGTTGCTCCTGTGGGATAAGCGCTGTAACGGCATTATATAAACGATCATGTGCAATAGTTTCAATCATTTTAGCCAAGACATTCAAAATTGATATTTGTCGATAATTTTCTATTAGAGTTTTTAACCCTTTTTTATGGACAGGTACAATAAGAGCTGTCTTCCATACTTTAGGAAAATGACCTTCACGGAAACTACGATTGAATATGTATGCTAGTGGGGCTGCTAGTGATTAAGCACATTTTACGAAAATTACTGGGGGTATAGAGTCACTACCAGCTCCTGTGTTAATATTTAGGTTTTGTTATAACTTAAGACATTCAGCCTCACTAGTTTCTATTGTATTTATTAAAATATAGTGCTGTGTTTCATTTTTTGAAGTGAGATTGCTATTATTATTATTATTTGAACTACGGGCATTACTGAAATTATTATTGAAAATATCATTAAAGGCAGAGCAAATCTCCTTTTCTTCATTGATTGCTGATCCATTATAAACCATGTTTTTGGTGTACGTAGATTGACTTTTTCTTTTCGATTTAACGTAGGATCTTTTTAGGATCCTTTTTGATACTTTCTTGCGATCTTTCAATGAACATATTATAACATGATTGTTGCAAAGCATTCTGCCTAGTCCGCAAAACAGCAAAGGAAAGATAATCCTGTCTTTTCTTATAACGTTTCCATCTGTAATGAGCTTTATCTTTTTCCTTAATGACATTAATTAATGCGCGGCTATACCATTTGGGATAATCATATTTATTCGATTTGCAAGTTTGAGGGACATATTATGTTATGTTGCAATAGGTATGATAAAAATAAAATAAATTTGTGTTGATGACTTTTACCTATGACCTTGGTGTTAATAGTTTTTTTAACGAATTATTAGGTTGGGGAAAAAGTCTTTTCGCATATAGTATGTGTGAACTTATAATAAAACCACTTTGGATATACTATTTGTACCTGGCTAGTTTTGGTATCATTTAAAAGTTTAAATTTTAAAGAAGATAATTCCAAATTCAAATTAGGAAAATGCGTGATTTTCATTTCTTTTTCTTACCGTCAAGATGAGTGAATCTAATGAAGAAATTAGATTCATTTTAAAATTTTACTAACAAAAAGGTAAAAATGCAATGCAAACCGCGAAAAAAATTTGCGATGTTGTACCGTACTATTTTAGGTAGTTTGGCAACATGTAAGTAGTTAGACTTAGTAAAACGGCAAAAAAACAAGAACTAGAAAAATAACAACAATATATTTATTTCTGTATACTATGATTAAGATATTTATGCTAAGTAAGTAAGTAAGCTAAAAAGGTATCCTAAATTTATAAATCTAATTTTTAATTCAAACAGAAGTCTTACTATTATTTTGTAAAAATACAATAAAGTGGGTAGTTAAAGAGCAGGGTCGTGAGTCTGTTCAATCGCACCGCAACGTTACCGGTAATTAAAAAATCAAACCACTGTCCTGGGTAGCGTAGGCTGTGGCGATGATGCGCAATTCCGGATAGGTGGACAAATTAGGTGAAGTCAGGTAGAACGGCCGAAGGGTAGTGGGGTAGTTCCAGCATGAGGGCGGAGCAGTTACAGCATAAGAATTTCTTGCCCGGAGAAAAGAACCCTGGAACCCGGAAACCGGATATTTTACTGATTGTCCTCTTCCTTTGTTTGACTGCAACATCATTGTCCGAGCAAAGCAGATGGAATGATTTAGACAAGAAACGTGATCAATGATGTGGCATTCATACAGAATCAGATTTAGCGTAAAAAAAATCAACTTTAGGTGAAACGTACATTCGGTGAAATGATGGAACATGAATTAGCGTGAAAATTAAAACAGCATAATGAGTGATGAATATAGGTAGACGAAATAAGTCATAATAGGTAATAATTATGTGCATTTTTGCAATAGCAATTCACTTAATTCTAATTATAAATTTATTTTTTTACAATGTAGGTAATTCGACATTTAATCTCACAATTTAGGACTTACTTCTACAAAAGAATTTGCAACACTGACCCAGTATCGGGGTAAACACTTCACACAATATATAAGTAAAAGGTTAAAATTATTTTTAGATCAATTTAGCAACATAGGGTTTTATCGGTGTTAGACAATACGCAGTGACACCTTGCAGGTAGAACAGTCGCTTCGCTCTGACTCGACACTCAGATGTGCGGGGCACGGGGCCCGAAAGTACTTCTACGTCATTCGCGCGACTACGATAATTGCGGATGAAACCTCACAGGAGAAGTAGTTTAATAAGATACCACAGTTTTGTAGGAGGTGTAGTATACCTGCTTAGTTTTAAGATTTATTATTTTAGATATTTGTTTTATATAGAAATTAAGTTGTAAATAGTTCATTTAATTAGGTTAAGTTGAGATGTAGTATTAGTTTAAGGTAATTTATAAGTATATTTAGGTAAGATTGTAACGAATACCGTTACATACCCCCCTTTTTAGGTTAGGATTTTACTTATAAAATCCGCTTTTTTTTGGAATTATTGTAACTTAGGTCAATTTAAAATCTTTTATGTGCCATGTTCCTAAGTTATGGCTGGACATGTCTTCGAGTTCATAGACTAATTTAGATTTTTTTCCTATGATTCGACATTTAATGAACTTTGGGGCTAATTTCTTTGAAAACCTATTATCTTTATCGCTCTGGTAAAATGTCCTGCGCCAAATTATGTCCCCTACATTAAAATCTACGTTTTTACGACGCAAGTTGTAATTGGTGCTATTTCTAGAGTGCGCCTTTATTAATGAAAGTTGAACTTTATCAAATATTTTATGCAACACTCCTAAGTTTTCCGCATAGCTATCTCTAGGTGTAAAAATGATTTGGTTTTCTAGATCAGAATCAACGTAGTGCGATCCACAGCTAACGAGTTCTCGCCCGAATACCAAAAATGATGGGGAAAAACCAGTAGCTTCATTAACAGAACTATTTAGAGCGAACTGTATTTTAGGTATGTGGGTATCCCAAATTCTATGATCGCTGTCAATAAAACTAGACACGGATGTTATTATAGTTTTATTATATCTCTCCACAGTATTGATTTGAGGAGTGTATAACGGAGTATAAAAAACATTAGGTATATTGTAACTTTTGAATAAGTTTTTCATAATGTTACTTGTAAATTGTTTTCCATTATCCATAAGAATGGTACTAGGTATCCCATGAACAAGAAAAACTTTTTCTTCAATTATCTTAGAAATAATATCAGATGTAGCTCTGCGAATAGGAAAGAGTAAGCAATATTTAGAGAAACAACAAGTGACTACCAACAGGAATGTATTCTGTTTTCTAGATACGGGTAATGGTCCTACAAGATCCATACTCAACATTTGGAAGGGACGACAACAATCCTTAGGTCTACCCATAACTCCAAGCGTAGAGTGATTAGGGTGTTTATGAGAGAGGCAAGTATCGCAACTCGTAACAAAGTTTGCCACGTCTTGTTGCATGTTAGGCCAGAAATATCTAAGACTGACGCGTTTGTGTGTTTTAAAAATACCCATATGTCCTGAGGTAGGTTCTGAATGGTTTTTGGAAATGATGTCATTCCTATACTCAGATGGAATCACTTCTTTCCATTCAAATTCTCTAATGAGTGGGTTAAGAGACTTCATGTAGCGAAACAGTTTGCCGTTTTCAACTCGATAGTTAAGAAAGGACGTTGGGGACTTCAAACAGCCATCACGAAGATTTAAAAACCAAGAGTCATTAGTGTTATGATACGAGTATGTTTCAGCGTCAATAGAAGAAAGAGGTACAGCGCGAGACAGACTATCTGGTACAACGTTCTCAGATCCTTTGCGGTGTTTAATGTCGAAGTTATATGCAGAAAGACGTACTCCCCATCGTGCTAATCGTCCAGTGGGGTTGTTTATATTAAGGAACCATTTCAAAGAGGAATGGTCTGTAAAAATGGTGAATTTGAGTCCATTTTCCAAATAACAACGCCAATGTTCGATTGCGGTGAGCACGGCTAACGCTTCCCGTTCTGTAGCGCTGTAGTTTCGTTCCGGCTGAGATAAAGATTTACTCATGTAAGCTATAACCCTTTCTTTTCCGTCGATGTTTTGAGTGAGTACTGCTCCAATACCATAATCACTCGCATCGGTATGTACTTCAAACGGTTTCGTATAGTCTGGACATGAAAGAATTGGCGTAGAGGCCAAACATTCTTTGAGTTTATGAAAGGCCAAGTTAGCTTCTGTAGTCCAAACAAAGGGAGGGGCATTCTTACCTTGTGTTGTCAATTTATTTAAGGGGCTTGCCAACGTGCTAAAATCTTTAATAAACCTTCGGTACCATGAGGCAGTACCAAGGAAACGCCTTACTTCTTTCCTATTAGTAGGGACAGGATAGTTTACAATGGCTTCCACCTTTTCAGGGTCTGCCTTCAAGCCGTTGGAATCAACTATATAGCCTAGATACTTAAGCTTGTTTCTGAAAAACTGACTTTTTTGAAAATTTATAGTTAAGTTAGCCATTTTTAGCTTGTCGAGAACACGGTTTAGTAATGAGATATGCTGTTCAAAGTTATTTGAGACTATGATAACGTCATCAATGAAAACAAAAACCCTATGTTCAAATTCAGGCCCATAGAACAAGGTGTCCACTAGTCTTTGTTGCGTGGCAGGTGCATTAGTTAGACCGAAGGGCATGGATTTGAACTGGAAGGTACCTCGCGAAGGAATGTAGAAAGCCGTCTTTTGTCTATCCTCCTCCCGAATCAAAATTTGCCAAAAACTTTTAGATAGGTCTAAGCTGGACAGATACCTGGCATCGCGTAAGTTATCCAAGATCTCAGCGATATAGGGTAGGCTATATGCATCCTTCTTGGTAACTGCGTTGAGTTTCCGACTGTCAAGGCAAAAACGCAGTTCTCCGTTTTTCTTCGGAGTCAGGAGAACTGGAGAAGACCACGGACTTTCACACGGTTCTATGACATCCTCTCTGAGCATTTCGTCGATTTGCTCGACTAAAATACGTTGCTTCTCGGGTGACATTCTATAATACCGTTGACGAATGGGGGCAGCATCCCCAGTGTCAATGGAATGGGTAATAAGGGAAGTCCGACCTAAACCACGTTCTTCGTAGGATATGTCACGAAACTGGGAAATTAAGTGATCTGCTGTGACTTTTTGGTTATTAGTTAAATTCTCATAAGAGCACAGATTCTGAGACATAGGACATTCTATATCAGTAGTGAAAATGCCATCCGTGTCTTTGTGATAGGTTATGTGGTCAATATATTTAGGGAAAAGCTCAAAAATTCTCCAGAAATCCATTCCTAATATAAGACAGTTTTTTACACTAGGAACCACATAGATTTTAAGAGTGTGAGTTTGACCATAAAAAGTTACTGGAAGGTAGATGATCCCAAGAGAATCTAGTCTATCACCACCCGCTGTTACGAATTGTGGAGTGTCTGATTCAAAAATTTGAAAGCCGGCTTTTAAAAAGGATTCATGACAGCCGTTTCCTAATATGGTGGTAGAAGAACCAGTATCAAGTAGACCAATAAGTGTATTATTGTTAATATTGACTGAAACGTTGGGTCGAGAAACATCAACATTATTGTAATTATGACGGATTGAAGAGACAGCGTTATATGTAGAAAAGGAAGAAATGAAACTTAACCATTTTTGCCAGTCAGTGGCATCAAAGTTCTTAGAATTAAGTGTTCGCTTTATAACGTTGTTTTTCCAATCCTGCCCAATTAGTTTTTTTGTTTGTTATCAGTAACTGAGTTACAATCAGGGCAGTCTGGGTAACGGAAGTCTTTTTTCCCACATTTAAAACAAATAATGATACGTTCCGCCGTACAGTTTCTTAAGGAGTGGTCATTTGATCTGCATCTAGGGCAAAATGTAGGCCTGGAGGTATCTTGACTCATAACGTTAATCTCGCCATGTTTATTAGTAGTAGTTTGTGCGTTAGGATTAGAATTTTTCTGTTTATTAAAGTAATATTTATTTTCATTTTTGTTATTAATATTAGAAGATTGACCATACTTATAGGCAAACTCGGGAGCAAGTGTTGTATTAGAGACACTAGGTGGTTCATGGAATGAAGAGAATCTAGCTTTGACATATTCAAAGTTTCGGCACGCCGACACAAGTGCATCAATAGTTTTGATTTCAGGTGATGCCGCTAATGTGTTTGCGTAGCAAGGCCGAATATTATGCAATAAAATTTCTAATTTTTCTGCCTCCGTGAATGGTTTGTTGAGGCGAGAAAACAACCCATGCATGATAGAAATATATATAATGATATTTTCGCGTTCACCTTGTGTGCGAGATCTTATTTCTGCGGCTAAACGGTAGTCATAATCGATGCTACTAAAATCTTTTATTAATAGGGCGCATAGTTCTTGCCAGGAATTAATGTGATCCTTATGATATCGATACCAATGGAGGGCATCGTCTGTAAAGATTTCAAAGGCAAGCGAAAGAATCTTTTCAAAGGAAATCCCACGAGATTGTACAAATTCATTGACTTTTAGAATAAATGAATGAACACATGTTTTACCAGAGACTTTTAATTTAGCTATTTCACCTGTAAGGCTACGTTCGCAAGAAACCGTTATATTAGCAGTATCTAAAGGGGTCTCGGACGTACTCGTAAATGGAGTCTTAGTTTGAGTATACTGAGGTTTCAAAGCGTAGAGTTCTTTCAGTTGCGAGTCAAAGCTAGCTGCGCATACCTTATAAATGTCGGCGACTTCTTGTGTTCTATTAATTCTATTTATTCGGTGGTACAGGTGGTTCATTAAATTTTCAGTACGTGAGTATAAGTTTTTATCAAATTTAGCTTTAAGATTTATAACAGCATTTTGAACCTTAATAAGAGACTCTTTAGTACATTTTAGATCTTCTTTAGGGTCCAAATGTGATTCTAAAATATCTTCAGATGCATTAAGTTGGCTTAGTTTAACAATTTCCTTTCGTAACTCCTGAACCGAATCACCTGAACCACCACGTAGTTCAACCTCATATTGCAATTCAGATTTTTGCAATGACAAAAATTTTATAGGATATGCCATAGTGAAGTTATGACTGAAGTGAGTGTTGTAAAATCAAACAATAACTACAGTAATGAAATTATAAAACAAAACCAGCTACAATGATTACAATTAGTTAACCAGTGCGTGGTAAAACAAGTATTTTTTTTTTATTTGTAACAATCAGTAATGGGTACACAATAATAATAACTTAGTTAAAGATTGAAGTGAACATATGTAATAACCACACACGGATTACAGAAGGTTAGCAAAAACAATCAGACTTAAAACTAAGTTTAAATAAGCCAACACCAAAGAAAATCGTTAAATGCCTTAAAACCACGGGTAATGCTACGGATGCGATAAAATAAGCTTAATCGGGCGCCACTGTACCGTACTATTTTAGGTAGTTTGGCAACATGTAAGTAGTTAGACTTAGTAAAACGGCAAAAAAACAAGAACTAGAAAAATAACAACAATATATTTATTTCTGTATACTATGATTAAGATATTTATGCTAAGTAAGTAAGTAAGCTAAAAAGGTATCCTAAATTTATAAATCTAATTTTTAATAATTCAAACAGAAGTCTTACTATTATTTTGTAAAAATACAATAAAGTGGGTAGTTAAAGAGCAGGGTCGTGAGTCTGTTCAATCGCACCGCAACGTTACCGGTAATTAAAAAATCAAACCACTGTCCTGGGTAGCGTAGGCTGTGGCGATGATGCGCAATTCCGGATAGGTGGACAAATTAGGTGAAGTCAGGTAGAACGGCCGAAGGGTAGTGGGGTAGTTCCAGCATGAGGGCGGAGCAGTTACAGCATAAGAATTTCTTGCCCGGAGAAAAGAACCCTGGAACCCGGAAACCGGATATTTTACTGATTGTCCTCTTCCTTTGTTTGACTGCAACATCATTGTCCGAGCAAAGCAGATGGAATGATTTAGACAAGAAACGTGATCAATGATGTGGCATTCATACAGAATCAGATTTAGCGTAAAAAAAATCAACTTTAGGTGAAACGTACATTCGGTGAAATGATGGAACATGAATTAGCGTGAAAATTAAAACAGCATAATGAGTGATGAATATAGGTAGACGAAATAAGTCATAATAGGTAATAATTATGTGCATTTTTGCAATAGCAATTCACTTAATTCTAATTATAAATTTATTTTTTTACAATGTAGGTAATTCGACATTTAATCTCACAATTTAGGACTTACTTCTACAAAAGAATTTGCAACACTCACCCAGTATCGGGGTAAACACTTCACACAATATATAAGTAAAAGGTTAAAATTATTTTTAGATCAATTTAGCAACATAGGGTTTTATCGGTGTTAGACAATACGCAGTGACACCTTGCAGGTAGAACAGTCGCTTCGCTCTGACTCGACACTCAGATGTGCGGGGCACGGGGCCCGAAAGTACTTCTACGTCATTCGCACGACTACGATAATTGCGGATGAAACCTCACAGGAGAAGTAGTTTAATAAGATACCACAGTTTTGTAGGAGGTGTAGTATACCTGCTTAGTTTTAAGATTTATTATTTTAGATATTTGTTTTAAATAGAAATTAAGTTGTAAATAGTTCATTTAATTAGGTTAAGTTGAGATGTAGTATTAGTTTAAGGTAATTTATAAGTATATTTAGGTAAGATTGTAACGAATACCGTTACAATGTTTATGGATCTAGTGCAGTGTCTGTGAGAGTAGCACAAATTTGGTTTAAGCGTTTTCAATCCGGAAATTTTGATGTCAAAGATGCACGTCGCTCTGGTCGCCCTGTTACGGATAAAAAGGATGCTATTTTTGAAAAAGTGGAGCAAGTTCGGCATATCAGTAGTTACGACGTAGCTGAAGAACTAGGAATTGACCACAAAACAGTTGTGAGGCATTTAAAAAAAATGGGTACACAAAAAAGCTCGATATTTGGGTACCTCATGAGCTCTTTGAAAGAAACCTAATGAACCGTGTACTCATTTGTGATTTTTTATTACGACGTAATGAGACCGAACCATTTTTGAAGATATTGATAACTGGTGATGAAAAGTGGATCACGTAAGACAAGAACGTGCGAAAAAGGTCATGGTCAAAGGCCGGTCAGGCTTCACAGACTGTGGCGAAACCCGGGTTAACTCGCAACAAGGCGATGCTGTGGGATTGGAAGGGCATTATTCATTATGAGCTGTTACCACCAGGCAGGACCATGGATTCAGAACTCTACTGCGAACAAATGATAAGATTAAAGCAAGAAGTTGAGAGAAAGCGGCCGGAATTAATCAACAGAAGGGGTGTGGTTTTTCTTCACGATAACGCTAGACCTTACACATCTTTAACCACTCAGCAAAAATTAAGAGAGTTTGGCTGGGAGGTGTTAATGCATCCGCCGTATAGTCCTGACCTAGCATCTTCAGATTTCCACCTGTTTCGGTCTCTTCAGAATTCTTTAGGCAGTGTCAGGTTAACATCACGAGAGGACTGCCAGAACTACTTGACGCAGTTTTTTGATCAGAAGCCCCAAAATTTCTATAGCAATGGGATCATGTCCCTACCCATAAGATGGCAAAAAGTTATCGAACAAAATGGTACCTGTAAAATGCGAAAAGACTTTTTCCCCAACCTTTTATGATTTATTTTTCACTTTATTTTAGTTACTCTAAATTTTATGTTTTTCTACGTGACTTTACGTAGTAAAAAAATTTTTACGTCTATGACTTTATCCATACTTGCCTGTACCAACTTATCTATTTCTGTATCCATGAGTGTTCGAATCATTTTTTTAAATTTATTTGAACCCCCTAGAAGAGAAATCTGAATTTAATTCCTATCTATAATAACGATATTTTATGAAATTGGTCCAGGCGTATTCGACTAATCAGGAACATAAATAAAAAAGAACGTGAGTGTCGTAGAAAAGTTGGTTGGAATTGGAACGAAGTTATTTCCGTAGTACCTAAAATTCGTGACGGAAAAAAGTGACAGAAAAATCTTACACTTTTTAGGGTTCCGTACAAAAAATGAAAAAACTGAACCCACAGGATCACTCGTGTATCTGTCTGTCCGTCCATCTGTCACAGCTAATTTGCTCCGAATCTACTAGACCAAATCAATCACACAGAGGTTGTCAAAATAACTGTAATAGGTTCTGACAAATGTAACGCAATTTATTGGTTAGGTAGGTAGGTAACATACCTATATGTTTATCGATTTAAAATTTTGAGATCTCTCTGTAAAATTTATTATAATTTTCTTAGTCGATTACGATTATCAGTTTCTTTGTCGGTTCATTTCGATATTTTGAATCGATAAATATACACCCACAATAACTTGCGTAATATTATTTCATTAACAAACAATTTACACCTAGTGATTTGTTTGTGGTCACACGAATAAAGTTAAAGGTATGTAGGTAGGTACTTACTTGTCTTCACAACGAAAACGAAGGTCCGATGTAAAGGTATGTAGGCAGGTACTTACTTGTCTTCACAACGAAAACGAACGTCCAATGTTTTGATCTTGTTAAGCACAGTTGCTACGCTGATTTCGGTGCCTAGAATCGGTTTGCCGCGTTCTAATCGATGCTTTTGAATCGTTTTCGCGCGGCTTATGGTTTCCATCTCTAAATTACAGTCGGGTCGCCAAAGTACCTACAGAATATGTTACACGTTCGGTTCTCATACAAATCGTTGAACTCTATCCGTCTACTTGATATATGTCTGTGGTCATCATAATACAGATGTAGTGAAAGCTTAGAGTGAAAGTGGCAACGAACTGGTAGAATAAAATTTTAAATTTGAGCCAACGACACTGGTGAAGTGGAGGTATTTTTTTTTGTTCCTTGTATAGTTGTACCTGTGAGTGTCACCCATTTGTTTGCGGATTGTAGTGGACGTCCTCAGTCGCCCCGTCCGCCATCTATGAACGTCCGCCATCTATGAAAACCGGTGGACTTTTAAACAGGGCCGGATTTATTTTACGCGTATTTATAAAGATCTTGCCTAATTATTTTGTAATATACTTCAAAACTCCTGAATAATCTTTAACTTAAATAAACGTGGTAGAATAATTTTTCAATGCTGTCAATGTCAACCAGTTGAATATGTCAGTGTCATGGCGGTTTCTTTGAACCAATAGGGTGACTATGCAGCATTAATAGCAAATCTGTAATCATGTATATAAATGTACATACTCAATTGCTGCTGTTCTGGGAGAAAAGAATGTACCAGCTGCTTCTCTTCCCCTGGATTTCAAGCGAAAATCATGTTAATAGGTGATGCGGCTAGTACCGAACCTATCATTTGATTTTCATTTTCCATCCATCAAGCTTAACGTAGCCTTTGAGTATAACAGGTCTGAGCTCTGTCTTTCTCAAAAAATCAAACTCCTTAAGGAAATTGGGCAGTGAGATAAGTCTTCGCCAAAAATAACATAAAACTATTTTGTTTAGTAATGTTTGTAATAAACATATATACAAATACAATTTCTCCTTGAATTTGATTGTATACAATAAACATATATACAAATACAAGCCTCCATGGTCCAGTGGTCAAGTTCGCCTTGTGATCGAATCGGTCATGGGTTCGAATCCCACTGGAAAGCAAACTTACTGAAAAGTTTTTTCCAGTCTGGTTAGGAAATTGCAAGCTTATATCATCTGATTATCCAAAAAGAAAGATTATTTCGTATTAACTGTGGGCCCCGAATGCTATCTAGCTAACCTGGTGTCCTCTCAAACTTCTCCAAGGATTGGTTTGGTTCATGACTACCCCTAGGGTTGAAGACTTGCAGAGGTCAGACGGCAGTCACTCTGTGTAAAACCATGTAACCTCGTCAAATCACCATGATTAAGTAGCGGATCCCGGGTTCTGAAGCGTTACCGCTGAGGATACAACCGGAAATAAGCTCGAATAATGATGGATGATTGATTATACATCTAACAGATGTGAAAGATTGTTAGATTTTTTTAACTCATTATCATAATCTAACTCAGCCCTTCTTCCGGCTACTGCTGAGCAAAGGCCTCTTCGTTGACATTCTTTGCTATTAAATTTAACAAAATGATGTAAGTTTTTCTACAATATATTTTGTGTGTAAAATTGTGGAATGCACGCGAACAAGTCACAAGCAAACATTATTCATATACGTAAGGTCTTGTCTAAAACTAAAAAATCCCATTTTTTTTTTGTATTCAAACAAGTTTTAATAAGTAATTATTTGTCCCGAATAAAAATAACATTATGGTTACTCTAATAGAAAGAGACACCTAGCATCTGTATTGCATATCTCGCTCAGCTCGTTTTTAAGCAGTGAGTGCTCAGTCCTAAACTAGTACAAAGAGTTGCCAGTCTAGGAAGTTTTCACCCAAAATCGGGTAAAGATTTAAATGTTTAATTTTTAAATAAAGTTTATTTCCACTTTGATATTACTTATATAATGGTGCGGGTATATGCACACGGGTGCCTTACATTTTCCCGAGATAAAAAGTATCCTATGTGTTAATCCAGGTAATAAGCTATCTACATGCCACGTATCATTCCAATCCGTACAGCCGTTTTTGCGTGAAAGAGTAACAAATATCTGTCCATACATACAAACTTTCGCGTTTATAATATTTGTAAGATAAACAAAAAAAAACTAACTAAACTAATAACTTAAACAACTTACTTATAAATAAAAAAAGCCTTGGAAAATCGCTGCCCAGTGCTGACGTGCCCAGAAGACTGGCAGCATTGCAACGTTGTATGGCAATGCTTATCTTTTGAGCCAGATAAAGGCCAGCCTTCTGGTCACGCGTGATTTCAGGCAATTTTCGGGCGACGTGTTATATAATTTACGCGCCGATGGTCCCCACGGCCCCAACGTTTCAACCCCAATCTTTATAATTAGGTATTACTTTACAATCTTTAGAGCAATACCTAATGAATTTGAATATTTATAATTGATGGAAATAGTAAACATCATATTGCTGAGGGACATCACGAATATTGACGTATTGTAATCCCTATGCAAATATTGTTCTATGTCGAGGCTAAAAAATATAGTGGTGCTAATTACTTTTAGTTGAGACCTTACCTTAAGAAAAATAAAAAAAAAATTTTCATCGTCTTATAGGTTTAGGACAGTACTCCAATAATCAAAGTATTTGAGACAAAGATGAACACATTAAACAAGATTTGAGAATACCAAATAGGAGTATTTAGCGTTTGTGCACCTGGCAACACTATATTCTGACGCTGACTTCCGATCCCGACCTTCTATACCAAAATTTCCTTGTTCCCATAGACATTAAGATTAAGTCAAGAAGAAAGAATAAAATACAATACTCATACGTTGTGTCGTTCAATAAAAATAGTTTTGTTACTTAACGTCCTTGCGTATAGACAGTGTGTGTAATTGATACAGTCGACACGAAATATGGAATTGGTAAGCGTCTTTTCATTTCTTACCTTCACATCCATGTCAGAAAAAAGAAAAGTAACCTATCATTATTGTAATTTTATTTTTAAGTCATTCTTTGTACTGATTATGTTTTATTTAATAGTAGCCGACATAAACGTATAGACTTTATTTACATTTAGGGCCGTAAGTTAGTCTTTACTTGCAAATAGGTAAATGAGTTCTTAGAACCGATTATGTACATAACTATTTTTAGTTGCAATGCAACACGTCGAATAAGGTGATGCTGAAGAGCCTGGTTAGCAGCCATTATTGGAAACAGGCCTTCCTTGATGCGTGCCGACCACCTCAGTCTTGTGCCTTACATCAGTTATGGCTGGCAATTATCTTATAATATGATTAATCTGTCTAGCCAACATGCAACTTACCTGGCAAGTAACTAGTTCCGAAATGTAATAGAAAAATGGTTGTAATTTCATCTGTCATGTATGAGTCATGTGGCGCTTGAGAGCTGATACAATAACTTGTTCATATACCTGTGACATGAAATCACATCATCTGACCACATTATCTATCTCTACTGTGTGTATGTTAAGGCTTGTTTGTCTTTCAAATCAAATAAGTTGCAGTTCGTAGGAATGGAAATGAAGCTGTTATATGAATATGAGTATCTTTAAATATATCCTTTATTGGTTATTTAGCAATGCTTATAGTGCATCTGTGGACAAATATCTTCATCACTGAGAATGTATTCATATGAATGGCTCATATCAGTTGATGTATGCAAGGGAAGCCTGAGATAACAGCTAGTTAGCAAATAAATGCAGTCTGTATGTACATGTCTGAACTGCAAGTTATTTCTGTGACATTAATCTGTTCTCTCTGATTATCTGGCTGTGTGAAATAATTGAACAAGTGAGTGAAGTTTGTATGCAAGTATATACTTACATAAAAACTTCACTTGCTTTAATTACTACCTTAAAACTACTCTAGTAATTGTTGAAAAAACATACTTACATACGTTTGTTCAACAATTACTCGAGTAGTTTTTATCGGAGCTTCACAAAATTTGGTAGATATGTAGGAGCAGCCAATAGAATTTTTGAGTACACACATGAGCCAAATCTGTTGTAGCTGTCGGAGCTAATGAGATATGGGATATAGTTGCAGGGTGGCGTCACGAGCATGCTGCAGCCGCCTCTGCCCGGACACCCCGCGCT
This sequence comes from Acrobasis suavella, assembly GCA_943193695.1. NCBI lineage: Eukaryota > Metazoa > Arthropoda > Insecta > Lepidoptera > Pyralidae > Acrobasis > Acrobasis suavella. The sequence continues at coordinate 22,327,803 of OW971942.1, forward strand.
GCCCGCGCACCCCGGGCTGCCTGCGCACCCCGCGCTGCCGGCGCACCCTGCGCTGCCCCCGCAGCCCGCGCCGCCGCCGCAGGCCGCGCCCGCGTCCGTGGCCGTGTGCGACGCCGGTGAGTAGGACGCCCCCCGCCGTGCGGAGTGTAGTTTGGTGCCACTGACGCCGCCGCTGCTCGTGTTGCAGGCCGCGCGCCGCCGCCGCGAGCCGCCGCCGTCGCCGCGCGCCGCCGCCACTGCACCGCGCCGCCCCCGCTCTGAACCTCTCTCAGTGATCAGTGTTTCTGCTTTCTGTTTCAGACTAGATTTGTAAGTTAGGTTATTGCCGCTGCCCCGCCGCCCGCCGCCCGCCGCCACACACAATGTACCTACTTCCTTCATTATTCTGCATCGAGAGCGCGACCGGACGGGTGCCAGCGAGACGACGGCCGACCTCGCAGGGTGACAGTGTCCATTGTGGCAGAGTATTGTGTTTACATTGCATCCATGATTGACATTTAAAAAAAATACCAGATTACTGTTGTTTCATGGCTTCTGATTGATTATTAATTTCTTATTTCATATTTGTTCAATTGGATTCCTAAATACTAACTAAATAATTCAAGAAACATATTTTTTGTTTTAAATAATTTTAAAATGTTTTCAACTAGACAATACTCTATCATAAAATAGAATGTTTGATGAATTCTGAAAGTGTGCAACAGGTTACATGGTCTCTGTGTATAAACAAAGGGACTTGAATTAATACAGTATGTTTGAGATTTAACAGCACTGAGTAATAATTTGAAATACATATGTTGATAATCCTTAGAATGAAACCACAAATTCAGTAAAATATTAATTTTCAGTATAATTTTTAATCCAGGAAAAGTATATAAATTCTCTGTTTGTGTAATTAGCTATCGAATTTGTTAATATAGACTAATGAAACAAATAAATGCTCACAAATAAAGATCGTCGGCCGTGGTATGGAGTGTGAGTGTGTGCGTCCGCTGGTACTGTCTCTCTCGCTCGACACCATCTAATCACAGCGCTTCACTTTGCAGGGGGCTTCATCGCCGCGCCCATCTACGATCTGCGGCAGGTGGGGGACGTGTTCACAGGTGAGGGCAGTGCTAGTGAGTGTGATGTGGGACAGTGGTATACAGGAGTACATAACGCTCGCGGTGCGACAGGTCCGGGAGCCAAGTGCTCGACGCTGCCGTGCATCCTGGGCGGGTCGCTGCCGCGGCTGTCGGCGGAGCAGGCGGACGCGGTGGCGCGTGCCAAGAAGTACGCCATGGAGCAGAGCATCAAGATGGTGCTGATGAAACAGACGCTGGCGCACCAGCAGCAGCAGATGGCCTCGCAGCGCACGCAGGTGCAGCGACAGCAGGCGCTCGCGCTCATGTGCAGGTACCGCTCACTACTTGTCTGTATGGACTTGCAATAGTACATTGTGCTACGAGGGGAAAGCTAATATTTTTAAGGCGAGAGCGCTGCTTTGAATCTGTAGTGAAACCAAGCCTGTGTCTCTCCCCGTTTGGGTATCGAAAATATACCTACATTTTTGCTGTGCGCGGCGACCACGCCGAAGAGGATTTAAGGGGAAGTTTAGTTATATGGAATCATTTATCCAAATTAATAAGAATGAAATTGGCTTGTAAAGGATGTATGCTAGGTATCTAAATGAAGAGGTGAGGAGTTTTGACCAAGCTAAAATAAACCATAGGGCTAAAAGGGCAAACATTAAATAGATATTTCTTTGAAATTCTTTTCTGTGTATAGCTTCTGTACGTAAGTACTGTCACGAGAGTGGGTTGGGGATAGGAGAGGAAACAACAATCCTATTGAATGGTGCCTTTATTTACAACTCGAGCAGTACTCACAATTGACAGCGTCAGTCCTCTTTGCACTCCAACTGTCACTTCACTGTCAGGCCCGCGGAAACGTCACAGCACTGTCACGCACGCGAAAACGTCACTGCACTGTCACTCGCACGGAAACGTCACTGCACTGTCACACGCGCTTAAACGTCACTGCACTGTCACACGCGCGTAAACGTCACTGCACTGTCACACGCGCGTAAACGTCACTGCACTGTCACACGCGCGTAAACGTCACTGCACTGTCACACGCGCGGACTTCACTGCACTGAACACTTCACTTTTACTCACTACTTAACTTTACTCACTACTATTATTTTCTTTTCTCTTTTCTTCTTTCTTCTTCGGATTTCACTTTCCAACTAAACTGCCTCAGGCGGCGCCTTGTTCCGTTTATTTACCCCCTGAATTCGACAAAATCGCATCAATGTTCGAAACTCAAATAACTAATTTTCTATCGCCTTCTCTCTCACTCCTTTTCTGTCCCGTATTTTCTTTTCCATTTAGTCTAGTATAATCTAGAAACTTCTTTCAAAACTTCAAAAACACTAAGTGGCTGTCATTCGAACCAGCGGTCTCTAGATTCACAGTCCATTGCTTAGACCACTAGGCCAATCTTGTTCTGACGCTATTGACGAAATTTTCCTTCAGTTGAATTCTTTTTGTTCGAATTCGTGACGTTGACAATGTCATTCATCTCCTTACGCGACAGTACTAATACTTATTCTGTGATATAACAAAGGATTCAACTGTGGAATCGAGGGATTCATGGATATCGCCTTTAGTAAAAATATTACCATAATTGAGTAAGCACACTGCTTTTCATCTCTGTCATCAACTATGACAATATCGCCCTCACCTTAAAAATATCACTTTAACCCCGTAATGCAATTTTCTATTACACATTTATCTTAGTTCGATCAATGTGTTAAGGCTGATTTACATTGATACAGAGATGGCACTAGTACACTGGATTCGGGCGCTGGATCAGCATGTATTAATGTAAACATGTTTCATTCCAGTCCAGTATCAGTATTAGTGCAGCCCTGGCGCCTGTGATGCTAGCGCCAGCTACTGTATCAATGCGAATCAGCCTTAAGCCTTATAGCCATTGTATCTATACTTACCTCGAACTTGTTGTTCAAACGTTTTCTAAAACGACTGTGATGAGAGCGATACGCGAGACTCCCGCTCGTCGCTGGTCGAGTCCATGAGTTGGAAGCTGAAAAGATCTGAGTCCCACGTGTTGGTTCACAACGGAGCCAGTTGTAGTTCAGCGAGCAGTACCGGTGTGTGTGTGTGTGCGCAGGGTGTACGTGGGCTCGATCTCGTTCGAGCTGAAGGAGGACACGATCCGGCAAGCCTTCCTGCCGTTCGGGCCCATCAAGAGCATCAACATGTCGTGGGACCCGGTGACGCAGAAGCACAAGGGCTTCGCCTTCGTGGAGTACGAGATCCCCGAGGCCGCGCAGCTCAGCCTCGAGCAGATGAACGGGGTCATGCTCGGCGGACGGTGAGATCTTTAAATTATCTTCTTGTCGAGTCAAAATGGTTCCAGTATAGTTTCTATTTCAAAATATATTTGACCAGTATGTGGCCACGGCGATCATTTTGTCGTCGATGGTACATATTATTACGATGGTACATATTATCACTATGGTATATGTTAAAACTTGCTTTTACCTGCGACTTCATCTGCACAACTAACTTTGTAATCAAGTTAGGATTCCCAATACAATGTTTCACTCTACTTTTTCATTCTCTTAATGGATGATTTTCGGAATAAAAGATATCCTATGTCCTTCCCTGTGTTTCAAACTATATTTATACTTACCAAACATCTAAATCGGTTCAGCGGTTAAAGCATGAAGAGGTAACAGACAGACAGGCAGAGTTACTTGTTTATGCAACATGGAAGAGACATACCCGTAATAAATCGAACCACGGGCTATATTAGATCACTATAGTATAATGAAATTAAAATAACAACCAAAAACAAAATCGACATTCCCATACAAATTGCCTGGGCAATACTGTTAAAATGAGTTTCTTTCGGCGTTTCTTCTCAGCAATGGTCGTTACGAAGCGCTGGTATCGGCCTGAGGTTCGATTTTATTACGGATATTTCCCTTTCACATTGTATATTAGTAAGGAATTAAGGATCTATTTTCAATGAAACCACAGCCTAGCTACATCAAATTGAACCTTATGCCTTTGACGTAAAGTGCAAGGTAGTCAAAATTTATACCTATTGTATCCTATTTATCTTTAAAAGTTAATATTATGTTCTTGTTTTTGAATAAATTTTGTTTATCACCAATTAAAAGCATTAAGTCTGGTCTTGGATGTGTATCTATATATGTTTTAGGGTCTTAGCTATAAAATATAGTATCCTTGAGTTAGTATCCCATAACACAAGTCTTGAAGTTTGAACTTCCATTGGGGCTCGTTTAATCTGTGTGATTTGTCCGTATATATTTATTATATATTTATGTATTGTGTGTGTGTGCAGCAACATCAAGGTGGTGGGGCGGCCGTCCAACATGCCGCAGGCGCAGGCCGTCATCGACGAGATCCAGGAGGAGGCCAAGCAGTACAACCGCATCTACGTCGCCTCCATACACCCCGAGCTCACCGAGGACGACATCAAGAAGTCAGTGTTCTCAAATATATCTCTATAATCGTATCTCCTAATTATCGTCACTTTGTTTTGGTGCACAATAGTTGACGTCAAAAAGTAATTTCGAAATATGTTTACTGCTGTCTCCAAAGCGCTAGTGCCAAAGAAGTGGTAACAAACTGCATTGCAGCATTTTCTCTAAAGACGTGTCAACTCACATTTAAATTATTAATGTTTAAAATTGATATGTACAGACAGAGAATACATTGTTTGGTATCTATTGAAATCGCATATCTGATATTGAAATCGTTTTAGATTGCTGTTTATGTAAGAGTTGGATCTCACTTGCCAGCAGGGAACAGCACTTTTCTATGTTGCATCCTTTTTTGTCGCTCAGAACCGTCATTTGCCAGAGCGAGGCGAGCGACAGAACGGTACTTAACTAATAATTTAATAAAAGCGGGTCTCTGGCAAATGACGGTTCCGAGCGACAGAAAAGGATAGTAGCATAGAAAAGTTGTGCTCCGTGTGCTGACAAGTGAGACCCAACCGTAACGCGGTGGTGTGTCGCAGCGTGTTCGAGGCGTTCGGTCCGATCACGTACTGCAAGCTGGCGTACGGCGCGTCGGCGCACAAGCACAAGGGGTACGGGTTCATCGAGTACTGCTCGCTGGCGGCGGCGCTGGAGGCCATCGCCAGCATGAACCTGTTCGACCTGGGCGGGCAGTACCTGCGCGTGGGGCGCGCCATCACGCCGCCGAACGCGCTGGCCGGCCCGCCGCAGCCGTCCGCGATGCCGACCGCGGCCGCCGTGGCCGCGGCCGCCGCCACGGCCAAGATCCAGGCCATGGACGCGGTGGCCAGCAACGCCGTCGCGCTCGGCCTCACCAAGCTCAACGCGCTGGGCGTGTCGCCCGCCGCCGCGCTGCCCACGCTGGCGGCCGCCTTGCCCACGCTGCCCGCGCTGCCCACGCTGCCCACGCTGCCCACGCTGCCCACGCTGCCGCTGGCCACCACCATCCCAACCACGCTGCCGCTGGCGGGCGCGCTGCCCACGCTGCCCACGCTGCCGGCCCCAGCCGTGGTCATCCCGCCGCCCGGCGTGGTCATCCCGCCCCCGCCGCAGGCCCGCATGCCGCCCCTCAACGTGCCCAGTCAGTACACTACTCTTTTATCTAACTCAATGAGTCATCATCATCATCATCATCGTCAGCCCTCAACGACCCACTGCTGGGCATAAGCTTCCTTTGTCTGCGCCATTGAATCCTGTCCCTAGCCTCAACCATCCAGTGTTTTCCAGCAGTCCGTTTAATATCATCGACCCACCTAGTTGCCGGACGCCCAACACTCCGTTTTCCATTCCTAGGGTACCACTCCGTGGTAGCCTTACTCCACCTTCCATCGTTCCTTCTAGCCAGTGTACTAACTAGTAAATATGCCGCCCCTCAACGTGCCCAGTCAGTACACTATCATCATCAATTTATTTAAGTACTATATTCTTGTCAGTGGAGTATTTTCCACACATCCTGATCTTCAGCTAAATGCTTCAGTACACTATACTTTTATCTTTATCAATGAATACTAACTAGTAAATGTAATGTTAATTATTATGGGCTCAGGCAGACCAGCGACCGTGTACCGGCGTCGCTGCCTGTCGCTCATTTGAGAGCTGTATGACTACACTACACTTTGTTCTTTAGAAACTACGTTAAGCTGGTGGTCTCAGTTATCTCCATTTTGATAATGAAATTCTCAGTTAATTATACATTGTTGACATAAACAAGAATATTTTAACCTCCAACAAAAAAGAGAGGTGAGATAACTTTAAGGGAATACCTAAATTTTCCGGGATTCAGTGCTGCTTACATTTGAAAAAATCATTTAATAGGAAACGGAGACATCATTTAAAATTTTGGTTTGACCAGGTACTAGATAACCCTTCAAACTTTTTTAAGAACTACTGTTTATAGTTTAAAGTCAGAACGTGATATCGATTGTATCGTATAACGTGTGTTCCAGGGTCGGAGCCGGAGCAGCAGCCGCCGCCGTCCGCGGCGGCGAGTGCGGCGGCGAGTGCGGCTGCGAGCGCGGCGGCGAGTGCGGCGGCGAGTGCGGCCGCGTGTGCGGCGGCGGCCGCGGCCGAGGGCGGGCAGCAGGCCGCGCTGCAGCGCAAGCTGCTCGACACCTCGCCCGACACGCTGCAGCAGCAGGTACCTCGCCTCAGTTTAGCATTTTTCTTAACTAAAAGTCGACTTCACTCTCAAACTACACCGATTATGATAAAATTTCTATGGAACCACCTGACCATTATGCGACTTCAAACAAAAAAAGAGTTTTTAAAATCGATGCATGCGTCTTCAAATAGTCAGTGAACATACATAGATTCAAAGATTCAAAGATTCAAATGATTCAAATGTTTATTCAGTAATTAGACCTTTACAGGCACTTTTACACGTCAATAAGTATAATTTATGTTACGTGTAAAGTATATTAAAATTTAATTTATTTTTTAAAGAAAAGCTACCGATACCAGCGCTTCGTAACGACCACTGCTGAGAAGAAACGCCGAAAGAAACTCATTTTCACAGTATTGGTCGCCTACTCGCCAGAAGGGCTTTGTCGTATTATTATAATTGTCTTTTAATTAATAAATACTTATAATATAATACAATGTTGACACATTATAACATGTTATGCTTGCGAACAAGTAAACTAACATAAATTGCGTAATAAAAAATATTAAGTAGTCAAAAAAAGCGAAGCCGAGCTGACCAGTCCCTCCCGGCAGCACCCGTTCACGAGTTGACGCACGGATCAGCCATCGTTAAACTCAACCATATTAGAGGGAATCCAACGACCCGACCAGCGACGCCACCACCGGATTGGACATTTTAGTGAGCATGAAAAACCCGAACTCGCAGACCTTGTCAAGAGAAAATAATAATTATATGTTGGTCACTTATTGATCGCAGAGCATTTACATGTTTTTACAGTAAGCTTATTATGGTAACAGAAAATGCAGCTATTTATGTTTCATGTGTGGAGTGTAATGGAAAATGTTTAGGAAGTATCCACGCGTTTTTATCTCTTAAATAATCATTGATAGTATAGTATGCATTGTTCAATAAAACTTTTTTAACATGTGTTTTAAATTTTGCCATTGGTAGGTTAACGATCGCTTCGGGAAGTTTATTAAATAATGTTATACCTAGACCTAAGAGTGACTTTCTAGTTTTAGCAAGTCGAAATTTAGGCGTATGAAGCTGATTTTTGTTGCGAGTATTATAACTGTGAACATCACTATTTTTCTTGAAATTATTTAACCTAGATTTAACAAATAGAAGATTTTCGTAAATAAATTGAGATGTCACAGTAAGAATATTTATAGATTTAAATAACTCTCTTAAGGAATCGCGTGATTTTAGTCCGTAGATCGACCGAATTGCTCTCTTTTGTAGCACAGAGATAGCATGTATGTTAGCCGCTTTACCCCATAAGAGCAAGCCATATGACATTATGCTGTGAAAATAACTAAAGTATACTAGCCTAGCAGTTTCAACGTTAGTACACCGTCTGACCCTCCTCACAGCATATGCTGCCGAACTAAGTTTCTTGGCAGTGGCCTCAATATGTTTATCCCATTTTAAGTTCCAGTCTACAGTTATGCCTAAAAATTTGGTGTTGGGTACCCATTCTAGAACTTGACCATTAAGACTCAAAGGTATGTGAGTATTAGGTTTATTCAATAGTGAAAAATTAACGCACTTAGTCTTTTGTGTGTTTAAGGCCAGATTATTAGTCGTAAACCAACTAAGTACTTGAGACATAGTATTGCTTACATCGTCATAGTTTGTGCATTTTCTGTCAACCTTAAAAAGTAAAGATGTATCATCAGCAAACAATACTACTTCACACAACTTTTCTGCAAGACAGGGGAGGTCATTAATATAAATCAAAAACAAAAATGGACCAATTATTGAACCCTGAGGCACACCCATGCTCACAGGTGCACTATCTGAGGATACTCTGTTGATTTCAACTCTTTGAGTTCTATTATCAAGATAAGATGAAATAACAGAGAGTGCAGTATCAGTAACGCCATAAAATTTTAGTTTATTTTTTAATATTATGTGATCGACACAATCGAATGCCTTCGACAGATCGCAAAAGATACCTATAACGTCTTGTCGATTCTCCCAGGCTTCGTAAATAATTTTAACTAAGGTCGCTGCTGCATCAGTGGTAGAGCGCCCTTTTGTAAATCCATATTGGCGACAGTGAAGTAATTTATTAATATTAAAATACGATACTAGCTGGTCTAATATAATTTTTTCAAATATTTTACTTAAAGCCGGTAATATTGAAATTGGTCTATAATTGTTCGGATCATCTTTGGATCCCTGTTTAAACAGTGGTATAACTTTACTTGCTTTCATTAAGTCAGGGAAAACACCTTCTGAAATACATTTATTAAATATTAAAGTTAAGTGAGGAGCAATCAGGTCGATGATACTGCTCAAAACGGAAACCGAAATACCCCATAGGTCCTCAGTTTTTTTAGTATTAAGAGCCTTGTAAGCCGAGATAATGTCATATGGAGTTGTGCTAGTAAAGGTAAAAGTTGTTTTGGGCGTAGATGAATTAGTTCATCGGCGGCGTTCGGACATGAAAGCAATGACTGGGTGATATCTTTGGAAATGTTAGCAAAAAAAGTATTGAATTCATTAGCTACTTCGATATCCGAGTCAGCGGTTTTATCTCCAATTTTTAATGTGAATGTTGAGTCCCTAGTATTGGTTTTTCCTGTCTCATTATTAATAATTGACCATGTTGTCTTAACTTTATCTTTAGAATTTTTAATTTTGTTCGTTAGATGTAATGCTTTCGCAGCCAAACACACCTTTTTGAACAATTTAGAATATTTTTTAACATATGCCAAAAAATCCGCATTAAAATTATATCTTTTTTCACCATATAGTTCATATAATTTCCTCCTACTAGTGTAAATACCTTTAGTAGCCCAATCACAAAATTTTGGTTTATTATCAGCTTTAAGAGTTTTTAGTGGGAAGCTTTTGCTAAACTCTCCTTCCACCGTGTTAAAAATATTTTTGTAATGGTCGTTAGGGTTTGCAATAAAATCTAATCTAGGTAAATTATTTTGTATACATTCCCGAAAATGCACTCTACGATTGGTAGTAATAGGCCTGCAAGTGATAGGTCGTGGGGTGTGATCTTTTGGAGATACAAGTGATACTTGTTGGCCGAGGTGGTCAGAGCCAAGACAATCAAAGATTTTTTTATCAATGACTGGGCAATCACAAAAAATATTATCAATGCACTTGGCAGATGTTTCAGTTATTCGAGTGGGCTCAAAGAATGTATACCTCAAATTAAATGAATTAAATAAGTTAATGAACCTAATACTTTGTGTCCGAAACTAAAATATCTACATTAAAGTCGCCACATACAATAATATGTTTATTTTGAGAGCTAACTCGGGTTAGGACGTCTTCCATAACGTTTTCAAAAGTGTTATAACAAGCTGAAGGAGGTCTGTAAGCACAAATAATAATGTATTTATCTAACTCCACACATGATAGTTCAATGGTACATTCAAGAGACAACCCTACTATGTCTTTTCTTTCTTTGAATTTAATATTATTATTTAAAAGAATTAAGGAACCTCCATGTTCTATATTTTCTCTTATATATGCACTACCTACTGCAAATTTGTTCGGAAACACTAATTGATTATCATTTTGGAAAAAGTGTTCCGTGACACAAAAAATATCAACATTGTTACTTTCTAGGAACAGGCAAGTTTCTAGATATTTGCTGGTGAGGCCCTGTATGTTCTGATGTACAAAATTAATGTTAGAGGACTTCACCATTGTCTTATTATCTAGTTTTTTAAGTTTTTAGTACTTGTACTAATGTTGGTCGAGTCTTTAAGATACTGCGTTATATTACTTATAACGGGTTTAAAAATATGATATGCTAACAATTTAGCAAACGTCGTCTTAAGCCTAGTTCGCAGGTACACTGTACCATTGTATATATAGAAGTTATTAAAAAATCTATTTATATCAATGACATTAATTTTTTTGTGATGCCACACCAAGTTACACAGATATATATTCAACATATGAATATGCTTGTTCATATAACTATTATTAAGATAGGGGAAAAGACAAATCACTATCTTGCCTACACCCAACTCCTCTATACCTGAGAGAACTTTAATACAAGAAAGTATATTGTCGCGAGTTACATTTAAACTATTTCCTACAGCTAAAATTAAGGTTGTGTTACAGTCATATTTTTCAGATTTTAATTTTGACACTAACTGGCTAATGTGTGCCCCTGGCATGCATATATTGGTAACATTTTGATTAGTGTAGTTTGACAAAATAGGACCCATATTTACTCCAAGATTGTCCGAGAAGATAATAGTTCTAGGGGTCTTGCAGTCAGTGGAGCCTGACCTAACCAAAGAACTGTTTTCAACAACTGACTGTGTTGTGACTGGAGGAGCCTGTAAAGGGGGCGGAGTCTCCAGTGGCAACACACTCAAAGAGCTGGTGGAGGCATCCAGAGCCGGTGCCTCCCCATCGGGGACAGGTATAAGGGAATCGCTTTTCTTACACCCATTGCCCGAGCAATCCTCGACTAACTTTTTTAATGCGACTGAATATTCAGCAATGACTTTACTCGATAAGTTATATTTGTTAGTCATTGACTGTAATTCAGACTGTAGGGAAACAATTTTATTTTGTAACTGTTCTAACTCATCATTATTACGCTCTATAGTATCTTGACATGATGATAATTGTGTCCTTAAGTCTAAATTTTGCTGCTTAGTTGGTAAAGTTTTTCCTAATTTTTGCCTTGCGTTTTCAGATTTCTTTATAAATTTATTAATTCTAGTGTATTTTTTAATTTTATTTGAGCCAATAATTGATTTCCGCTTATTATTTTTAGGAGTGGGTGTGTTAGTAAGATCTACTGTAATTAAATTGTTCTCTAAAGTGACATTTTCATCGCCCGCATGGCAAGATCCACTCATAAGCTCGTTGTATAAAGTCGAGGTGGTGTTGAACTCTGCAAGTTGTTTTTCGGTCTGGAGGGATATTATTTCTTCTTTGGCCTCGGCCAGCCGAGATTCGAGGAATGAGGAACGACGTAGAGTATCCTCAAAGGTAGCCCGACATCGGTCTGAAGAGTCCACTGCGAATTGAAGATGGTCACGTTCAATGGTAGTTTCCGCCAGGCGCGTACTCATCGCAGCAAGCTCATTTTTCAATGTCGAGTTCCTTTTTATTAGGTGGTGGAACTCCTCCTCGCTGTCCTCCTTCTCTTGTCTGAGCTGGCCGCACTCCTCTCTGACTTTTTTGAGCTCGAGGAGGGCTGCCTTGAGCTTGGCATCCAGCTCACTTGCTTTACGGGTCAACATTGCCATTTTAGTCTGAAAATAGTTGAATGATATTATAATTTTGTAAAAAAAAACAAAATTATTATTTTATTTTATAAAGTACTCAGTTGGAAAATTATAATAATTACTGGGGATGATAATTACTTATAACAAAATGTGTGTGTACACTGACTTAACTTATTAATAGGTATGTGAAAGTCTATTTACTAGTTATTTACATCTCAATATAGTGCTGAGACGTCAGAAAACAGACTTAGTAGGTACTGTACATAAAATCATATGTGTAACTATAGTGTGTTATTCAAACAACATTCGTGTGAATACTGTGAAAACAAACTGCAGATACTAATGGCAAAATATTGATTATGCCTACAAACTAAGAATTAGATCTATTAATAAGTCGTTGTGAAAAACATATTATAAATTCGTGAATTTACTCAATACTACTTATGTAGGCAGCATCCAGAAAACAGATGATTGGTGAGTATAGGTTATGATAGTTTTAGAATGAATGTAAATTAATCACTGTATTTACGATTTGTATATTAAAACCTAGATAATAAAAGGTACTAAAAGCTAATACTCATCTGGTTTTCGTAGTAATCCGTCCGCAATTATAGGGATTTTTAAACAACCATCGTTGCTTGTAGCCGGTGAGCTGTCAAACCTTTTCTTCAATATATGAACGATTTATCGAAGACTTTTTGTCACAAACACTTTTACGAATTAATTATAGTATAGACATTGTATTTATTGGTAAATTTACTAGATATTTATTGAAATAATTATAATTTAAATTTAATTTATTACACAGCAGTTTTTTGACGTCTCATAAAAGATCATAACGAATTGATAGCCTCCTCCTTTTTAAAGTTGGTTAAATAGTAGTTCTCTATGTGCGCGTTTGATGATATCTTTGTATTTACTTGTGGCGGACGGCCGAGTGAGAGGGAGGATGAGCGATATCGGCATCTGACATCCCGGGTGACAGGAATAAGTCATTTGGTTACTAATGCCTTGATCACGCCTACCGAGAAGAGTGGCGAGACAGTAAAATGCCACTCGGCCGAGACAGTACTGCGGTCGAGTGTTTACATTATTTTTAAAATTGCAGCGAGACCGTTAGTCAGTACAGATTATAACCGGTAGAATGACAAGATGGCGTCGAGTGGCAAGTGGTGAGTGATCGCCGAAAGCGTGTTCAGATTTACCGTGTAAACGAGCGAAACAGTACGGGGAAGTGGGGGTAGGTACTTGGACTAGTAAATAAAACGAGGTTTGAGTAACTGTCTCGCCTGTTTCTAGGCCGAGGGCACTGTCTCGTCATTCTACCCGGTAGGTGTAATCAGGCTATTTATTACAGTTTGAAAACAAACTGACGTCAGGATGAAAACCAGCGCCCCGCGTCGCGCTCTACCTCGAGTTCCAAATACGTGTGTTCATTCCCAGAGAATGTACCAGAAGTAGAGTGTGATACCAATCCCCTTGGTGCCGCAGGAGTCGCTGTCGATCTCGGGGCAGTCGGCGCGGCACCTGGTGATGCAGCGGCTGATGCGGCGGCGCGCGTCGCGCACGCTGCTGCTGGGCAACATGGTGTCGGCCAGCGAGGTGGACGAGGCGCTGCACCACGAGATCCAGGAGGAGTGCTCCAAGTGGGGCGCCGTCGAGCGGCTCGTCATCTACAACGAGCGCCAGACCGAGGACGACGACCCCGCCGGCGCCAAGGTCAAGATCTTCGTGCAGTTCACCGAGCCCGAAGGTCGGTACGTCATATGTCATGACGGAAACGTAAACGTTCAACAGAACGATTGAGATCTGAATGGCCGCCGAGTTCTGTAGACGAGGCTAATTTTTTAACAGCAGTTTTAATATTTAGAAGAATTGGACCTCATCATGTAAAAACAGTTACGTAAAACGTAAAGATGATAAGTTGAATAGCCAAATATAAGTAGTAGGCATGCTAAAACTGACCAAGTCAAGTAAATAAATAAATATATATGGACAAATAACACTGAGCTAGCCCCACATAAATAAACATCCAAGACCCAGATCCATTTGAAAAAGACCATTTTCCAACTTGCCCTGATCGGGGATCGAACCCGGGACCTCTAGGTGGCGGACTAGCATGGTGACCACTACGCCACGGAGTTCGTCAAATTTCAGAATCGTAAATTTCAGGAATCATTGTACTAAATTTGGCAGCCATTTAGATCTCAATTCTTTTTTAGACGTTAAACGTTGAACTTGGTTCCCATATTGACATTTATGTTTTCGGTGGGATATCATTACCTTTTCTTGTCTTTTTGATCATGAATAGGTGGTCAATGATATTTATCAGTATTTTTAAACGTTATTATTACTATACGCTGCAGCTCGGTTTGTTGCCGCACGGCGGCACTAGCGGTACACGTATTAAGGCGGCCCTTCCCGGTCGCTCTGTTTTCGACGCGAGCATAACTATAAAACTATAAACTTGAAAAGCTTGGTGTTTCATCCAGGGCAATGCTAGAAAAAGAGGCAAACCAAAAAGAGAGAGATAGTGCCTAAAAGTATGGTTTGCATTCTATTAAATGAAATTAGTACATAGGGCGCACTATAAGTTTCCGGAACTGGCCACTTACATAAACAATATTTAAAAATTTATTGCAACATTTGAAAATAGAACTCTTTGGCTGTAGAATGCAGTTTGTTTCATCTGACTGTCTTTTGTTTTTACCTTGTGGCGCCATTTAAAAAATTGTGTGTCTGCATCAACATGGATTTAACTCGGGAAAATTTTCGTAGTATGATTTTCTACGATTTTAAGTGTAATTTGACAGCTCAACAGAGCATCGCTCGGCTTGAAACAGCTTTTGGCAATGAAGCACCATGCAAGACAACTGTTTATAGCTGGTTTGCAGAATTCAAGCGTGGTCGTATCAATCTCAGTGACGAATCTCGCGATGGTCGGCCGTCCACCGCTGTGACCAACAAAAACATCGATGCTGTGCGCCGTATGATTGAAACAGACAGGCATGTGACCTACCATGAAATTCGCGCATCCTTAGAAATAGGCATGAGTCAAATACAATTAATCCTACACAAACATTTGGGTGTGAGAAAGCTGTGCTCGCGGTGGATCCCACACAACTTGACCGAGGCTCAAAAAACGGACCGCGTCACTTGGTGCAGTGCCATGCTTACCAGATTCAACGAAGGTGCGTCAAATTTGGTGTGGGACATAGTAACAGGTGACGAAACATGGATTTATTGCTACGATCCCAAAACAAAGCAGCAATCGAGCGTATGGGTCTTTCAAGATGAGCCGAAACCAACCAAAGTGGCGCGCGTGAAAAGTGCATCTAAGCGGATGATTGCTTCTTTTTTTAATAAAACTGGACACGTAGCTACTGTTGCTTTAGAGAATCGTCGTACAGTGAATAGTGACTGGTACACGACCATTTGTTTGCCGGAAGTTATTGACGAACTCCGTAAAAATAACCGTAAACGCCGTATCATCCTGCACCACGACAATGCTAGTTCTCACACGGCCAGACAGACAAACGACTTTTTGAAGGCGAAAAATGTAGAACTCATGAGTCATCCTGCATACAGTCCCGACCTGGCACCTTGTGACTTTTTTCTGTTCCCAAAAATTAAGAACCAATTACGCGGTCAACGATTTTCATCACCAGAAGAGGCTGTCGAGGAGTATGAAAAACACGTTTCAGAGGTCACCACAGAGGAGTGGCACAAAAGTTTACAAAACTGGTTTCATCGAATGAAAAAGTGCATAGACGCCAAGGGAGATTATTTTGAAAAACAATAAATTAATTTTGTACCTTTAAAAGTATTTTTTCATATTCATTCCGGAAACTTATAGTGCGCCCCACGTATTAACTATTCATTGTACGAACTTATTCATAGGGTGCGGAAATTTCATAAAACTTGTTCCAGGAGATACGTGTTTATCAGTAAGCCTTACAATAATGTGAAATAAATGTTTTGTATTCAAAATTTTCATTAAATTTGCGAGGTTTTTATCGAAATATTTTCTTTACTTTTATAATTAATAAGTACTTTATGAACGGTCAAAGTTCAGGTAAAATTTGTGCAAAAAAACAGGTTTTTGGAGGTTTATATTGACTTTCTTTTTCTAAATCTCAATTTATTTTATAGAACCTATAAATAGCGCCCAAAATACCTGTGAGTTTAAAATTTTTTAAGAAAGATCTGATTCAACGCCATAATCACGTACGAGCGTTTGTATGAAAAGTAAGACGGAAAGGTTTTCTTAAGAGAACGGTTTACTATTAGAATGGAAGGAATTTTTTATTTTACTTCGTCTTGCAATTTTTTTATAATAGGCCTATATTTAAGGATGTATTTTACATCCATATCTTCTCTGTATTTAACAAATAAATAGTTTCGTATCCATTATTTACATAAGCTCAACGCGCGATAAAAACAAAATGATTTGTTGCGTTCGCGCGATGCCGAATGCGCCCGCCGGCCGCCGGCTCGGCTGCGGCCAGAGGGTCACTGTGCGCTGAACAATTAAATTACTCTCTTGGAATGTGCACAGTGAATTATTGTACCCAGTTGTCTAATTGATTCAACTCACATTGTCCCCCGGCAGAGGCGGCGGCGGCGGCGGCGGCGCTGAACGGGCGCTACTTCGGCGGGCGCACCGTGCGCGCCGCGCTCTACGACCAGGACCTGTTCGACCACGGGGACCTCTCCGGGTAGCGGGGACGCGGTGTTAGCTACACATAAGGATAATCAATTCATGCATTACATTTAATAAACTTGTTCTTTATTATTCTGCTTTTTCATTTAGATCATTTACGATCAGAAGGGGCACCTGAATTTTCCGAGGTCCAATTTCAAATAAATCATTTAATGGAAAACAGCGAGAAACGGCAAGCTTTACTACACACATACGCCAAAAGTGGCCTTTTTTCGCAATTGTGCGTAAAAAAGCTTCACGTTGTCAGTTTAAACTGTAAACAATAGATCATAAAATACTTTGAAGGGTTATCTAAAGCCTGATCAAGACAAAATTTAAAATGACGTATCCATTTCCTTTCAAATGATTTATTTCAAATAATGGCAGCACTGGACTCCGGAAAATTCAGGTAGCCCCTTAATAGAACCTATCTCAGTCTAATTATATGTCCGTTTTCTCGTTGATCTGTCCATTTTCTCGATTTTACAAATATTTTCCGGTTCCGTACAAAAAATGAAGAAAAAACGAAACCCTAATAGAATCACTCGTACGTCACGTCTGTCTATTCGTCTGTCACGGCCAATTTCCTCCGAATCTACTGAACCGAATCAGGTAAAATTTAGTAGGATGATGTAATCCTATGTGCAAAGTAAATAAATATTTTTAATCTTAAACAAGGGTAATTTTCGGGGGCTAATTCGGAAATTAAAAAAAAATTAGAATTCCATACTGTGTCATAATATGTACTATATCAAACGAAAAGACTCGTTATGAGTACCTCAAATATATTTTTATTATTATTATTATTATAAAATAAATAATTCTAGATATTTTTCACTAAACGAGACGAAAATGGACCATTCCCCGTTTTGTTAGGGTTCCGTAGTACCTATAAAGAACCCATAGTTTCGCCATGTCTGTCTGTCTGTCCGTCCGCGGTTTTACTCAAAGACTGTAAGTACTATAAAACTGTAATTCAGTATTATGGATATTAATCATGCCAAAAAAGTGGTAAAATTTAATATTGAAAAAAAAATGTGTAGCTTCCATACAAGTGAAGTAGGAATCATATCTTTTTAGGGTTCCGTACGTCTGAATACAAAAACGGAACCCTTATAGGATCACTCGTGTGTCTGTCCGTCCGTCGCTTACAGTCAATTATCTCCGAATCTATTAGACCGATTAAGTTGAAATTTGGTACACATATCAATTCCTGTGACCCAAACACAGAGGTGTGACGTGAGCAGATGAAATCTGTATATGGGGGGTCATTTTTGGGGGGGAAGGGGAAAATTAAAAAAAAAAATTCTGAAAACTGCATCGTGTGGCATATCAAATGAAAGGTCTTGTCGAGAAGATTTTAAATGTATTTTTTTGTAATTTTAGAATAAATAGTTTCCGAGTTATTCAAGAAAATAGACGAAAATTGACCATTCCCCCCCCCCTTATCTCCGAAACTACTGAACCTAAAATTTTGAAAAAAATACAGAAATTAGTTTTCTCCTTATAGATTATAGGAAAACCTATAAGAAGTCCATGATATTAAAATAACATGGTAAATCACTCAATATTGTGCGTACCAACTTACATTTGCAGGTGGAATGTGTGGGAGAACATATTTTTAACTCCAATGTTAAGTTTTAAAAATAAAGTGGAACACTCAATATAATACGTTCACTTACGAAAAATCTTTGATATTGTACGGAACCCTCTCCACGCGAGTTTAACTCGCACTTGGCCAGTTTTTTTCTTTACTTACCCATTGTTGAATAGGTCTTTCAAAAATATAATGAGCTCGTAAACATTTTTTTTTGATTAAGGAATCCGTTTCTGAAATATTTTGTTTTATATTGCAAATGTTTGTTAGAGTCAAGTGTCCCCCCATCTATCTATTAAACGGTTATACATGGACATGTGAAAGAATTCACAGCAGTAGAACATCTAACGAAGTTTAAAGGAAAACTATCAGAGCTAAGTAGGTTTCAAATTAAAAAGTTGTAAGCTACCAACTTATAAAATATACTCGGAAAAGGAAAACTTCATACAAATTCAATAGAAAATTAGTTTTTAGGCGTTTTTAGTGATGTGAACTCTAAGTCGGCGTTTACAACTACGTAACCCTACACTGCGCGTGGCCTGACACGGACTTGGCCGGTTATTTTCTTTCTCTCTAACCGAAAAGCTGAGATAGCTAATTTATTTTTGAAGTGAACTTTAGCGGCGCGTTGTACACTTTTTTTGTAATGAGTAATAGTATTTTATGCAACAGTTGTATAAGGAGGGTTAAAAAATGCGAATGGCGCAGGTTACGTCGTCGTAAATTGACGCCATCCAGCATTTTTGACTACTTATACAACGTTGCATACAATACTTTTTCTACGACTACATTTACTAAAATAAATACAAAAATAAACAAAGAAAAGTACGAAATACTGCCATATGTTTGGTAGATACTAGGTATCTATAGAATTAATTTTTTTTTGTTGACGTCTTCCTAGTGACTAAAGGTGCTATTTTTGAAACATGGAGTCACTTAAACGAATGTTTTTCATACAAAAAACCGTTTGTCGAGTGACTCCACGTTTGAAAAATGGCACCATATGTTAAAATAACGATTTTATTATGTTGGCAGTATGGTAGATCTAAAGAAAAAAAGTTATAGGTCTATGGTTAGGAATATCGTTTTGGCGAAATAACGACACATGTGCTATTATATTAGGAATAGACTATAGACTTTTCTGAAATCATGTAATCTATGTTCATATATTAGCGTTCGGGACCATTTAAAAGACAGATAACAGTACAGGAGTAGAAAAAAAATGTAAACATCGCGTAAGGGCGTCAGGACACATGACCTGATCGAAAATTCGTGAGACGGATGGAGAGTAGATAGCCGGCGCGGCGCGGCGTAGGAGAGGAAGTATCCCCCTCTCTTTCGCCTGCTGTTTCGTTTAGGCGGCGCAGGGCGCTTGCGCGAATGTTCGTGTGTGTTTATGTTAAGCGTGCCACGCGTATCCATGGAAATGCAAAACGTTAATATTCAAGTTTTCACTTCTGCCGGCACTCCCGGAGTGCAACTCGTCGTTTTTTTATTTCTAGTGTCAATACTATAAATATCTCATTTTTTCTGAAATGAATTTATATTCTGACACACATACTTATGTTCGAGTTAAAATATTTCTGACATTAAATAGTTCCTAATTTACTAAGAAGAATTAAGAGACTAGCACCTAATTTACATATAAAACTAACAGCGCGTCTTTGTAAACAAATTACTGACTGCAGAAAGCAAAAAAGATCAAAAAAATAAACACGACCTAGCATTTAATGTTTCTAAAAATATCAATAATGCTCGCTAACTTACATTATTACTAATTATATAAGCACTCGATTAAATAGTCGCGTAGATTGATTTCTTCGTTGTTGGTAAAAACACGGTTGACGCAACGGTAGCCCACAACTGCGGAAGCATTACCTGCTTTTAATTTTTTTATAAATCTGTATAATGTTACATGGCAAACATTATATTTTTTTGCCAGGCCTCTAATTGTTGCAGCATCTTTAAAATGCACTTCAGCCGCCCTTTGATACACTTCCGTATCGGTAGTTCCTCGTTTAGTTGTTCTTATGCGTTGTCGTGGCATCTGTACAAAAAATTCATTCATTCATTCATATAAAAATATGATAAATAATTAAATCACTACGAGGACAAAAGTAACATGTTACTTTCGTACCCATAGGGCTATATTACTGTTGTACCCATCCACATTTTTGTCAAAACGTGCAACATAACGTTAAATCGGAATGTGCTACATAAAAATGAGTTTACGCAATGTATAATCACTTTAATACAGAATAGATATGCAAACATTCAGATTACTATCATGCTTTTAAGTCTATCAAAACATCGAATAAGAAAACTTCAAAAAACTTACTTTTGGTTTGCAAATTCACGTAGCGCCCTGTCACACAGCCAAACAGCGCATGGCGTACGCGGCGACTAAACTAGGCTTGGGCAAAAAATATCGATATATCAAAATATCGATATTTTTTCAGAAAAATATCGATATAAATTAGCGATATTTTTTTCCGCGATATATCAATTTTCGATATTTATTTTCGGATATCAAAATCGATATATTTTTAAAGCTCTGCTGTCTGCTCATGCGTCACATCATGTTTTTGACCAATGCGAATTATGTAACGTCAAGCTTAGCCATTCCTCTTACAAATTTAGTTACCCAAGTTACAGATCAAGCAACTCAATCAACCTCTTTAGGGTTGATTGTAAAAAAGGCTTTACTCAAAAAAGTTGAAGACAAACTGGCTCCTTTAGAAAGAAATACTTTTCTCTCAGTAGCTACTCTTTTGGACCCTCGGTTCAAGCGTATCCACTTTACCTCACCAATTGTCGTGTCAAATGCTATATCCAAAATTAGTGCTGAGATTCATGCAGAACATCGGCGTAGAGGACAACGTTCTCCGGATAAAAATCCTGATCAAGCGGGATCAGAACAAGCTAGTGGGCCTAGTGGGTCCTCTATCTGGTCCAGACATGAGAAATTATTAAATCTGAGCATAGCTACGTCATAGGTTCCAAGCAGTAGCTGTGTCCCCAATGAACTGAAGCAGTATTTGGACCAAACACTTTTAGAAAGAAAATCTGATCCAATAAAGTTCTGGGTAAATTGTCAACATTTCACGCCGCATATCGCTCTAAAATATTTGATTTGTCAAGCATCTTCAGTGTCATCTGAAAGAGTAGCTTCAGTGGTAAATTTGGCTGTGCCAAATGATAGGAGCAGATTAACAGGGGAACACATCAAACAAAGAGTGCTCCTGATGTCAATATCAAATAAATACTGGTTTGAATAATGTTTATTTTGTTTCATTTTTTTATATCGAGCAATTCGAAAAAAAATTTTTAAATAATAAAACTTATGTTGAAACAGCCAGATGTGTATTTGCTTTAAAATTTCGATAATTTTGACAATTTTTATAAATAATTGATAATTAGGCAAAAAATATCGATATATCGAAATATCGATATATATTGTTTGATATATATCGATATATTTGAAAAATATCGATACGATAAATATCGATATTTTTTTTCCATTTGCCCATCCCTAGACTAAACGCAATTGAGGGGGGTGCTCCCGGAGTCCCGGCTATCGCCTGACAGCGGCCAAGCGGTGTTCGCCAATTGGATAAATCTAGAGAGCATTTGTTACTTTCGACCCGCCGTTAGTTTTGTCCCCGGTCTTACTTCTACGGTCTTGTGATTACAAATCACAGATTTAAAAATGACATAACAAAATAAACTCGATAAGTTTAATATGGCTGTGTTCTGACTTTGTACAGAACGAAAAGACGCGGCGGATTTTGTATGGGAGGACAATTTCTTTTATCAATTTTTAGTTACTTTTTTATAGAAGGTGGTTCAGTAACATGCACTGAACTTGCTCCAAAAATATGGCTGGTGGTTAAAATGTCGCTCTGTATACAATATCGATCGATCTATTTTGGGACCCGCCATATAGCCAATTTTTGTTAGATTCAAGTGTCGTCCTCAGCGTCCCCTCCGCCCATCTATTAACCAGTTACGGACATGAAAAAAAAAAACAGAACTAATAAATACAATGTCCCTTTTAATTAAGTACAAATATTTGAAACCCTGGTTCATGAGTGTATCATAAACCGTTTATAACCAAAAATAAATAAATCGGCAGGTTAGTTCTTTTTTCACATTTTCTAATAAAAATATGAAATTATTTACGCCAACCTCCTGTCCGTGGTCTACTAAAATTCATTCATAGTTCTAAACAATCATTGGCACCACCCATCGCCATCTATCTCCAGCTGACTTTAGCTGATTGTCTGTGATAGATAGAGACAAACGTCTTGTAGAACATTCTTATGTCGGTGTTTAAAAAGTAAATATTTGGAAGATTTCCCACAAATATAGGAATGTTGTAATGGCCCAAGTCATCTGTTAAAAATGCATACGTTTTAATGTAAGTGCTGCATCATTATTATTTTTACCTACCACAGATCTTACGTAACTATCTTAGAATTCTCAATTTATTCCATAAAAGGATAATCTGATAGATTACCCATTGAGAAGTAGCAGAAAAAGACAACCTTAATAACTTGTAACCAACTAAGTACCTGACAAAATAGGTACCTCAATAAATCAATCTAAAACCTACGATTGAATTGATTACACGCCATAAATAGGTACCTACGGAGATCTTTCAATAAACAGAAGATAATAAGAATTACGAGTGTCATTTATTAATGACTTTCATTTCCTAGGTACCTACTACATCTTTGTTAGTAACAAATAATATGAAATAAGTAGGTAGGTACATACTAAATACATCTGTAACAAATTGGGAAAAGCAGGCACCAAGCTACTTACGCTATTCCGTCAAGCTCCTCCTAGTGGACCAAATGGTCTCACTCATGCGTGATGCGACTGCGCTTTCTACTCGGATTCACACTCACACTTTAAGACCAATCGAGCTGGCATTGGTAATCATAGTCGCTTTCTGCGACACGAGGCAAGAGCAAGATAGAAGACTATCTATCGCGTGTGTCGGCACATTCAAAAGAAATAAAAGATACCGCTTTCTTTACGAATGCCGCGGACTATCGTTCGTCGGCTATTAAAAAGCCCAAAAAACAAATGCCGCGAGCAAAGAATAGTTACATTACAGATGTGACAATGGATAGTTAATATTGTAATTTGCATACCTATAAATCAAAATCAATTTTAGGGTTCCGTACATAAAATGAAAACGGAACCCTTATAGGATCACTTGTGTGTCTGTCTGTCCGTCCGTCTGTCACAGCCAATTTGCTCCGAATCTACTTTACCAAATCAGGTGAAATTTGGCAGGATGGTGTAATACTATGACGCGAACACAGGGGGTTTAAAACCGCCACTCTGAGTTTTTCACCAGACGATACAGATATGAATTACATCGAAAATCGTAAAATGGCCATATTAGCGCAATAAATATATGTTTCACGAGCGACATTACTTTTCCCAATTCATTTTTTTGACAGTTTCCTTTGCAAATTCGTAAAATGGGTCACGATGCCCGAATTGCTTTTGTGTCAAATAGGAGAATCATAAAAAGTTAGTCTTGAGTAACTTTTTACGAAACATCTACGCGTAATGACAATTGAAGTAGAAAATAAATTGTATTCATAACCTATAAAAATAAGGATTAAGGCCTTCATAACTTATTGAAGCATTCTTTGGTACTGGAGAATATTTTGTTTAGTTCGCAGAGGGTCTTAGGGCCAAATGGGGTGTAGCCATGGCATCTAGAGGTAAATGCCTACAAGTGAATTTGTTTATGCAGTCTTATATTGGCGGATTCTTTTAAGGAAATTGAACTATTTTTACCACCTCATGTCCAATAGTGGTATATAAGCACAATTTTGTCAAAAAGGCAAAAGTTATTTACCTATTACTTAAAACTTGCTCTTTACATTATTTATTGGGGTTTTCCTTAAAAATAATTAAGTACATACAGACATACTTATCATGAATGACTTTATGGCTGGTATACAGCAAATAAAATGAGTAGGTACAAGACAAAGACCATATTTAGCAATACCATGAGGTCATGATCAAAACTCATGATAACACTTCTAAATCCAATCAGCTAATAACAACTGCCCCTAATAACGCTATCTCCTACACTATCCCTGATTGTCCTAACTCACTCCCATACACATCAACCTTGCCTACAGAAACACATACAAATCACACAAGTACACTGACACTCACGCTAACTAAACAGCCATAATTTAATTTAGTATTTAGAATAATGCTTCCGCCTACAATTTAAAATACTTAAACTCAATTAGCACATACAATAAACTATTAGGCAAAACTTGTAGGTACACCTGCAATTCCTATAAAAAGTATTCCAAGGGAGGAGCCTAGTCACCTGTAGCACAGGTCCTCACGGGACCTATTTCAGAGACTAGTCTCTTCACAAAGTCTACTATGACTTAACAAGACTGCGAAATAGAGATAAGTAATTAGTTACTTGATACCTTTCATAATGTAACACTTTTTTCAATTCTGTGCTATTGTGAAAAGAAAATAAACGTATATTATTATTATGATAGGTTTTTTGCTCATTGCCTATTTAGAATTCTAAGAATAACTACTTATCTACAGTAGTAGTAGCAGTTGGTAAATTTTTCTCTCTCCTATCTCTGACTGGCATCTTATGCCAGCCGGGAATAATTCAGTTTTAATATTAGACTTTTAAATCAGTATAAGTTAATGTTAGAAATAAAACAAAATGGGTAGGTACTTAGGTAAATAAAATTCTATACATAAATATAACAAATAAAAATGATTTATTCTGATATATGTATGTTGTTCTTGCTTTAATCTTTGTCTTCAGTCTTGTTTTCCTTCTTATTGTTCATTTCATCTGAGCAAACCCAGCTTGTCATGCAAGTTTAGGATCTCATCAAGTGAACCAAAGGGTTCGCTCATGACTCCCTTTATTTGCAGGAATTCCTCTCTTAATGATACAAGAATGCTCTAGCAGTGAACTCGTTGCTGCTTCCTTCGCCTTCAAGTAGCCTCTGCAAACATCATAAATCATTTATTGCTTATACAATAAATACTAAGAAGACATACTGGCACTTTAAAAGGATATATTTTTTTAGATTTTTTGTTACATTACAAATATTGTTTGACACTACAAAATTTCAGTCGGTGGTCATACTACAAGAATATTAATATAATATATGCCTACTACAAATCTTTATTATTCATCATCATCATCATCATCATCATCATCCGAGCGTATTCCCGGTTCCATCCTCAGCAGTAACGCTTTAGAGCCCGGGGTCCGCTACTAACCAAGGAGATTTGACGAGTCTACTGGTTTTTACACAGAGCGACTGCCGTCTGACCTCCACAACCCAAAGGGCAAACCAGGAACCAATCCTTGGATAGTTTGATGATCAAACGCTAGGTGGCGTTCAGGACACACAGTTTTACGTGCCTTCCGAAATTCTTTTCGGATAATCAGGTGATTCAAGCCTGCAATATCCTAACCAGACTGGAAATAACTTTTCATAAAGTATGCTTCCCAGTGGGAATCGAACCCATGACCATGAGGGTCACAAGGCGAACGCCTTGACCACTGGACCACGGAGGCAGTCGCAAATCTTTATTATTATTTAACCTTTATTGAAAGCCAGGTCAAACATACTGCCGAGCGAAAAGTCTAGTAGATAAGATTTTTGTTTGCCGAATAAAGATTTTCTTTTCTTTCTTACTAAATTAAAGGGTTTAAATAAATCTAATTGTACAACGTACGTAACCTTTTAAAAATATCACAATAAAAAGGTGTGAGTACTTACGTGCGTGTGCCCTTTAGCGCAATTTGTGACACTCTTTCAATACGTATTCCTGTTTCTACTTTCCTATAGCTACAAGACAATATCAAAGTAAATTATTGCAAAACAAATTGAAAACCTTTACATACTGAAAACCATTGATTCAGCGAAATTACGAACTATTGTTATTTACCCTGACATACCCTGACATTAATAGGGAGAAGTGTCACTGTCATGTCACATGGCATACTTTTTATTGCCAGTAACAAAAAGAAAACACATTTTATTAAATATCTGTTTAATTCTTAGATAAATGCATGTTTTTTTACTTGATTGAGCTATATTATAGTTGAATATACATAAAAACAATGTTAATACTTTTAATAAAGTATAAAAATGAACAAAAATATGAACCGGTAGAGTACCGGTTTCTAATTATTTCGTGCGGCAACCTTCTCGCCAAATATGTATTGCGATTTGAATTGAATTGAAGAGGAATTGGGAGATTTTGTGACCATTTTACGGTTTTTAGAGAATCTCTAGCAGTTCTGCGAGGAATATGGCTGATGAATTGATTTCGGAGCAATTCATCGAAATGGCCATTTTAAACCTGCAGTTGTACAAAGGAAATAAATATTTTATTGAAATAAGGGTCATTTTCGAGGGATAAATAAGAAAATTTGTAAAAAAAAAGTTTTGCTAACCTTACTGTATTGTATATCAAATGAAAGGACTTGTTAGGAGGATCTCAAATATATTTTTGGTTGTTGTTGTTGTTTTATATCATTATTGTACATAAACAGATTACAATTATAATATTTGATATTATTGTAAAATAAAAATTTTTGATTTTATTCAAGAAAGAAGACTAAAATTGACCATTCCTCCCCCCCCCCTGATCTCCGAAACTACTGAGCCTAAAATTTTGGAAAAAATATAAAATGTAGCTCATTGCTTGTAGATTACAGGAATTTCAGGAAAAATAAGGAAATCAAAGACTAAAATTGACCATTCCTCCCCCCCCCCTGATCTCCGAAACTACTGAGCCTAAAATTTTGGAAAAAATATAAAATGTAGCTCATTGCTTGTAGATTACAGGAATTTCAGGAAAAATAAGGAAATCAATATTTTTTTTAAATGAAGGTCAAATTCGAAGGACAAATTAGGAAATTAAAAAAAAAGG
>OW971942.1:22362500-22367500 GCA_943193695.1 Acrobasis suavella
GGAGCACTGATCGCTGACTTTATGGCCCAGTTCCAACAGAACGTTCTTAACGTGGGAACTGTACCAACATTTTATACTATCAGAAGAGGAGTAGTCTACAAAAGTATTGTAGATATAACGACATGTTCCAACTCACTCCTAGGACGGGCAAGGAACTGGAGAGTCAACGTCAAAACTGCAGGATTATCCGACCATAGATCGATAAAATTCGAATTCAACTTAGAGGTACACCAGGAGGCACCACAGGCCACAACAAGGCGCTTTAGCACTCATAAGGCCAACTGGTCTCAACTCCCGCAGACTCTCACCGATAGCCTGCAGAGGAGAGGAATAACGGTTGATACCATGCAGAGTGCCCAGTGCAAAAGAGAAATCGAGGAAATGGCGGAGAAGTACACTGAAGCCATCATTGAAGCTTGCGAAAGAGTTATTCCTAAACTTCCACAAAAGAAAAAAGTCAAAACTAGCCCTTGGTGGACAGATGAACTGAAAACCTTGAAGAATAAGGTTATAACTCTTTCCAACAGAGTACGAAGAGCCAATCCAGCCAGGAGACCTAAGATCGTAGAAGAATATTGTAAAGCACGAGCTGAATATAAAGAACAAATAGAAAAAGCGATTACGACAAGCTGGAAACAACTCTGCACCAGACAGGAAACAGAGGATGTCTGGAAGTGTACCTACCGCATAATTAAGAAATGCGCAAACAAGGGAGCCAACGATGAAAGATTACTGAGGGACCCAACCACTCAAAGAATCCTAAACGAGCAAGGATCGGTGGAACTTCTGGCAGATACTTTCTACTCTCCAGATGATCATAGAAAGGACGAACAGGAACACGTCAAGATTAGAAAAGAGGTGGAATCCAAAATTAAAACTATCGAGGACGAGATGACAAGTCAAAGCATTCCATTCACAAAAGAAGAGCTCGAGACTGTGCTCAAGGGAATGAGCCCGAAAAAGGCACCAGGAGAAGACGGTCTCACTGCCGACATTTGTGCCGCAGTGCACAAAGCCACCCCAACACTACTGGCTCTCTACAATGCTTGTTGGCGCTTAGGGTGCTTTCCAAAGATATGGAAGAGAGCTCTAATTAGAATCATACCAAAACCTGGCAAAACTGACTACACCCAAGCAAAGGCCTACCGCCCCATTGGACTCTTATCTATCCTCGGGAAAATATTGGAAAAAATGATAACCAATCGGCTTTCATGGAAGCTCATGGGTGAGAAAAAATTGAATTCCAGGCAATATGGCTTTATGCCCCAGAAAAGTACGGAGGATGCACTGTTTGAAGTTATGGCAAAAGTGAAAAACGGGCTTAACAACAAGGCGCTAGTAGCATTGGTCTCATTAGACATTGAGGGGGCATTTGATAACACCTGGTGGCCTGCTATACTAAAGGAGCTGATCAACATGGAGGTTGACACCCCAACACTAAGAATGATCATGCACTATCTGACAGACAGAACTGTAGCTGTAAACTACCTAGCGAAGACCGTGATACGAAGCACCAGCAAAGGATGTGTGCAAGGATCTATAAGTGGACCATTGCTGTGGAACATTCAGTTGAATCCTCTCCTTAAAGAAGCGGAGACCCTTGAGGCGCACATCCAAGCATTTGCAGATGACATCGTCATAGTAGCTGAAGCACAAAATACTAGAGATCTTGAACAAAAAGTAAATAAAGCCCTTGAAACAGTAGCCAACTGGGGAAAACAAAATAAAATGAAATTTGCACCAGCAAAAACACAGGCAATACTTATAACAAGAAAGCTTAAATATGACCAACCCTGCTTCACTCTCACAGGAACGCAAATAAAATTGTCAGATAACCTGAGACTGCTAGGTCTAACGATTGATCGCGGCATTAACTTCCGAACCCATCTGGATGAGGTGTCGGCTAAAGCCGTGGCACTCTACAAGACAATTAGTCAAGCTGCACGAGCACAATGGGGACTAAACACGGAAATTCTGAGGACCCTGTACATAGCCGTCATAGAGCCCACGATGCTGTACGCCGCAAGTGCCTGGGGACACGTGGCCGTAAAACAATATGCGAGAGACAGGCTGGACAGAGTCACCAGAATCTTCGGCATCCGGATTGCAAAAGCCCACCGAACCGTCTCCGGAATTTCCGCAACAATCCTCGCCAGAATCTTGCCACTCGACCTCCGTGTACAAGAACAACTAGAGATATACCAGGTAAAAAGAGGCAAACCATTGGATAATCTGCCTGGACGAATGCTACAGCAAAGAGCTCACCCGTCACAGCTGCCCCATCCTTCTTTTAGATCAGTCCTACCCTATGTGAAGATCGAAACCCTACAGGAAGAAGAACAGATCCTTAACAATTGGCCGAAGATTTACACAGACGGGAGCAAAATCGAAGGCAAGGTGGGTGCCGCTGTTACCTGCTGGAAAGATGGACGTGAGGTACGAAGCAAAAAACTGCGGTTGGAAAATAGTTGCTCGGTGTTTCAGGCTGAAATGTTGGCAATACTCAAGGCCACGGAAATGGCCGCAACATTGCGTTCTTCGGTCAACATTTTAAGTGACGCAAAATCGGCTCTTGAGACACTGATGGACCCATGTTCGTTGAACCCACTGACAATAGAAATAAAAAAGAAGATTTCATCTCTGGCTGCTCAAAATATAAATATAGAGCTTTTCTGGGTGAAAGCCCACATTGGAATCCCAGGAAACGAGAGAGCGGACGAACTGGCGAAAGAGGCAGCACTGAAACTAAAAACTGTATCCGCTTACGATCGCTTCCCATTGTCCTTCGCAAAGCGCACCATCAGGGCCAATACACTGGAAAAATGGCAGCATCGGTACGCCACAGCGGAAGTAGGAGCAGGCACCAGAATGTTCTTCCAAGATGTCAGGACAGCGCATCGGAGTCTGTGTCGGATAGGGCTGACAAATATTAGGGCACAGTTGTTGACAGGTCATGGGGGCATCAGAGCCTATCTATACAGATTCAAATTATCGACCAACCGATTCTGCCCTTGCGATGATTCCTCTGAACAAACCGTGTCACACGTATTATGTGAATGTCCAAAATTCGGAACTGCAAGGTACATGTGCGAGAGCAGAGTCGGCTGCGCGATTATAACAAAAAACTTACCGCAATTGTTAAATGACGACTCCAGCCGCACCCATTTCCTGGCGTTTGCAGAAAGTGTGATGCGTATCACTGCAAAAGCAAATGGGGCAAAAATAATAGACTGAAAATAAATAAATGGTAAAATTAATAATTATAATGTATTACAATGTACAGATAATATTGCTTTATTTAAATTGATAACCTAAATTGATATTATTGTAATTATTTAATTTCATTAATTGCATAGTTACCTATTTAAACCTAATAATTTTATTATTTATGATATTGATTTTAACGATAATGTGAAGAGTAAATGTTTTTAGAAAATAACAACGCTAGAATTGTAAACATAATTTATTTTTAAACAAAATTTTTCTTTTAAGAACGCAACTCAAAAATTTAGATTATAAGATGAATTGTATTGCATGAACAATTTTTGTACTTACGATGGAAAAAAAAAAAAAAAAAAAAAAAAAAAAAAAAAAAAAAAAAAAAAAAAAAAAAAATCTAGGTTAGGTTAGGTTAGGTTAGGTTAGGTTAGGTTAGGTTAGGTTAGGTTAGGTTAGGTTAGGTTAGGTTAGGTTAGGTTAGGTTAGGTTAGGTTAGGTTAGGTTAGGTTAGGTTAGGTTAGGTTAGGTTAGGTTAGGTTAGGTTAGGTTAGGTTAGGTTAGGTTAGGTTAGGTTAGGTTAGGTTAGGTTAGGTTAGGTTAGGTTAGGTTAGGTTAGGTTAGGTTAGGTTAGGTTAGGTTAGGTTAGGTTAGGTTAGGTTAGGTTAGGTTAGGTTAGGTTAGGTTAGGTTAGGTTAGGTTAGGTTAGGTTAGGTTAGGTTAGGTTAGGTTAGGTTAGGTTAGGTTAGGTTAGGTTAGGTTAGGTTAGGTTAGGTTAGGTTAGGTTAGGTTAGGTTAGGTTAGGTTAGGTTAGGTTAGGTTAGGTTAGGTTAGGTTAGGTTAGGTTAGGTTAGGTTAGGTTAGGTTAGGTTAGGTTAGGTTAGGTTAGGTTAGGTTAGGTTAGGTTAGGTTAGGTTAGGTTAGGTTAGGTTAGGTTAGGTTAGGTTAGGTTAGGTTAGGTTAGGTTAGGTTAGGTTAGGTTAGGTTAGGTTAGGTTAGGTTAGGTTAGGTTAGGTTAGGTTAGGTTAGGTTAGGT
The DNA here is from genome assembly GCA_943193695.1 of Acrobasis suavella. NCBI lineage: Eukaryota > Metazoa > Arthropoda > Insecta > Lepidoptera > Pyralidae > Acrobasis > Acrobasis suavella. Next base: position 22,366,753 of record OW971942.1, read on the forward strand.
TAGGTTAGGTTAGGTTAGGTTAGGTTAGGTTAGGTTAGGTTAGGTTAGGTTAGGTTAGGTTAGGTTAGGTTAGGTTAGGTTAGGTTAGGTTAGGTTAGGTTAGGTTAGGTTAGGTTAGGTTAGGTTAGGTTAGGTTAGGTTAGGTTAGGTTAGGTTAGGTTAGGTTAGGTTAGGTTAGGTTAGGTTAGGTTAGGTTAGGTTAGGTTAGGTTAGGTTAGGTTAGGTTAGGTTAGGTTAGGTTAGGTTAGGTTAGGTTAGGTTAGGTTAGGTTAGGTTAGGTTAGGTTAGGTTAGGTTAGGTTAGGTTAGGTTAGGTTAGGTTAGGTTAGGTTAGGTTAGGTTAGGTTAGGTTAGGTTAGGTTAGGTTAGGTTAGGTTAGGTTAGGTTAGGTTAGGTTAGGTTAGGTTAGGTTAGGTTAGGTTAGGTTAGGTTAGGTTAGGTTAGGTTAGGTTAGGTTAGGTTAGGTTAGGTTAGGTTAGGTTAGGTTAGGTTAGGTTAGGTTAGGTTAGGTTAGGTTAGGTTAGGTTAGGTTAGGTTAGGTTAGGTTAGGTTAGGTTAGGTTAGGTTAGGTTAGGTTAGGTTAGGTTAGGTTAGGTTAGGTTAGGTTAGGTTAGGTTAGGTTAGGTTAGGTTAGGTTAGGTTAGGTTAGGTTAGGTTAGGTTAGGTTAGGTTAGGTTAGGTTAGGTTAGGTTAGGTTAGGTTAGGTTAGGTTAGGTTAGGTTAGGTTAGGTTAGGTTAGGTTAGGTTAG
>OW971942.1:22370000-22375000 GCA_943193695.1 Acrobasis suavella
AGGTCGTAGTCAGGGGCTTTCCTCAATGTTGCTGCATCCTTTGCTGCCACGTCAACGAGTTCATTTCCGATGATTCCTGCATGCGCCTTAACCCATATGAATTTAAATTGTATACCGTTTTGTCCTTTTTCTTTATGAATGGTTTTATGAATTGCAGCTACTAAATTGTCTGTATTGCTTCGGTTTTGGAGTGCAGTTAGAGATGATTTGCTATCTGACAGAATTGTAACGTCTCTATGCTTCTGTCTTGTCGCCCAGTTGCAGGCTTGCAGTATTGCGAATAATTCCGCCTGGTAAACGGTGCAGGTGCTATGCAGTTTGTATTTCCGTATAGTAGGTCTATCGTCGGAAGTAGTGTAGGCAGCAAAGGCTGCTCCTGTTTGTTTATTCTCTAGTTTGCTCCCGTCTGTGAAGATCTTTATGGTATTAGGGTTGCAGATGTCCTGGATTTCTTTGTCATCGTAGGCTTCATTCATAAGGATGCTGACTCTTTCATAAGGTGGTAGTAGATCTTTAGTTGGTATTGGCTTATCGATAGTTAGGTCATCAGGTAGTAATGATGATTTGCCTTGAAGTTTAGTGTTTTCGATTTCCTGGATTTCAAGTACCTTGAGGTGTAATGGTTCAAATCCGGCGATTGCCAAGACAGCTGTGGTGGAAATTGTACGGAAAGCTCTGGTAGCTCTAATAGCAAAGAGTCGTTGCGTGGTTTCTAGCTTTTTCCTTATATATTTCTTATTGGCTATATGTCCCCAGATGCCAGCTGCGTATGTTATTATTGGAACAATTACCTGTTTATATATTGTCCTTATGTTTTCAGTGTGTACTCCCCATGTTGCTCGTGTGTATATACATAGTTTATTGAAAATGTTAACTGCTTTTTCAGTTATGTACTTGACGTGTTCTGTGAATAAAAGTTTTTCGTCTATTATTACTCCAAGGTATTTCATTTTGGGGGTAAATTGAAGTGCTGTGTTGTTCATTTTTATATTCGCAGTTTTGGCTTTAGGTGTGTATGCAACAAGTTGTGTTTTGTGCGGACCAAATTCCAGATGGACACTTTTACCCCATTCAAGTATTGTGCTGAGGGCTCTGTTTGTTTTATCTTCCAGTTGTGTGATATCGGGTGCTGACACTATTATTAAGACGTCATCCGCAAAGGCTTGGATGTGGCATCCTGTTGGTAGGTTGGTCTGCATAAGCAACTCGTCCAAGATTATGTTCCACATGGTGGGTCCACATACAGATCCCTGCACACAGCCCTTGGTCATGGTCTTGGTTGCGCTCGCTCCGCCGTATTCTATAGTGACCGTTCTATTCTCGAAGTAGCTTTTGATTAGTTTGTAGGTGTTTCTCGGGCAATTTATTTTTCTGAGTCCCTTGAAGATGGCCGGCCACCACGCGTTATCGAATGCGGATTTTATGTCCAGACTAACAGACACTACAAGTTGTTTTTTGCTTTTTTCGGTCTTAATGAGGTCAATGGCTGCAGCGATGGCTTGTGTGGTTGATTTTTGTTCCTTGAAGCCGTATTGTTTATCACTGAGCTTGTTTTGTTTATTGGCATGATATGTTATTCTTCTGGTAAACAGTTTTTCTAGGAGTTTGCCAAATACCGGTAACAGTCCAATGGGGCGGTAGGAACTAAGGTCGGAGGAGTCTGTTTTGTTTAGTTTGGTTAGGTTAGGTTAGGTTAGGTTAGGTTAGGTTAGGTTAGGTTAGGTTAGGTTAGGTTAGGTTAGGTTAGGTTAGGTTAGGTTAGGTTAGGTTAGGTTAGGTTAGGTTAGGTTAGGTTAGGTTAGGTTAGGTTAGGTTAGGTTAGGTTAGGTTAGGTTAGGTTAGGTTAGGTTAGGTTAGGTTAGGTTAGGTTAGGTTAGGTTAGGTTAGGTTAGGTTAGGTTAGGTTAGGTTAGGTTAGGTTAGGTTAGGTTAGGTTAGGTTAGGTTAGGTTAGGTTAGGTTAGGTTAGGTTAGGTTAGGTTAGGTTAGGTTAGGTTAGGTTAGGTTAGGTTAGGTTAGGTTAGGTTAGGTTAGGTTAGGTTAGGTTAGGTTAGGTTAGGTTAGGTTAGGTTAGGTTAGGTTAGGTTAGGTTAGGTTAGGTTAGGTTAGGTTAGGTTAGGTTAGGTTAGGTTAGGTTAGGTTAGGTTAGGTTAGGTTAGGTTAGGTTAGGTTAGGTTAGGTTAGGTTAGGTTAGGTTAGGTTAGGTTAGGTTAGGTTAGGTTAGGTTAGGTTAGGTTAGGTTAGGTTAGGTTAGGTTAGGTTAGGTTAGGTTAGGTTAGGTTAGGTTAGGTTAGGTTAGGTTAGGTTAGGTTAGGTTAGGTTAGGTTAGGTTAGGTTAGGTTAGGTTAGGTTAGGTTAGGTTAGGTTAGGTTAGGTTAGGTTAGGTTAGGTTAGGTTAGGTTAGGTTAGGTTAGGTTAGGTTAGGTTAGGTTAGGTTAGGTTAGGTTAGGTTAGGTTAGGTTAGGTTAGGTTAGGTTAGGTTAGGTTAGGTTAGGTTAGGTTAGGTTAGGTTAGGTTAGGTTAGGTTAGGTTAGGTTAGGTTAGGTTAGGTTAGGTTAGGTTAGGTTAGGTTAGGTTAGGTTAGGTTAGGTTAGGTTAGGTTAGGTTAGGTTAGGTTAGGTTAGGTTAGGTTAGGTTAGGTTAGGTTAGGTTAGGTTAGGTTAGGTTAGGTTAGGTTAGGTTAGGTTAGGTTAGGTTAGGTTAGGTTAGGTTAGGTTAGGTTAGGTTAGGTTAGGTTAGGTTAGGTTAGGTTAGGTTAGGTTAGGTTAGGTTAGGTTAGGTTAGGTTAGGTTAGGTTAGGTTAGGTTAGGTTAGGTTAGGTTAGGTTAGGTTAGGTTAGGTTAGGTTAGGTTAGGTTAGGTTAGGTTAGGTTAGGTTAGGTTAGGTTAGGTTAGGTTAGGTTAGGTTAGGTTAGGTTAGGTTAGGTTAGGTTAGGTTAGGTTAGGTTAGGTTAGGTTAGGTTAGGTTAGGTTAGGTTAGGTTAGGTTAGGTTAGGTTAGGTTAGGTTAGGTCAGGTCAGGTCAGGTCAGGTTAGGTTAGGTTAGGTTAGGTTAGGTTAGGTTAGGTTAGGTTAGGTTAGGTTAGGTTAGGTTAGGTTAGGTTAGGTTAGGTTAGGTTAGGTTAGGTTAGGTTAGGTTAGGTTAGGTTAGGTTAGGTTAGGTTAGGTTAGGTTAGGTTAGGTTAGGTTAGGTTAGGTTAGGTTAGGTTAGGTTAGGTTAGGTTAGGTTAGGTTAGGTTAGGTTAGGTTAGGTTAGGTTAGGTTAGGTTAGGTTAGGTTAGGTTAGGTTAGGTTAGGTTAGGTTAGGTTAGGTTAGGTTAGGTTAGGTTAGGTTAGGTTAGGTTAGGTTAGGTTAGGTTAGGTTAGGTTAGGTTAGGTTAGGTTAGGTTAGGTTAGGTTAGGTTAGGTTAGGTTAGGTTAGGTTAGGTTAGGTTAGGTTAGGTTAGGTTAGGTTAGGTTAGGTTAGGTTAGGTTAGGTTAGGTTAGGTTAGGTTAGGTTAGGTTAGGTTAGGTTAGGTTAGGTTAGGTTAGGTTAGGTTAGGTTAGGTTAGGTTAGGTTAGGTTAGGTTAGGTTAGGTTAGGTTAGGTTAGGTTAGGTTAGGTTAGGTTAGGTTAGGTTAGGTTAGGTTAGGTTAGGTTAGGTTAGGTTAGGTTAGGTTAGGTTAGGTTAGGTTAGGTTAGGTTAGGTTAGGTTAGGTTAGGTTAGGTTAGGTTAGGTTAGGTTAGGTTAGGTTAGGTTAGGTTAGGTTAGGTTAGGTTAGGTTAGGTTAGGTTAGGTTAGGTTAGGTTAGGTTAGGTTAGGTTAGGTTAGGTTAGGTTAGGTTAGGTTAGGTTAGGTTAGGTTAGGTTAGGTTAGGTTAGGTTAGGTTAGGTTAGGTTAGGTTAGGTTAGGTTAGGTTAGGTTAGGTTAGGTTAGGTTAGGTTAGGTTAGGTTAGGTTAGGTTAGGTTAGGTTAGGTTAGGTTAGGTTAGGTTAGGTTAGGTTAGGTTAGGTTAGGTTAGGTTAGGTTAGGTTAGGTTAGGTTAGGTTAGGTTAGGTTAGGTTAGGTTAGGTTAGGTTAGGTTAGGTTAGGTTAGGTTAGGTTAGGTTAGGTTAGGTTAGGTTAGGTTAGGTTAGGTTAGGTTAGGTTAGGTTAGGTTAGGTTAGGTTAGGTTAGGTTAGGTTAGGTTAGGTTAGGTTAGGTTAGGTTAGGTTAGGTTAGGTTAGGTTAGGTTAGGTTAGGTTAGGTTAGGTTAGGTTAGGTTAGGTTAGGTTAGGTTAGGTTAGGTTAGGTTAGGTTAGGTTAGGTTAGGTTAGGTTAGGTTAGGTTAGGTTAGGTTAGGTTAGGTTAGGTTAGGTTAGGTTAGGTTAGGTTAGGTTAGGTTAGGTTAGGTTAGGTTAGGTTAGGTTAGGTTAGGTTAGGTTAGGTTAGGTTAGGTTAGGTTAGGTTAGGTTAGGTTAGGTTAGGTTAGGTTAGGTTAGGTTAGGTTAGGTTAGGTTAGGTTAGGTTAGGTTAGGTTAGGTTAGGTTAGGTTAGGTTAGGTTAGGTTAGGTTAGGTTAGGTTAGGTTAGGTTAGGTTAGGTTAGGTTAGGTTAGGTTAGGTTAGGTTAGGTTAGGTTAGGTTAGGTTAGGTTAGGTTAGGTTAGGTTAGGTTAGGTTAGGTTAGGTTAGGTTAGGTTAGGTTAGGTTAGGTTAGGTTAGGTTAGGTTAGGTTAGGTTAGGTTAGGTTAGGTTAGGTTAGGTTAGGTTAGGTTAGGTTAGGTTAGGTTAGGTTAGGTTAGGTTAGGTTAGGTTAGGTTAGGTTAGGTTAGGTTAGGTTAGGTTAGGTTAGGTTAGGTTAGGTTAGGTTAGGTTAGGTTAGGTTAGGTTAGGTTAGGTTAGGTTAGGTTAGGTTAGGTTAGGTTAGGTTAGGTTAGGTTAGGTTAGGTTAGGTTAGGTTAGGTTAGGTTAGGTTAGGTTAGGTTAGGTTAGGTTAGGTTAGGTTAGGTTAGGTTAGGTTAGGTTAGGTTAGGTTAGGTTAGGTT
>OW971942.1:22380000-22384933 GCA_943193695.1 Acrobasis suavella
GATAGCTGTTTGTAGATACCAAGGGCTTTTCGGCAGACATTCGCGACGTGAGCGTTGAACGTCAATTTGTCATCGATTGTGACACCCAGCATCTTTATCTCTTTTGACATGCCGATGGCGACCCCGCCCATGTTTAGGCGTGGGACATCGTACTTTAGCTTGCGAGTTATTGTCATTGCGCAGGTCTTCTGTGGCGCAAACTTTAGCTTGTTGTCGATACCCCACGCCCTCACATGTTCGAGGGCGGCATCCGCACTTATTTGGATATCGTGCGAGGTGTCAGCATCGAAGACCAAAACGACGTCGTCTGCGAATGCCTGACAATAAACACCTTTGTCCTCTAAGCTCCTTAGTAGAGGATCCAGTAGCAGGTTCCATAGAATGGGGCCTCCGATCGAACCCTGAACACATCCTTTTGTTGTGCCTATCTCGATCTCTTCCCCGCCATATCTAACTCTTACCCTTCTTTCGCTTAGATAACTGTCCATGACCCGTCTCAGGTTTATCGGACATTTTTCCTCAGCCAATCGGACTCTTATTGCTGGCCACCAGGCGCTATCGAAGGCTCCCTCTATATCCAATGATACTAGGACGATTATCTTTTTGTCATCCAGCTTACTGCGGATATGCTGCATTAGTGTATAGAGGGAGTCCTCGGTACTCCTCTGTGGCATGAACCCATATTGGCGAGTACTCATTTTGGGCAATAGGTAGAACCTGAGGCGAGCCACCAGCATCTTTTCGTATATTTTACCAAATATTGGTAGGAGGCCAATAGGTCTATACGATTTAGGGGAATCATATCTGTCCTTTCCTGGTTTCCTCAGCGCGATGACTGTGGCTTCCTTCCAGGCTGCCGGAAAATAATTCTTGGACAGACACTTGTTAAATATTGCGAGGAAGAGGTCCAGGTTACTACTTATGGCTTGGCTACATATGTCTGCGGTAAGTCCGTCTGCGCCTGGAGCCTTTTTGACATTAAAAGAGCCAACTGCCATTTTTAGTTCCGTGGATGTGAATGGTGGGTCGCAAAAGTCATTTTGTTCCCCACGATTCACTGTTTCGGCCTTTTGCCTTACAGAACTATGGTGGGGGCTGTCGTCTTCGGTTCGGTCTTCCGGATAAAAGGTCTCGGCCAGAAATCTGGCAGAGTCCTTCGCATCCAGAAAAGCTCCGTCTTTCGTGAACGGTATGTCTTCTTCCCTGTTTGTGGTCCTTCCTATAACCCTGTAGATCCCTTCCCAAACCCCCTCCTTATCCTGCTTACAGCAAAACTCCCTCCAGCTTTCTGTCTGGGCTTTGGCTACTGATAACTCATATTCTTCTTTTTGTTCCAGGTACTCCTTCACGACCTTCGGTCTTCGGACAGGGGCTGCACATCGTATGCGACGCTTTTTGGTGGCGACCATCTTCTTCATCTTTGCGAGTTCATCCGACCACCACGGCAAGGTAAGTACTTCCACATTCTTTTTTATGGGCATCGTTTCAAAGCATGCCTCTTTTATTGCTCTAGTGACGGACCCTACCGCCTCGTCGATCTCTTCCAGGGTGTTGATGTTTTCTATATTTCTTTTAGTAATATTATATTCTTGTAGTAATTGGCCAAGTTTCTCACGAAACTCGGTCCAATTAGCTTTTTTCGTATTATACACCCTGGTAGATCTGCGGACCTTGAGTCCTCTACTTCTGCGCAGTAGGATGCTAAATTCCATGCCATTGTGGTCGGAGCTCGTGAGGCTTTCGTACACCTTCCAGTTGTCCACCAAATCCAACATATTTGTGGAACAAGCTGTTACGTCTACATAACTTATGTACCTTTTGCCTCCCCTGATCGTGTCGAAGGTCGGAATTTCCCCTCGGTTTAGTACGTTGAGCCCCATTTCTTCTAGCGCTCCGGACATCTCTTCGCCTCTAGGATCTATTTCGGGGCTTCCCCACCAAGAGCTTTTAGAGTTGGTGTCTCCGCCTATTAGCCACATTTTAGGACCCACGTTATCTTGAATTTTCTTCAAATGATCTAGATAGGGTTGGAGGGGTTTATCTGACTCCAGGTAGCAGGAGACGAGTGTAATCTCCCAAGCGCTGGTCTGAATCCCCACAATAACGATGTTGTTTGTGGTGAGTTCTGGGTATTGGATGACATTAACATCATCGCTAAAGACTGCTATCGCAGCCTTTACCACCCCTTCTCCAGGCCCAACGTTCTGGAATACTCTGACGCCTCTATGTCCCCTCATTGTTTTCCCTGCCCCAATATAAGGTTCTTGTATGAGGGCCGCTACTACTCCGCGTTTCTCCGCCTCCAACAGGAGCTCATTTGTAGCCAATTTTTTGCGCTGGAGGTTGGCTTGCAGCAGTTTGTAGGGGGTCTCTCTACTAGAGGTGCCCTTAGCAATACGCTATCGAAGATCTTGCCAATTCGTCCCACTTACGCCTTGCGGGGCAATCCCGACTGAAGGCGTTGTGTTCCACGTTTGACATTTTTGTTACAACACAGTTCCTGCACTTGGGGGCTACATCTGCTAGCCAGTCCGCACACTCTGCCCGGAGGTGATGACCGCCACAGTGGCTGCACACGTCTGCGGATTCCGTACAGTGGCGCCGGCCATGCCCGTATCCCAGGCAGCGCGTGCACTGGACCAACGGCGTCTGGTCCTCCACCCTTATCCGCTGCAGATCAATATGCATCGTTTGTTGATCCAATGCCCTCCGCCAGATGATGGGCGATACCCGGGCAATGACATGTCCGGTCAGGGGGTTTCTGGCTTTTCGTCGATAGCGTATTTCTACCCTATTCTCCTCCTCGGTGAGGCCGCGAAAAACGCCCCGGTTCTGGTTCCTCATGGCTCTTAGAATGTCCTCGTCTGTGTGGGCGTTCAGCACTCCATAAAGAACCAGGAGCGGGTCCTTGTTTTTCACGTCCTCAACGGTGAGGTTTACTCCTTCTTTTTGTAGTCTTCCTTTTGCTGTTTCTCTTTCTTCTTTTGTCTTGAATCCCATTATGATCTTCTTATCTTTTGCCTTTCTTATTCTTTCCACTTTAACCCACCCTTCCTTCGCGTCCACTGCTTTGCGTATCTTGTCTAGGACTTCTTCTCCTGTCTCATTCTCATCTATGGAGGATACTACGACTGAGTGTAACGTGCCACGATTTACTTGTGGATTGGTTGGAGGTTTTGGGAGGACTGCTACGCTGCCGTAACAGGCTGTTGCCGTCGTTACTTTTTCCAGCGTTTCTTTTTGCGTTTCCATCGCCTCCTTTAACTCGTCCATCTTTCTGTTGCTCTCCTGGATGAGCCTCGTTTGCTCTTCCAGATGGGCAACAATCAGCTGGTTAGAGCCAACGGAGGCGGTGGGGTTGATTTCTGGTTCTTTTTCTTGCTGGGTGTTTCTGGACTTCTCGTTCATCTTTTTGGCTTTTTCCGCCCTCAGGTCCTTTTCAGACTCCGTTATTATGCCGTAGAGTTGGTCCAGGATGGTTTCGACCGCAATTCTCACTTCTTTTTTGAGGTTGCCGGCACTTTTACTCCTAAGTTGCTGCTTGGCCTCGTTTATGGTGCTCCAGGCTTCTGCTGCTCGGCCTTGGGTATGCCGTGGCGATGGTACGTTACCTTGGCCTCCAGTAGCAACCTTTGGGAGTGCCGATTTTTCTTCTGCGGGAACCTCTTTCGGTGTACTTGTTCCCGCTTTACACTCTTCTATGCTCTTTCGTACCGATTTAGTCACCGTCTTAGGTGGGGGTTTTTGAGAGTCGGTGATCCTAGCGCGATTTGGGGGGGATCTTCCGATCATTTTGGAGGTATAGACTCGTCAAGGTATTTAAATTTAGTAAATTTGTAAAAGTTGTAAAATAGAGCAAGGTAGAGTTGACTTGTATAAATACAAGAGTGTTAGTATAGGGTGCCGTGTAAAGGCGGCAACTTGTCAATTTAACGTCTAAGACCTGCTGAGTATATACAACAAAAAAAAAAAAAAAAAAAAAAAAAAAAAAAAAAAATAATTTTTTTTTTTTTTTTTTTTTTTTTTTTTTTTTTTTTTTTTTTTTTTTTTTTTTTTTTTTTTTTTTTTTCGACTCTATGTAGAGTCTCTGTCACTCTTGGATTGTAGAGCAGCTGAAGCCCTAACTGATAGTGGAAACCCCAGTCTTCTACGACCCACAGAACTGGAGATATGGTCCTTTGAATATTTCCAAGATGGCGGATCAGGATATGTCTAAATTTTTAGACCTTAATTATCTCCGAGACGGCTGGTCGCAGACAGCTGGTGTTTGGACTTCTCTGGATCGGCCCGAAGTCCCCTACTCAAATCTAGGCACAAAGGGTCAAAAAATTTTTTGAAATTTTTTTTTTCATAATCTTACCTCACAGAATGACAGAGACGGTCATGCCAATGTTTACAAAGGAAATCCCGACTCGCTGCGGCCACTGGAGCCGGAGTTACACTCGTTTAAAGTTTTTCAAAATGGCCGCCAAAATGGCGGCGGTTTTTGGAACGCTGTTTTCTCCGGATCCAGAAGCCTCAGACTTATCGAGTTTGGTATCCTTGGAGTCGGGCTGTTGTCAGCTATATGTATCTTTGGTTGCTGAAACGAGTTTCAGCACCGTTCAGGACTTTGTAAAAAATTTCCTGAAAATCTTATAACTTTTTTGTTTAAAGCCCGATTTCAAAAATTCCAACTGCGTCGGGTTGCTCTTACAAATACCTAATTTTAACAAATATAAAATGTGTCAATTTTACAAAAATAAATTTTTATTTAAGAAAAAACAAAATTTTTAGTTTTTTGAAGTTATTTCCAAGATTATTAATTCTAAAATTTTTCTTCTCTTTTCAGGTTGTAGCAGCCGTTGGCCTCCTGCTTTCCACGTTGGTAAATCCCACGCGTCTTAATATGCGTGGAAGTTACAGGTGAGTAAATTTTTAATTTTTAATATAG